>CM032624.1:43491445-44091445 GCA_019097785.1 Fraxinus excelsior | reverse complement strand
TTATGTTCGATAACAAGTTCTATAAATCTATTTTAACCGCTTAAGTCATGAAAAAGTCAATTTGAAGTTTAAAGACTAGTAGGATACAGGTAGTGTTGGAATGCACCACTGGAAAAAAGATAACAGTTGATTCGAAGTTGAACATTAAGAATGCATACTAGATAATCAATCACACTCTCGTAGTAAATGTGGACATCATTGAGAAGTTCTAATGGAAGTACATAAATAAATTTTGTGGAGGATCTTGGTTGAATTCCATTGTGTTCAATAATTTGTTAACAAGTCTAGCATCAAAACTAGTTGTAATTATCGCGTGAAGGTACGAGTAGGTACTATGCCTGTAGATAATTACAAAAAACTTGGTTTACTTTTTAATTTATAACAAGATTTCACAAAGTTTTTGAGTAACCTGCTGAGTGTAGGTATCAGACTCTATAGATTAGCCAATAAAAACTTCTCTATTTGGACCAAGCTTTTAAGTGCTGATGACTTAGTTGCAAATATCTCTTTGCTTTGCAGACTTCTTTTCACGAATCTTGGTGGTGAACGCCGGTTCGCGTCTGTTGTCGCCAAGAGGCTAGAATCTCTTGGAGCATTAACACAGGGTGACCGTAGGTAACTTCAAATGACCTTACGGTGTATAGATAGCTTTGTGACATTAATATATCGATATTAGGCTTATGTGCACTGTTGAGTACATTGCAGGGCTGGGCTATCTCTTAGTGCTTACAATTATGACAGTTCCTATGGGAAGAGTGCCTTGACGATGTTATACAGAGGACTCATGGAACAGGTGTTCAATTCTTTTAGATGATGGTCTCATGCTAGACTCATACTTTCCTTTTACTCTTTTATGTTCAAGAGGTAATTATTTTTCTTCTTCATTTTTTCTTTTAACAGGATCAGTGGCCAGTTGTTCCACCAGGGTGTTCATCTGAGAATCCTGAAACAATAGAAGATTTTATTCAGAACGGAAAAGCTGCTCTTGTGTCTGTTGGGATAATTAGAGATCCAGTTATTGGTAACACCTTAAAAAATTGTCTTTATTGGAAAACTGTTTAGTTATATTTATTGGATGTTTTCTTCTCATAATTCTCTTTTAAGGTAGTGGAAAGGATTCTGGAAAAATTTATGGCCGTATAGTTGAATCTGACACGAGTGATGTTGCACGTTTCCTCAACCGGCTTTTAGGTCTCCCACCTAAGATCCAAAATAGGTATTCAGTTTTGTTGGTCAAGCTTCGATATATTTGTTCCTTGTGCGTTGATAACATTGAATGTTGATATTCTGTAGGTTCTTTGAGTTATTTGTTAGTATCTTTGATCTTCTCGTTCAGAATGCACGTTCTGAGGGACATTTGGACTCTGGAATTGTTGATATGAAAGCCAACACTGTGGAACTGCAAGGATCTCCAAAGGTTAAGATATCGCTTTTGCTCTTATTGGTTTTACATTATTGATGTATATTAACATACATGTTTGTCAGACTGTTCATGTTGACAATATGTCTGGAGCATCCACTGTGTTGTTTACTTTCATATTGGATCGAGGAATGGCATGGGAGGTATTTTTATCATAAACATACCAATTGAGGATTATACGTTTTACTGGATATCAACAACAGCTCTGTAAATTATGTTGTAATGTGTAGTCTGCATCTACATTGCTCGAGGAGAAGCAAACGGGTGCATCCATTTCAACTAATAATGGATTCTACGAATCGAGGAGAGAATGGATGGGAAGAAGGCATTTTGTATTAGCAATTGAAGGGTATGGATTTTGTATCTTACTCTGAGTTGTATGACTGAGCATTATGATTATACTTGTTTTGTGCAATGATGGTGATTGGCTATTATCATGTGTGGTAAAATTAGCTGACAACAGTATGGTTGTGGCTTAAAATCTGAGTCTATCATTATGAAGCTTAATTCTTGGTGTTAGCCATTATCCTGTCCATCTCTTGTCGTTGGCATTATCATTAAATGCCATTTCATTTACAGTGGTGTTGGTGCAGAAGCGTTTATGAAATTCTTATAATAAGAATTGAAAATCAGAATTATATTGGAATAATCATGCTTTGTATTGATATATGATTGATTGTGTTGAAAAGTGTACAAATGCATTTGTATCTATAGGCAAAATTATTCATAATCCTATTAATAAAAGGAACCAAAATAAGGAAACTAAATTCTAAGAGGAAATAAACTAATCTTAACCTAAACAAGATTTAAGAAAAAAACCATTATAACTAGAAAATGAAATTAGAAAAGAGAATTGAAAAAGAAACTCCTAGATAAAGTAAAACTATTAATTGTAGTTGTGATATACTACATCAATCCCCTCCACTTGAATAAAACTCGTCCTCGAGTTTTCATGAAGAAAAAAATCAATCAATCAATCAGAAGGAAAATACTAAAAAATTTCTGCAACTACCGATGTTGAAAAAATGATCATTTCTTGATGTGCTTGATAAACGTTATTATATTCTTCAGTTGCATTCTTCAAAGTCACCTTTGTTCCTATCATGCTTATTATATTTTCTTTACGGATAATTTGTAAATGACATTCCTTCATAAATAAAGCATAATTTGATTTCTCTTCATTGAGTTCGCTCTCGATAGTGGCCATTAGTGCTATTTTCAATTCTTCATACTTCTCACATCTTCTATATATAAAAAGTGCTTATTTAACGGAATTTGTTAGTTTAACGGAAAAACTAACGGAATTTCTTGATTTAACGGAAAAACTAACGGAATTTCTTGTTTTTAACGGAAAATCTTTTTTCACCACCCCCTACTTTCAAAATTATAATTAAATAATAATAATAATAATAAATTAGCTTTTGATAATTCCTTCAAACTAAAATATCTTGGAGCTAACTTATCTGAATCGATTTTTTCTCGAATCTGATTTATATATCTAATTACGATTTATCCAACGAGACCAATATTCATATATTTACGATAACTCCATCAATATCTAAATATTTGACACAAATAAAATATAATTTGATAAATGTATCATTTAGTCCATAATTTTCAAAATATTAAAATATAGTATATAAAAATTGAATTATATTTTATGAAATTTTTTGGGGTATTACATTCTCACCCCCTTAAAATATTTTCGTTCTCGAAAATTTACCCGTCACTTACCAATACTAAGTCTAACACATGATATACATATATTATCGTAATACATATAATACTTTAGCGATAAAATGAATTGTATTATTACTTAAAAAGAGTAAAGACTTAAGTCGTGCAAAAAGTTTAAGCATCCGTTTGTTTTTCATTAAAAACTCATAAGAATGAAAAATATGACCGTTATCCATCACATCAATCTATCAATTTTGAATTTATATCTCTTGTGTGGGGTCCAATAACGACTATATTTTTCATTCTCATTCTACATTAATGAGAATCAAATGGAGCCTAAGTAAACTCATCTTCTTACCCTTTAACATACCTTGAGTTTTCTGTTTGTGATTTTGGGTTGGAAATGACAGCGAGAAGCACTTTATTTAATTCTTTATCAATTATATAAACATTACATCATTAATTATTTAATTAACCAAAAAAATTACATCTTTATTAATAACAAATTAATTCTTAAACAAAACTATTAAATATAAACTAAGCAAACGTGCATTGCACGTTGCTTACACCTAGTTTTGCTATAATGTTGTCAAGAATATTGAATAAGATTCCAGAGATCGTCAAAGATTGCAATTATAATATTTCCTTTTAGTGTAGGATTATTTTCCTTAGTAGTAGATTGCATAATATTTCCTTTTATATTTATTTCCTTTTACAGTTATTTGTAACCCTATAAATAGGGTCTTTTACTTTGTAATAGAAACAAGTTTATTATATACAATTTATAATATTCTTCACATGGTATCAGAGCCTACCACAGGACTGATTGGGGCCCACACTACTTACCCCGTGACAAGGACCAGAAAAAAATTACTGGCCTGCACGTGAGGGAGGGTGTTGAGAATCAATCCCACATCGCCTGTGGACAATATCTTGGGCCAGCTTATAAACAATGTGGCAAACCTCTCTTGTATAACCGGTTTTATGAGATGAGTTAGGCCCATGAATTTCTACATGGTATCAGAGCAGTTTCGATCCTAAACAAATTAACCTTTGAATTTCGTTTCCGGCGAGCGGCCTTGAGTCGCTCGTCCGGCTACCAATGTTGTTTTTCTTTTTTATTTTCTTTTCGGATGTATCACTACAAAGTCGCATCACATTCCGGTGGCCACAACTCAGTTTCTGCAGTTTGTTTGGAGTTTCTTCGGCTTTTGGTAATCTGCAGTTTGTTTGAAGTTTCTTCAGCTTTTGGTAATCTGGAACTTGATCCAGTTTATTTGGAATTTGGTTTTGGTCCAGTTCATCTGGAATTTGGTTTAGTATGTCCAGTTCATCTGGAATTTGGTCCAGTTCATCTGGAATTTGGTCCAGTTCATCTGGAATTTGGTTTATTATGTCCAGTTCATCTGGAATTTGGTTCAGTTCATCTGAAATTTGGTTTAGTATGTCCAGTTCATCTGGAATTTGGTTTAGTATATGTCCAGTTCATCTGGAATTTGGTTTAGTTCATTTGGAAATTTGGTTTGCAGTTTGGCCCAGTTGATGGGATTGAAAATTTGGTTTGTTTTTGGTTCTCGTTGTTTCTTTGGAGTGTTCTTGAAGTGGTTTTGAAGTGGTTCTTTGTTGTCCTTGGTCTCTCGTCGTCAGTACTTTTCGTCGTTGGTTGCTTTGATTTGGATTTCTTCTTCGTGGGCACAAGTATTGTCATCGTCGTCAATTCATGATTACAAATTGATGATTTTACCAACATCAATTTGAGGGGGGATGTCAAGAATATTGAATAAGATTTCAGAGATCGTCAAAGATTGCAATTATAATATTTCCTTTTAGTGTAGGATTACTTTCCTTAGTAGTAGATTGCATAATATTTCCTTTTATATTTATTTCCTTTTACAGTTATTTGTAACCCTATAAATAGGGTCTTTTACTTTGTAATAGAAACAAGTTTATTATATACAATTTATAATATTCTTCACAAATGTTTAGTGATGCTTTCAACACAAAAGAACTAGTATGCGGACTCAAATCCTCATCGTCCACGTTTTTCTTATTTTTATGCAATTCTTTGACACTAAAGTTATAGAAAAGGTCAACAAAATTTTTATTCTCAATTTGACAATTTTCTCATTTGACTCCTTCGTGATTGCAAAATTTAATTTCTCTCTCTTGTTGGACACTTTTGATCTTCAACTTGTTCATCATTGGAGTGCGGCTCGATCTTGAAGTTTTCAATTGTAGTTTCCATATACAAAGAATCAACATGTCTCAGATTTTCAACTTGCACATGCTATTCTTTTTCTATTTTAGTACTATGGTTGGTAGCATCTTGAATTACTCTTTTTTCGCCTCATCATGTTCCTTGTAAGCCTTTTTCTCTGTCATTCATAAATTTCTTATCATATGACACCAAGACAATCTTTGTATCGTACCACCTAAACAAATATTTATTATCTCGACCTATGTAAGTGATATTTACATCACAGTACCATGGTTGTCCCCCAAATACATTACAATCGTCTATCTCTACTAAGTTACATATAATCTCATCTTTGTAGGACCTTCCAAGAGAAAATGAAATTTTACATACCTCCGTATTTGAATTTCTTGCACCTATGAAGCTTGATAGCAAGATGAGTATTTTTCATTCTTCAAATTTAAAGCTTTCACCAATGCTTTGGACACGAAGTTCTTACTACTTTTATGATTTATTATCACTTTGTATACTTTGCTGTTGATGGTGCATCGTGTTTTAAAAATTTTGTTGTTGAGGTGCAAAAGCGTTTATGAAATTCTTGTAATAAGAATTATATAATAAATAAGAATGATATTTGAACAATCATGTCTTGTATATATTGAATAATAATTGATTGTTGTTGAAAAATGTACAATGCCTTTGTATTTATAGGCAACAATATACCCTAATCCTATTAATACAAGGAAACTAAATTCTAAAAAAAAAAAAATTAAAATCTTAATCTAAAAGAAATTAGAAAATAAAAAGATAAAACTTATTGCAACTAGACATCTTATTATAAATATCTAATCTTAATCCTATTTACAGTAGGATTGTCCTACATCAGGTGTCTTGCACCCTAACTATGCATCTCTTACTCCTGGTAAATTTAGATTTTACCTGGGGGCTGGTATACTTGTTAGATGAAAATCTGCTTTGTTTTTATTTGTAAGCATGTTTGTATTAACTTCTGCTCAAGACAATATTTTTTCCAGATATTTTGATTTTCTTGCAATTTTCCTGGTCTTGTTTCAGTTCTGCTTCTGGAATGTACAAAATATACCGCCCAACCAACGGGGAGTCCCTCAGGTACCAATATAACCTTCATAGGACCACTTGTTAGTTTCTGTGTCATCTTCATAATACTCCGTTGCATTTCCTCTCTATATTAAGGGAGATGCCTCTAGCAGAACTGAAGGACAAATATAGAAAAATTTCATCTTCACAGAAGGCTCGTAGTGGTTGGGAGGAAGAGTATGATTTTTCGTCTAAGCAGGTAAATATTTTTTCATCATAAATAAGCTACTTTCGCACAAAAAAATGTGAGTCTTTTTCCTTTCATAACTCACCAGTACCATCCTGTCCATAAAACTGATGAGGAACGTGAAGTTAAATGACTTCGGGGGTTTTAAGAAACTAAATTTATACTATATAATTGAAGAATTTTTAAGAAAAAATCAACGTGTCATGTTTGTCCTTTTTTTAAAAATCGCGTGTTGGCGTATTTGACACGTATCGTGTTGTCGTGTCGGACACACGTGTTCGTGTCGGTGCATCATAGTTGAATTGTTTTATGACCTCTGATCTTTCTGATGCCATAACCTTTGATCCTTATTCGCTCTGGTGCTTAATTACAGCAGCTGCGAATTAATGCACCTTTTTTCCCATCAATTTATTAATTGTCATTTATAAATGAAACAGTAATGATAAACAGAACTGGTAAGCGGTGTACGTATTTTCATTTAACTGCCATAGCTTAGTTTTCCGATTATCAATATTAATTGAGCCTAATGGATAATACTTGTTGACCGTACATCTAGATTGAAGGCTCATCTCTCAAGTGTAAAATCCCATTTAGTGATTTGGTAGCTGTTGCGAGGGGGAACTATTTGGTTCCTATAGATTTCCATTCACTGTGATAGTTATGTTTAATTGCTACATTATATTGGTCAAGTTTGCAGAGCTTATTTAGTATTTTGCTTGCAGTGCATGCACGGCCCCAACTGTAAGTGGGGCAGCTTCTGTACAGTTGGTAGGAGACGGCAGGAAGTGAATGTGTTGGGTGGCCTCATTCTTCCTGTTTGGGGAGCTATTGAAAAGGCTCTTTCTAAGCAGGTAACTTGATCTTTTTTTATGCATTATTCAGTCATTCGTAGGACCCACAATTTGGTACTTGCATCCACACATTCCGTAGGACCAATGGTTTACAAGCACTGCCAACAGGTGTTAAATTGTCGACTGCACTTGTTTTTTGTGTACAAGTGTTGGCTTTCCTGACACAGAGTTTAACCTTGTGTTGGACTAAATGATGGACCATCTTACTACCTAGCATGAATAGAAGATTCAGAGTTCTGAAAGCTCTAGCTGCTGCTACTGAGGAACATGCTACCCCAAATATGCATCTGATACATAAATCAGCTTGTCCTTCCATGCATGGTTTTTCATTGTGTGGTACATCAGAATATGCTGCATTTCTAGTAATCAGTTGAAATATTAATGACAATTTTTATAGGCTCGCCTAAGCCATCGGCGGATCCGGGTTGTGCGTATCGAGACCACTGCAGACAATCAACGAATTGTTGGGCTGCTTATCCCAATTGCAGCAGTTGAATCTGTGCTTCAAGGTCGAAGACTCTCTCTCTCTCTCTCTCTCTCACACACACACACACACACACACACACACACACCTTCTAAAGCTATAATTACACAAGGTGAAAACTTGTTCCTTGAATGATTTTTGCTATACACGAGATACTCATGTTACTTTATATGTAATATACTACATTCATAATGCTTGCATACTGTGCTACTTCAAACTTACAGGTACTACTTAGTACGTGTATACGTTCAGTGTCAGCATTACTATGAAAATGATGCTTATACTTTCTTTACAAAATCTGCACAACTGAAAGTGCTTGTTGTACAGAGAGGACACTAGATACAAGTATATTTCTCTTAATTTAAGAATGTGGAAGTGTAACAACTATATCATTATCATTCATTGTCGAGTTTATAGTTCTAGACTTCTATTTACATTACTGCATAGAAATTCATCAAAAAGTTTATCATTGGGTGACTGTGAATTCACAACATTATGCATGATAGATTGTGTCATCGATGGGTTTCATTTCAACGTAGAGGATAATTACTCAGAAATGGTGTTATATAATTTTCTATTTCGCAGATTTAGCTTGGGTTCAGGACGTTGATGATTGAGAGAAACCCACGTTGATGATTTTTTGTCATTTTTGTTTGAAGGGGGGTTATCAGCAACTTTCTACTCTATGGTATCGAAATGAAGTTGCTGTACACATATAGTGCTGCGTAAGGATAAAGAATAGCAGCGTTCTTAAATATTAAATATTGTGCCCCAATTTTTGACACAACATACAATATTTCTGAATCATGTCCATAGTTGTACATGGCAACGTTCTATATCTATCTATCTAATTGGGTCTAGTTTGGCAGCAAGGAGCTTGTACGGACAGTTCTTCGTTGAAATGCAAAAATCTCGCCTTGTTTTTGTTGCTCAAGATACCGTTGGACATGTAAAATAGCTAATGTGAATTGTTCTATTTTGTTCATATATTTATTATACATCAAGCCTACTGCAGAGAAAGCAATAAAATTGTTTAGGCTATGGCCTATGAGGTAGGCCTAGGGCTGGACATGGGTCGCATCGGTTCGGTTCAATTCTGAAGGTTCGGTTCTTTTCAGAATCGAACCGATCCAAAACTTTCGGGTATTTAATAAATGGAACAGTCGGGTCCAAATATAATTATGAAACCGTTCGGTTCGGTTCTGTTCGATTCCGTAACATAATTAAAATTTTTAATATTTACAGCAACAATATATAAATATAACTAATGATATGTTCATTCGTAACTTTTATAAGGGAAAAATACATAACTTTTAGTTTTAAAGTTCATATTTCATAAATAACGAACTCATTAAAATATTTCAAAAATCAGGTGGTAAATAAATTTATTAAATATTAAAATATAATATAATATACATTAATTATTTCTACTCATGCCACATCTTATCATTCTACTACACCACCTTCCCACCACCTCTCCATGGGAGACGGCTATCGGTTCCCGTGATCACTCCGGCGACCTCTCTGGTGACTTTCGGTGGTCAATTCGATGAATTAAAGATTTCCAGAAAATTGAAAATTGAAAATCACATCCCCATCTCCATGGATCTACCTGCCCCATCCCACCATTCACATATTCAAATCTGAAAATCATCCCACCCGTCCCACCCTACCAAAAATTTCCAAAATTCAAATCTAAAAATCACACCACCAACTTTACTTTCCAAAAATCTCCAAATATAAAAAATTGGAAACCACACACCCAACACAGAATTAGTCACAACCAGTTACAATTAAGCACAGACTACCTCTGTGTCACACAGGCGTGTCTCCGTTGCCCCTGTCTCCGTTAACAACTAGTCATTATCAATCACAATCAGTCACAATTAACACAAAATTGGTCACAATTAAACATGTAGACACGGCCTCCGTGTGACACGCTCGTGTCTCCAGTGACAATTGGTCACAATGAAGCATTGAGACACGGCCTCCATGTGACACGGAGACACAAGTCGTGTCTCCATTAACAACCAGTCACAATCGACTACAAACAGTCGCAATCGGTCACAACCAGTCACAATAAACACATATTTGGTCGAAATCTCATTGCACAATTCATTTGTGTTGCCACAAAGCAGGGCTGAGAGCCTGAGGCCGTGAGGCCACTAAAATCAATCTTCATCATTTTCCCTAAAAATCAATTGATTCAAAATTAAGTTTGAATATGAAGATTTTGTGGAATTTGAGCTTTGGCATTAACCTCATGAATTTAGACAGAAATGAATGCCGGAATTCTCAATGAGATAATGACCACCACAACTATTACCACAATAATATCACTACCGCCATCAACACCACCACCACATGCACTACAAATTGCAAAACCACCCCCAAAAATCTAACACCTGATTTTTGAAGCTCGTCACCTAAAACCAACAACTACAGACGTCATCGGCGCTTAACTACAAATCACAACCCATAGTTCGATATCGCCGGTCAACATAGCCTCGGTGTTGCGCAGATTGAGAAGCGACCTTGCGTACGTGGCCCTTCGACGTCTCGGAGTGACTGGTTGTAGCAGACGTCGCTCGGTGGTGGTGGCGTCGAGCGCAATGGTGGTTTCGTCTTCACAACGTTCGCGTGGTGGTTGTCGCGGCGCTGCTTCTTCATAGTGACGCCGCTCGATGGTGGCGCCTTGAGCACGGTGGTGGTGGCTCTTGTCCGAAGGTGGTGGTGGTGGTGGTGGCATAGACGGAACCGGCGACGCTACTCCACAGTGGCTGTCGGTGAAAACTACATCCAGAGTGCGTGTAGCTACGCTCGCCGTTGTGGCCGATTTTGCTCCACCGTGTGTAGCTGCGCCAGATATGGAGTCGGGTTGGATGAATAGCGAGGGGGTGAGGAGATGAGATGAGATGAGAGAGAGAGACGATGAATACTGAGAGAATGGTGGGTGGGATTTTGAAATGAATGGTGCGTGAGTGGTAGTTAAGTGAAGTGAACATGTAGAGATTAGGTTTAATTAAATTTTTATTAATTATAATTATTAAAACTTAATTTCCACTTGATTTGTGAAATAAAAATTAATCCACCTGTTTTTTGGAAATGAAACTTTAAAAGTAGGTTTCTAAGTATTTTTCTCCTTTTATAAATTAACATAGCCCAATTTAAAAACATATAAATAATAAGTTATCCAATAAGATTAATTCAATGTATATAAAATACCAAAAAGTAGATACTAATATTAAAATATCGATGATCCATATCAATAATTTATTTGCTTCAAGCAGCCTAAATGTTGGGTCAAAGGGGAATGATCTAAATGTTGGAAAAAGTCGAAATTGGAATGGAAAGACCAAAGGGGAAGGATAATGTCCAAATATTGGGCTAACAAAAAATTAAAAATTGAACCAAAAAATTAGAATAAAATTTTGAATTTAGAAATTGGGTTGGGTTGGGTTGGGCTAGCTAGGCATGGACTTTGATGGTTTGTTTAATTAATTTTCTAATTTGTTTAGAAAAAATTAAAATAATTTAATTAATTCAATATAAAAATTTTAAAAAATTATTTAGGATGTGTTTGAGCCACAATATTTTGGAAAAATGTATTCTTGAATAGTAGATTGATGGAAAATGAGTAGTTGAAAAAGAATGAAAAGTTATTGATGTGATGGAAAATATTATTTTATTGAAGAATGTGTGGTTGAAAATGAGTAAAAGAATGAAAATGAAAATTTTAATGTGTACCAAACATGGGCTTAGATTCAGTTCTTATTCGGGTCTTCTGTTCTGGGTCTAGAACAAAGAACCGACCCAAACCCATCAGTTTCGATTTAGATACTCGTTCGAGTATTTAACTTATGAAGAATCGCTCGATTCGGTTCGATTCGATTTGAGAGTTTTGTCCAACTCTAGGCAAGCAAAAGCTAAGTAAGAGGCTACAAATGTTTGTTTTTGTCGATTTCTGGATTTGGAGGTCTACGAAAGCACTCTGAACAAACACCTCTCGAATGTCGAGTATTTCAAGAACATCGTTTTTTAGCAAACGAACGGAGCATAAACTTCTCGGGTGATTCTTGATAATTGGATTGCAGTGAAATTCATAATTTATCAACATGATTAGCATAATTTCTTCGTGAGTTGGTTATTCTATTATCATATCATCACTAGGATGATGCAATAGTGTGGCATCCATCGCATTTTTGGAGCGTTAACTCGAGACTTCACATAATTTATTCATTTATAAATAATATCTTAAAAGTAATAAATTTTTTTTTTGTTAAAAATGAAATCGGGAAAAATGATTAAAAAAAAAAAAATCTCTCCCAAACAAGTTCTTAGGACCTTTTGGAAAAACTTTTGCGACTTATAAAAAAGTTTCATGAAGATGCTATCTTAGTCAGCTTCCTTAAAAACTCTTCAAGTCTGATAAAAGATTTCAGAAAATTACGTAAACAGGTTCGAAAATAGCTTTTTTAGTCTAAAAAATAACTACGAACTTTTCAAAAAACTTTATCGAATGGGCCCTTAATTTGCTTCTATTTGAAATTTCTAGAAAAGCAAGAGAGTAAGTATAGCATAGCCTTAATTTGAATGATGATTTTTTCATAGAAAAATGTCATTTTGAAAAAGTAAATTAACTTATTTAGTAAATTGTAATGTATAGTAATAAATATTTTATGAAGAAAAACAAATTAAAACTCTAATGGTGTGCGTGTTCTATAGTTCATTCTGCCAAATATAATTGTTATAAAAAAAAAAAAAAAAAAATTGTATCGACGCACTAAAAAGAAACAATTATTGCTAAAAGATAACCATATAAACTGCCAAGAAACCTATTAAATATACTTATTTGTCTCATCTTTCGAATAATAGATTTAGTGTAGATATGTACATATGAGAATGATTGGCCTCAAAACTACATTATTTGTCGGTAACAATTCGCTTGGGGCTACTAATCAAATCGTGAGAATTAAGATTTCGTTGCACTTTGTGAACAATTTCCTTGTCAAATAATCTCCAATCAAGAAAGGACCTAACTCGTCCGTTGCACTCAAGAGCCACAACCGCCAATGGAAGACAACAATGAATTGCTTGCAATTAATTCGGGCCCACACATTCGTTCGGCTTGCACATTACTATGTTTTGAAGTCCATTATTTACTCGTTTACGATATTTTAGTCGCATTTCCCAAATATAAGTTAAATTGTTACTATTGTTGATACCAAAATTTGAATGGATGATTTGTCAACGGATCTCGATTCTGCTCACGTCCATGTAGCCATTTTTCTGTACACTTGAACTAATCGTTAGAACCCATGGCCTTGGTGGGGATGGCGAACGCGAGCACTTTAACGATCAAGTCAGTCTATTTGAAAATATGTAATTGAGTGTGAGACATGTTAAAAACGTGAATCATAGAAAAAAGGGATTTGAATATAGGAGCATGTATGTAGAGAAAATAGTGAGAGAGTAATATTATTGATAAAATTGTATACCTTTAAATGATATTAATTGTGAGTTTTTATGGTAGAAGAGGAAAAATATTGATCGTTGGATGAAGAGACACATGGTCTCAACTTGATTAATGTGGCGCTTTGTCATTACATCATTCGTCAATCTTAGGCTCAAGCGCATTTAATGTTCGTGACAGTTTCCAGCCCTATGGCCTAGTACTAATATGTAAGGATTAAACTTGATAATTTGACTTGGTAAATTGCTATTACAGTGAGTGATTACATCAATCATATGTGATCTTGTACAGAAGATCACTACAGCACCTTGCATCGTCCACCAGGGTTCGATCCCTTCATAAGGGTTCGACCTCTTCATGGGAGTTTGGCCTCTCATGGGGGGTCGGCAAATCTATCACATAGGTAGGGTGACGTAGAGTGTGGGTTTGGATCTGGACATTATATAGTTGCCATGTGGTCACTCTTGGAGTCTCTCTAGAAGAGGCATAACAATTATCTTTGCCCTCTTATCTCTTTCTTCTCCGAGCTTAGGTTATGGTTTTTTTCTTGTAACTTTTGCTAACGAAGAATGAATGCAACCCATAATTTCTATTTTGCAATCTTCATTTATTTTTATTTTTATTTTATATATACTTTTAGTTTGAGCAGATATCCAAAAAATCGCCAAAAATAGACGCGAAGAATTGGTAACAATATGTTAACTTCTTATAATAATGTGCGCATTTAATGAGAAGTGAATGTAAATTACAATGCCAAGTGATTTCTTTCTTGGAATACAAATTGGGTGAATAAATCTAAGTGCAGGAGGAGCTGCCAAAACTCAATCTATTATTTGCTAGGTCGAATTCCCATATGTGATTTTGTTGCATAATATTGCCAATTACAGATGCACCAGGCCAAGTTGTAGGCACAAACCCCAGGCACTTTGCACCAGGAGCCACATCAATTATGTAACTCTTCACTGGTGGTTCAAATCTTGCTCCGTCTGCAAAATGAAACGCCACTTTTGGCACCAAAGAGTCATCAAAACCTGTCGAGTTAAAGCAGAATTCGAGCTGTGGAATATCGAGATTTAGTCTTGTAAATCTTGTTAAGGACAGTTTCAGTGCTGCCATTACCGGCTGATAAGCAGGTTGTGTCAAGAAAGTAAGGCTCGAACCCGAATCAATAATCGCCCCTCCTACACCATTCACATTCCACACTTCAGCCGGTATTTCGAGCATTATACTTCCAAGAGAAATGCCCTTTATATTTACAGCATAGAACGGATTGACGACTCCCAGTACAAGTTCTGTGTGCTGCATTCTGTTGAGTGTTGTAATAGAATCTTCGCTTTTCTGGGATCCGAAAATGAGATAACTTGATACGTTTTGGGGGCTTAAATGATCGACTAAACAGTACGAGAACTTGCCACCGAATTTCTCAGCAGCTTTGAGTGCGAAAGAATAGTTGCTATAGCCTAGCCCCATAACACCATCAGCCGCCTGGAAACTCTGGCCAGTCGAAGAGTCACTGCATCCGACTAGCACGTTGTGGATTCTCGCCTCCATTCCATTTGTCAAGCCAAATGTTACTGTTTCATTAGCATAGATTCCGAGTGCTGCTGATCCGTCTGAGTACCTAATTTTAGTAACCATAGTAAAAGATCGATAAAGAATTAGACTATTTAAGAACATGTAAAAACAGGGATGAGGTGGGAGAATTATCTTTTTTTTTTTTTTTAATAATCGTGTCTAAGTCAGCTTGCGTGCACCTCGACTAATCTCACGGGACCCTGAAGTTTACGGTTGAATACTCACCTCAGTGGCTATGAGGGAACTCGAACTAGTGATCATTGGGGAACAAACCCAAGGTTTAACCAATTAAGCAACCCCTCGAGTCGAGGTTGAGGTGGGAGTCTGGGAGAATTATCTCGTGACAAGATTTATGAGAATTAAGTACATCCACTTTTTCCAGCATTGTTGTCTACTAATTGTGAGCTATATAGTCGGCAGGTCTAGACATAAATTTGTGTACTGGTCAGGGACAATGATGTTCTTTAACCATCCGAAATATGGGGATCTCTTGTCCTTCATTTCAAAATCGAGTTCACGCCTATGCTATGGGATAATTAAGAAAATCGAACCAACCCCGACCAAACAAGCCCTTGCACTGATGTATAGGTAAAAGTCACGTGAACCCAATCTACACAGCAATAACTGTCATTTAATGGCTTCACCAGATAACAGGATTTCTGATGCAAAATAACACTACTGGCTGGCTATTTAAAATCTTTCCCAATAATTTACAATTATTTGACTGAGCTTAAGAGATAAAAGTTGCTATTAAGGAATAAAAGTTTTGTTCGTAAAAAACCCAATAAAATAAATAAATAAAAACAGAAGCAGCAAATGCATATTGACCTGTAATCATATGCACAAGGAGTGTGGGGAGAAGGGCATCGAGCGAGAGAAAAGAGATTTGCAAGCTCAATCTTGCACGTTCTTGAAGAACAAGGCACGGCATTGAAAGACGACGAGTGATCGGCTCGAAAAACTCTCCGTTTTCGAGATTTCTTCCTACACTTGGCTCCACGGCACCTATACTTACAGTTCATCCAAGTCAAGTCACTCCCTGTATCTGCAATCAGCACAAATCTTTGTGCAGGGGAGCCAACCTTAAAGGACACAAAGTATTGTCCTGTCCCAAAATCAGCCCCTGAGTTCATTGTCATTTTCCCAGAAACACTGCCACTTTTAGCCATTGTGCTGCTATTTGTGCAATCTGAATGATAATAAGTGGCATTAGGATTCTCCAGGACTTGCCTTCTGCCAATAACGTTTCTGCCTTTCTGCAACCCTAAACTCTCAGAAATCGAACGTTGGCGAATTGTATCACTATGAAGTAACTGTCTGAGACGCTCAAGTTTAGCCATAGGCTGCAAATGGTGCCTGTGAATCAACTCCATTTTTGCTCCAACTGATTCCCCAAAGCCCTGTGAACACTTAGCCAAGAAAATGACCATAGAAAACAAGAAGATATAAAGAAAGAAACCTCTCTGCTGTAGTCTATACATTTTCATTTTCATAACACTGCTCATTTTGGAAGCGAAAATAAATATAAATAACAAGAAAAATAGGCAGGAAACTGAAAGCAGATAGCAAAAGAAAGGATTGTTAAGATGGGGATGTTAGAAACAAAATTTTCAGCTATCTTTTGGAAGGTGGGTTGGAGTAAGGGGTTCATTCCTTGGGAAACGACAGATATATATATACACACATACATAGGTCTGGTGTTAAAAGGGAAAAGGTGGGGGCGAGAAATTTAAGATTGAGAAGAATCCAATTTACGGTGCATTGAAAATTATATAAATAGAATATCTAATATTGATATCTTTGTTGGTTTGCTCTCTCTGTCGTGCATATGTATTTAGCAGTTTTATTTATTGTGGCTGTCTGTCTGTCACATATTATGTCCTTGTCTTTCTTACCTGCTTTTATCTCTCCGTAGCGTGTGTATATATATATATATATTTTATATTATATATACACGAAATTGATGTCCTAAATACTGATGTTGTGCACGACGTAATACACTACAGTAGGAGATGTAATCAGTTTTGTAATCAACAACTATCGTAGTGTACTATGTCACACGTGTTTAAAAGATCAGTCATATATATATATATATATATGATTTCTAAGCATCGGTGCTCACCTTGTACTAAGTACTCGGATGATATAGTACACTACGAGATGGTGGGGACCACCGGTGCTTGGGATCAGAAATTCAACTTTCTTAGATTTTTTTTTTTAATATATATGAAATGATTGCTGTATGAAATTTACAGCAGCAAAAAGGGGTAATTTTTCCACTTCTGTGGCTGTGATTAGGTATGAATGATAGAGATTTTTCTCTAAAAAATGAGGGAGGCTGCAAACTAATAGAGAAATTTTTTAATTTCTTCAAACATTGTGTGAGTTTGCGAGTTCTATTATTAACGACACTACATTGTAATATGAATATGACATGTTCGTGATGGGATGTGTTATCTTTAATGATTAGTAACAATTTTGAAATATGGGAGGTAAAGAATGTCTTTGATCGTGCAAGATTTGTTATAAGACTCGTGCTCTAAAATAAGATAATACTGGCTAAATCTTCAAGATAAATTTTTGGTCAAACAGGTTCGAATAGGGACTGTTTGACAAAATTTTTGAATTTTTTTAGCAGATTTTGATAAAAAGTTGATAAAGTGTCTGATTAAAAATTTGATACAAATCCTGGAGGTTACTCAATTGGTCAGACCTTGAGTTTGTTCTCCAATGATCGCCAATTCAAGTCCCATCAGGATCACTAAGGTGAGTATCCGGTCGTAAACTTCAGGGCCTCGTGGGATTAGTCGAGGCGCGCACAAGTTGGCCCGAACATCCACGGTTATAAAAAAAATTGATAAAAACCGTGCATTCTATAAAATATGTTGTTAAAATTAATTGTTGACTTTAATCTAACTTTTTAAGCTATCCCAAACAAACACGTAATTATAAGGAAATTAACAATGAAAATTGACTTTCATTTATATAATTATGTTTAGCTGTCTGATTTAAAGAATTTGAATTTCTACACTAACTTGACACGAAACTTATAACGCGTATAAGTTGAAATTCTTCTTGCAGAGAACTTTCTCTTTTTATTAATTTTTTTAATTCCTTTGGATTGAAAATTATGTCCACTTAATTAATTACACTTCATACAATTTTTTTTTTAATAAAAAAAGTATATTCGTTTTATGCAATATAAATTCCCCGTTGTAAAGTAATCGTTACTAGTTCAATCGATGAATCTAAGATCACAAACGTATTGTCGAATAAATAAAGTTTTTCCGAGCCAAGAAATAAAATAAAATAAAAAATAAAAAAATCACATCATGGAGTTGAATAGACTTTTTCTAAATTACAAGTGGGTTGTTTCTGGGGAAGTTGATTGAAGATGGGGGATTATTTTTTTAACTTAAAAATAAATAATTAAATAATTAAATTGTGAATTCTTGAGGTTAAACAGGGTCAAAGGAAATATAGTTAAAGAAAGAAGCTGGCAAAGAATATAAATGGTCCAAAATCACATGGAAGATTTCATTGATGAGCTGTGTTACAAATGTTTTTCCATCACATTTCACAGACTGTATGGGGGCTGTAATGTGTATTTATTGACCAAAGCAACTATTTTTTTAACACCAAATTGATGAGCAGTAATGCATAATTGCCTTTATTTCATTGAATTTCAAACTGTGAATCATTTATGGCTGTTTGGTAAGGTATTGTGTTAAGTCCCGTAATGAGCGTAATCCTCGTGTTTAGTTGACATCATTGAGTTTGGAACTACGAACAAACTATCGGTGATAGGTTGGAGGAAGACGAGGATGAAGTCAAGTCATCATGTCCTGAGCGACACACGTTCTTAGTTTTGATAGTAATTTTTGACTTTTCAAAAGCTCCACCAAACGGGTCCTTATTTCATCAACAAATGCTTAATGCGAGATTTATGTTGGTCAAAATTGAATCCGGGACTTTGTTTGATCGGATATTTTTTGGACGAGGTGATTAAGAATATAAAATTGATTCATTAAACATGTTTAAGAACGAGTAATTAAAACATTAATGTGATAAATTTGACCCCAACCCCCTTCTTTCGCCATGTTACCTCTATTTTCAGAACCTCATCATTCTACCTTTTTGTGAAGTTTGGTGGCCATTTTCTTATAGCAAACATTGACAATTCCCATCAAATAATGAATACATGATACAGTCCAACAATACAAAATACATTGGTGGTACAAGGGAATTATTGTCTATAACCATTCTTTTCATATTCAATCCTTGAGAATTAAAAACAATATGATTCTGTTTATTATATCAATGATATTACATATGTTGAGAATTTACTTATTTATGTACAGCGAAAATAAAATAATTTTCAATTCTCACCAAAGATCTACTTTATATTTAGATAAAAACTGTGATAGGAATTATACATTTGATGAATTTCACAAGGTCCTTTGTTTTTTCTTGAACTTGAATGATCACGATCTGCAATTCAAGCTGTCGAATTGTTCAGCCTCTAACGGTAATCCACAAAGAGAAAAAGAATGATGACTATGATATTCTTTTCTTATGCTAGCAAGAAAAATAAATTTTTTCTTCATGATTTTTTCAAACTCTAGTAGCCTATTAATACAAGTCCAAATGGGCTGTCCCATCACTTAACTTAATCCGCTCCAATATTTAATGAATCCAATTAATTAAATTTGGTCCACGAATTGATTAATTCAGACATATTAATAAGCAACCCGATTAATTAATTATCCAACACTTGTCAATTAATTAAGTGGTAAATCTCATTCTTCTAGTTCTCCTTTTGTGTGACTCATTACGTTCCTAATCATCATTCCTAACTATGTGAATTATTATTTTGATCTCATCAAAATCGATAAATTAAAACACCCCTTATAATTTATCACTAATTCACATTCGTCGTCCCAAATAGACATCTAACAATGTATCATGGCAATACATGTGATGAAAAATGTTACGTGGTATGACAAAATCAAATTTGTTCGTTTACCGTAAAACTATAATTCTTTTGTCAATATGATCTGATCAGCAACGTGAATTATTATCTTAATCTAATCAAAATCAATAAATTAAAACAACCCTTTTGATTTATCACTAATTCACATCCGTCGTCCCAGATTGATATCATCATGTATTAGGGCAATACACGTTATGACAGAATCAAACTTGTTCGTTTATCATGAAACTATAATCTTTTTCGTCAATATGATCCGATTAATTGCGAGATATGGATATGTGTCAATCTCAATTATTGATCATATGTTTTATCTCATTATTAAGTCAATATAAGTCGAAAACTCATTTGCGACTTAAGAGTTCACCTACTTAAGGATTTCATTATCAATTTAATTGAATAAAATGTAGATCATAATATCTTATTATCTAAGAGTAATGAATTCTCTATTGATCATTCACATTAATTACAACCTTCATATAATTCTTGACATACTTAAATGATGATGTATTAGCGACACTTAGCAGAGCAACATCCAACATCACCAAGTATGACTATCCTCATATAATGTACTATGATGACCTCAAGTCAAATGACCAATTCTACTACCGAACGTTAGTGATTAACCACTGACACTCATATAGTTATCTATGTGAAATCTCCCAACGAGTCTCCAATATTTTGTTCTATAACAAAACATCCACGTGTAAATGGATCGGATATGAATCAAATCTGCTCATATCTGATCTGATCCGATCCAATAATCCAACAGATATTTGATTGTTAAATCCATATCCGATTTGCTATGTGTATCGGATATCTGATCCGATAATTCGATCTGAAATTAATAAAAATTATTAGGAAAAAAAAAGGTTTTATGTTCTTTAAAAACTTTGAACTAATTTGAGGCCCACTTATTTTTACTAGCAATCTCAATAATGACTTCTACCATCATGTTGTTGCTTTTTAAAGGAGAGATCATTTTCTAGTTTTCTATCGACATTCGATGTGAGATAAGGAAAAAATTGATTTCAATTCTAAATATAAATATTTTATTTCATTATTTTTATTAACAAATCAAATTATTTGTTATATATTAATTATTAGTTTTTGAAGTTGTAAAATAAATTACAATAATAAATTTAACTAAGAAAAATATAGATATTTATTTACTTTAAATTAGTAAAGTAAAATTAAAAAAAATATATTATTTTATAATATTTTACATTTATGTGTATAATTATTTATTTAATTTGACGATCAGTTCGATATTGATTCGACACTAGGTCGATTTTTAAAACATTGGTTGAAATCAATTTTTTTTTCTTTTCAAATTCTCCAATTCTTACACAAGTTTAATAATTATAAAATTTTCAATTTTTTTATATTTTGAATTAGATTACTTTTTTTTATTCTAAATTTTTTTATTTTCTCATTTATTTATTTTAGTAACAAATAATATGCCATAAAAATATTTTACTGACTTAATTATTAGTAACAAATCGGATCGGGTTGTTATCGGATCGGATTGACCTATATCCATATTTGATCCATTTAGTTAACGGATTATCGAATTCGAATCTTGATCAAGTTATCAGATCGAGATCTTAAATTCATCTCCCATTTATTTCGTAAGATTTTGATCGAATTCGAATCAAAATCCAATACATTGACAACCCTACATCCACGTGTTCATTTAAGTGTTACCACACTTTAACTTGTGAGATCAACTGCTTATTTCAGAAGTAAGAAATACCACACGTAATGGTCTATTCGTAATAACGATATCCGCATCTCGTCATTACATACGACTACCGACAATTTAAGATTCAATCATATGTAATTTGTATCTCACAATCACAACTTCTTGTGATTAACAAATCACCAAGACTTGAATCTATTGATTCTATTTTTTAATTTATTAGAATATTAATTTAATTAAATAATAAAAATTATCATAAATACGCATCGATTATATATATTAAAAGTATTTATTTCCAAAATTGATTGGACATATGATATAACACTTTCAACATATACATGTATACATTACTACACGTACAAGTACCAATTATTATTTTTATTTTTCCAGGTTTGGCCGAATATTCGTTTTTGATGACATGTATGTACATGGCACGTACCGAATCCATGTTGACAAATAGTGCCCCTTTTCGTTCAAGGAAATCAAGAAGAGAACTTCTTCAAATGGCATATTTGTTTCAGAAATCACATCCTTATGATGTAGCATAGAAATGAAAGTTCTGGCCATTTACAAGAGAAAGAGCATCAGTAAGTAAAGGTATGAGCAGCACTTACAAATTTATATATCAGAAGCTAGAGATGGTTGCATTAAATATTCTAGAGGGAGGCTTCCAAATATTGCTGAAGATTTGTGAGATTGGCAGCCATTTGAAGACATGAAGCAATTCCCTGTTAACCAGCAACCAAGTTAAAAACTCAAGTTCTATCACCTGTCAGCATTTAGACTCTGGAGGACAGAAACTTCTGAAAGGACCTTTACTTAAATGCAACCTAGGCATTATAGAACAATTTAGGTGACTGGAGGTTCAATCGTCAAATTAAATGAAGAGATACCAAACTCCAGCAGAGAAAGGACAAAAGCAGGAATAACATCTGGATCAACAATTGCATTCAACATCCTCTGTCGCTCACAGTATTGCAATTCGTTGGAAACTCAGGATAAAAGTATCATTGTGGCCAGAAACAAAAGTTCAGCAAAAGGGAAACGAGAGAATATTGAGTTCAACAATCTTCAAGTGTAGAAATTTATTCTGAGGTAGCGAGAACTTAAGAATGTCAATGACACAAGGTCAATTCTTAACTGCTGAATAAATGTAACCCTGATGTGTTGTGAGGATAAACAAAAACAGAAACTTTCGTAGTTATATAAATAACAAGGAGACGATTCAGCTTCTCCACAGCCTAGCATTCTTTCTGATTTTCCTACTACGTGGCTCATAAATTTCCAATCACTAATAAGATAGTACATAGGATGTGCTAAGGCATGTATTTACCTAAAACTGGAGCCTTGCAGACTAAATGCACAACCCGAAAAACATTTAACTCTTTGAAGTTTTTCACAATGCACGACTTTTTCCCTTTACTTTGGAATGGGGAGATCTTGTGGCATGGTTATGTCAATTAGCGGTACTCTTCAAGAACCCCGGTGACTGTGAATAGCTTCAAGAATTTCGATACTTTTCCTCCTAGAAGCTTTATCTTTTATTAATTTACCTCGGAAGCATTCCCAACAAGTGCGCCCTTCAGCTTCACAATCCTCTGTTCTTCATCATGTATCCCCTTCTGCATTGTCAGTAGTACCATAACATATCAGAAGAAATTAGTTAACTGAAATACCATTAGTTTATAACTTCACTTGTATCAAGCATAATCATTTCGAAATTGCCATCTGCGAGTGAAGTGTGTAAATGGGAGAAATGAAGAGGGATTTATTACAATTGTGGTTAAGAGATTGCACAAGCTCTTCCCTCTCCCACTGAGTTCTTGACCCTCCAAGTTAGGGTCGAACAAACAGACGAACTATAGGAGGCATTTGCGATTTTAGAGACTTCTTTGTGAAATTTATTTTTAAATGGTTCCTAAGAATTCGCAACATGCACAATCATAAATTCCGGGTCAATAATTCTTACTCCGAAGAATGATTTCCAAGATCTTTGTTTGTTTGAGTTACCTTGCATCTCAAAACTCTAAAATCTGTATTTTCTTGTTCTTCCCAATCCCAATCACAATGGAAGGAGATTATTATCCACAATATAAGTGCATTATTTTGTGAGTTTTTATACCAAAATAGTTATTTTAGGACCTTTCCAATTTTGGTGTATTTTCACACACGAATTTCACTATTCTCTTGCCATCTTTTTACTCTCTTTTTCTTGACAATAACAGTTGGAGGTTGTATGGGAGTCAAGGATAATTATATGGAGTTGCAGGTTTAAATTTCAACTTCAAATTCTTCCAACCTTTTAATATTTTGTAGGTCGGATCACCCCACATGGGCGACCCACGACGCATATTTTATTTAAAACCATAGTTGCTTGACACTAAATATTTGTTTGAAGGCAATAACATGAACTCAACTAATAATTGTAAATGAATACGTGTCTGTCAATATATATATAGGAGAATCCAGAGAAATCATTCCGACCACGTATACACAGTTTCAAACGTTGATCCTTTCGTCTCTTCTCCTCTCTGTGACCGCTTCTCCTTTCCTTTATCCACGTCTGTCTCTCTCTCTCTCCCTCCCTCCACCCATTTTTTTTTTCAAATGTATATATTGAATATGAATTTTCCATTTCCTCCTTCCCACATTTTTCTCTCTACACCCACCTTCCAAACCAATAATCCTGAAAATAATGGTGCTAAAAACAAGGATTCTTCGTCCATACGGCCAATGAATTCTTTGCCGGGATTTTTCTTTTCGCTTTGCCGGGATGATTGAACGGAAGGATAGTTAATCCAAGGAGAAGCCTCTGGCATTTAATACATTTGGTGGGTCCTTTATGTAATGCAGAATTATTAGATATTTATATGGAAAATTTGTTGGCTTGTGATCAACATGAACGATGACGTTTTTCATTTTCTGCATGATGTTTCTTGCAGATTTTTCTTAAGAATCTTATTCTGGAATGTCATTGAATCCCACAGGCGGAGACTTGGACGAGGTCAGTAATACCTTTGTTTTATCTTCCAATTCAAATAATTTCTCTATCTTTAAAAGAGTATTGTGAGAATCAAAAGGTCGAGACAGAAAGCGTTAAACCCGTTTGTGCATTTTTTTTTTGATAACCGTGGATGTCCGAGCCAGCTTACGCGCACCTCGACTAATCCCACAACCCGTTTGTGCATTCTTAATTCTTACAAAGCCTTCATCACTACGTCGAGAAGAAAATTCGCAACTCCTGTCTGTTTTGTTCTTTTGGCAATTTTACATAATCCGTGGTTTTCTGAATATAAGAATGCAACCAGTGAACCTGTAATGTCATTGTGTAGCTACTATCACAAATTTCTGCAATGGTTGTGAAATAGATTTTGGTTTCCATTCTCCAAAACTTGCTTTTGGTACTTGTATTCCCTAGTATTTGAACAGTTGGAAAATATTAAAGAAGATTGATGTATCTCCTTAAATACAGATGAGTAGCATGCCATTGGAGCAGGCATGTGAGCCTGACAAGAAGGACCTGGCTGCCAAAAGTACTAGCATTTCAACTTCCAATCCATCTCATAACTTGAAGAAGTCGAGCCAAGTGTCGAAAAGGAGTGCCAATCCAGTTCGTGTTTCACCATGTGAACCTCTAAATGTAGATCCGACTTCCCAATTTAATTTGACTTCCACTCATATGGCATCAGCTGATTCCCAAAAATCTGATGGATTGGCAATGACTGGGGGAATTTCATGCCTATTTCCCAGCCCAAATAGAGCTACAAATTCGGATAGCCTGACTGCCACAACACTGAGTGGACCATTGGCAATATCACCAAACACAAGTACTGGTGATGCTGTGAGTAGCCAATCAAGCGTCAACCCCAGCCGGGGGAGTGTCAACAGCAACCGTAGCAACAGTCTGGACAGTTCATGTACACCCCTCAGGCCCCACACTGGTGGTGATGTTCGGTGGGATACCATTAACTCTTCTTCTTCAAGAGATTCTCCACTTGGTCTCAGCAATTTTCGGCTTTTGAAGCGGCTTGGTTATGGAGACATTGGAAGTGTCTATCTTGTTGAACTCCGAGGAACTAATACCTTCTTTGCCATGAAAGTCATGGATAAAGGTTCTCTTGCAAGTAGAAATAAGCTACTTCGAGCTCAAACTGAAAGAGAGATTCTTGGTCTTCTTGACCACCCATTCTTACCTACTTTATACTCTTACTTTGAAACTGAAAAATTTTATTGCTTGTTGATGGAGTTCTGTAGTGGAGGTAATCTTCACACTCTTCGTCAAAAACAGCCCAACAAGCATTTTACAGAGGAAGCTGCTCGGTCAGTACCTACCCGCGTTACGATCTTTATTTGTCTTTTCTCTACTACACGTGGTTTTACTTATAATTTCTCCATTGCAGCACTAGTAAAGAAAAAAAAAAAGCTGACTAGTTTTAGGATGTGACTTCTCGCAAGATTCTGAATGATATAACACTATTATTGCCTCTGTCGCATTTTAAACTAGGAGAGTTTGAAATACATTGACGCTGTTTTTGCTCCCTTCTAAAGATTTGTATATCAAAGGATCACTGCCTCTTTGTGCTGCAAGAAATTCCTCACTTCTTGTGCCCCAGCTATCATATAAGTAGTCGTTGTTTCTTTTCGTGCACATGTGTGTGGGGAAAGGGGAGGGGGAGTCAAGTTGGTTACTTGATCTAAATGTATGTTCTTGATGTTTTATTAATGTACCAACCTCATAAAATTCGTTCTTTCAAGATTTCTAGTTTATACAAACAAGTCCATCTACTTATTTCAGCTCCTTAGTTGCCTTTTCTTGCTGTCAACTCATCTCCTCAGTCTAAATGCATTTTCTCTCCTCCAATTAACCTAGGTTCCTTACAACTTGGACACAAAAATAGTAATTTGCTTTGTGCATCAAAACAGAATAGGCACGAATTCTTGGCGTATCATCTTGCTTGTTGTACTTGATCCTTCCAGATTTAGTTTCCTATGCAGATGGGGACAGAAAAATAGCTAAGTAAATTTGATTTGTTTGTTATGCTTCGCAGATTTTATGCATCAGAGGTCTTGTTGGCGCTTGAATATCTTCATATGCTAGGAATTGTGTACAGGGATTTAAAGCCAGAAAATGTTCTAGTGAGAGAAGAGGGTCATATCATGCTATCTGACTTTGACCTATCACTTCGTTGCTCTGTCTGTCCGACACTCGTTAAGTCTTCATTGGTACATGCTGGAAATCCAAGTGATACTGCTGCTGGCATCTTAGACGATGAAAATGTTGTGCGTGGTTGTATCCAGCCATCCACTTTTTTCCCACGCCTTCTCCCTACCAAAAAGAACCGCAAATCGAAATCCGATTTTGGGCTCAATAATAATACAAACTCCCTTCCTGAACTAATGGCAGAGCCAACCAACGTGCGTTCCATGTCTTTTGTTGGGACCCACGAATATCTAGCCCCAGAGATCATTCGGGGAGAGGGTCATGGTAGTGCAGTGGATTGGTGGACATTCGGCATTTTCATGTATGAACTCTTGCATGGAACAACACCATTCAAGGGGTCTGGAAATCGTGCTACTCTGTTAAATGTAGTTGGCCACCCATTAAGATTCCTGGAAACTCCTCAGGTGAGTTCTATGGCACGAGATCTCATAAGAGGGCTCCTGGTGAAGGAACCACACAAGAGAATTGCATATAAGAGGGGAGCTACAGAAATAAAACAGCACCCATTTTTCGAGGGTGTGAACTGGGCATTAGTGAGAAGTGCCATGCCTCCATGCATACCTGAACCCGTAGACTTTTCGCAGTTTGCTAGCAAAAACTGTGCTAATTCAGACAAGAAGATGGCTGAGATCGGAAACGATAGGAACGACAATAGCTCGACTGATAGTTCTTATGTTGATTTTGAGTACTTTTAGGATTGTCTCTCAATTGAATTAGGATATGATGCATTCCAGTGACAGTAATTTGTACAAAGGGGAAAATTTGGAATTTTCAATTATGAACTGAACACAATTGTGGTTCTTGTATATCCATACTGATTCTTAAAGCAAGCCTCTAAGATTACAACAATATGTTTGCGGGCAATTTGCTTTTACTTCTCATATCAATTTCGCCATAACCATTTGTTTGTTGCTACAATGCTTTCTAAATGTTCGAGTAGGTAACATGATCATCTTTTATGGGGCAGCAGGGGTCCCCCTGTGATATTTCATTCCGTTACGTATAATATTTATCGAGCTTACGCTAAAAGTCAAATCTATCCGCGGATCGTGAATAGTGTAATTCTTGATGTATAAAATTAAAGAAGGGGCACCCGCACGATTTAGATGCAACCTCATTGTTGTTTACCTTACGTATAATATTTATGTCAAAACTATACACGAATACTGTAATTCTTGATGTATAACTCGTGTATAGTATCATATACGAATTTATGTTATTCTGGATTACATCAAAAGTTAATTATGCGAATTGTCGAATAAAAAGTCTATTTAGTGACAATGTTTCTATTTGCTCCTATAATCCAAATCCAAAAGCAAATCTATTAACAAAATGTTAGTAATTCAAGTTATAAATAAAACGCTAGGAGTGATATTAGACAACAAAAACTAAAGCAATTTCTTTTATTAAAAAAATATTAGACATTTTCCTGGCTGGTAAAAAAAACATGAATACGCTAGAAGGAGGGCTTGAACCTCCGACCTTGTGGTTAACAGCCACACGCTCTAACCAACTGAGCTATTCCAGCTTGTTTTTATGAGTTAATATATAAAATATAAATAACGTTCAACTCTTCAAGATCCAAATGTTTCATAATACTTTAAAATGAGCTAAGAACAAGTAACTTAATATTTCATTCTTGACCAAAATGAACAAAGAAGATTGCACATTTTGCATGATTGAAAAGTTAGGCAAGCAATTGGGCAAATAGCATTGAACAACAATATGGCAAGTTTTCATGTGGCAATTATCTTCTTCACTATTCAAAATGTGCTGACCCGGCACCTCTTTTCGTGAAAATGGAGATGGGATTCTTACGATATGCTGTTATAGCATCTCGATTAATTCAAATCCTGAAAAAAAAATTAAATAAATCATATTCTGAATTCGATTCTAATTTTTAACTAACTTCTATTTTTAAATATATTTATGTAGTTTTTAACTTCAAAAACACGTATTAATTTATATTTTCTTCGATTGTTTCAATTGGACAAAAGCATTGTGAAATGTTAACGCATTCTTAGGGTTTGTTTGACTCCCATTTTTAGGGGAAATATATTTTATTATAGTGATTTTTTTTAGAGAATTGCGTGTAAAATTATTTATTTGATTTTTTTAGAGAATTAAGTGTGAAATTATTTATTGAGAGAACGCTTGTATGGAAATTCATCTTTAATCTTTGTAATTTGTGAAGTCAACTCAACTGCGGTGTCTTTACGAATTATCAAAACGTTGTGGGAATCTTCTTGTAATAATTATAAAATGCAAGCGCCGTAAAGCAAAAATCACCAATTCAACGATCGAGATTCGAAACCAAACTTTTATGCGCTTTTGACTCTTCAGAAAGGAGAAGGATTGGATTTGCAGAAGATTCTATTTTCTAATTATGTTACTGCAATCTTGCAACTCTTTCAGCTGCCCATTTAATATTGTTAATCCCACTAAAGCCCATTTTTTGATACGAAAAAATTCAAGAATTCCTTCATATTTTCCCTTTCGATGTGTATCTAGACTCGCATGTCCCACAATTGCAGTTAGTGATGTTGCTGGCATTTTTCAGAACAAGGTTAGATTATTCTTTTCAGTGGGTCATGAATTTCTTGAATTGGGTGTTAATTTTTTTAATTTACTGTGTATAGGTTTTGATAGCTGCAGCTGTATCTGCAGCAATTGGGCAATTGTCAAAGCCAATAACTTCAACTATATTATATGGCAAGAATTTTGATTTTAAGGCTGTCATTCAGGCTGGAGGGTTCCCTTCTACCCATTCCTCTGTAATATTTTCTACTATTCTGCTTATGCATAAGAATGTATGTACCTGTAATTAGTTTTTTGGGTTTGGGTAATGAACTCGTAATCTGATGATCGATATGATTTTGTGGTTATAAGTTCATATCGAACTAGACTGAAATGGGATTTTCTCACTGGATATATTTATTCCGAATTACAGGCTGTCGTGGCCACTGCAACTTCACTTGGTTTGGAGAGGTACTAATCGGATTTTGCCCTCATTTATTTTATTGATTAATCTATTTCTTTTTCCCTTCAATTTTGATTCTACTTACAGTGTTATTGCAGGGGTTTCTCTGATGCAATTTTCGGTTTAGCTGTAGTTTATGCAGGCCTTGTCATGTATGACGCGCAGGTTCGTGTTCCAAGCATTCATTCAATCTTTTTCTACTAAATGTAGTTGTTAGCTTATGTGGTAATTGCCAAAAAAAAAGGGATGCATCAATGTGCAAATTCAATTCAGCGATTTGATATGGAGGAATTAGGGACTTAACCTTGCTTTATCGGATGAAGGGGAACAACTTTAGAGACGAGATTCTGCTCTAGTTAGTAATAGATTGAAGACATTTTACAGCTTGCATCAAGAATTTGGAAAAGAAAATGACAATTATTTTTTCGTAAATGGGCGAAAGAACTGAAGTTTGATATATACTAAATTAAGTTCAAACAACAAGAATTCTATGTTTATGTATGTTGTGCATGCAAGCCAGTTCCTTGGTATCCTATTTTTGAGCATTCCTCGGTTTTAAAGGCAAGATGAGTTGGTTAAAATGGATGTTGAAAGAAGCTTGAATGTCTAAGGTCTGTCATGGCTGGTTTAGGAATCATCTTATTTCAAAGCTTATCTGATATGTGTGTATCGCATAAATGCACATTATTTCAATGTTTGGCAAGTTAATTAATTTTCTAACCTTTAAAGTTCTCTTTTAGGGAGTTAGAAGGGAAGTCGGCATTCATGCGAAAGAATTAAATAGGGTTTTGCTAAGCACCAGAATGACTTCAACTTCCTCTAGTAATGATGCCGGCACATTCACCGACTCTTTTCCTGGAGACTCATCTTCCGATTTAGAGAGCACGGACCCTCTTTTCTTGGAGGAACAGAGTACTTTTCAGACAAAACAGGCAAATGCTTCAGTGTTACTTAAATCTGAGAAGAGGATAAAAAGCACTACAGTAAGATCCTCTGGTGTGGCATCTGATGTCGGAGAAGAATCAGTAAGTGTATCGTATGGTTGCTCCACGTTAAAAGAATCAGTAGGACACACAGAAATTGAAGTTATAGCAGGTGCCATGTTGGGATTCATTGTTAGTTTAGCAATATGCCGATATGGATAATGTGATTTTAGTATTCAATTGTTCTATAGCATTTTTGTTTCAGGATACAAACAATTGACCAACCTATGGTTTATTCACACAAGACATTCCCTGTATTCTACTTCTACACAAGTTGGAGATTGGCTTCTTTTATAAACAAACAAATATGATTTCAAAATATTATGTATTTTACCATTAGACTTGGATGCAGAAGTTAAAGAGGGTGCCCTATGGTTTAAATGTTTATGGGGATTACAGTGTGTTTTGCTTTGAATCCATGCCTTGGTTTAATTTTGCATTTAGGACATGTTTGGTAGACGATATTGGATACTACTGCATAGAATAACATACTATAATTTATCTTATTTTCTTCGTATATAGTAATGTTCGACTTTGAATGTCCAAGTGTTAGTAAAATTAGAACAGAGAAACAGAGCATGAGAATTAGAGGTTTTATAGAACTTCAGAACCAACAACACTGCACGTTTCATGTCGTAGTCTCGATGGGAGTCTTCGGTGGAGCCATAGGGAAGAGAGTTTACTTAGGGCATGTTCTAATATGCAGTACTAGATATAATTTAACATAGAACAAAAATGTCAAAATTTCTTATCATTTCAGCGTTATCGAGTTTAACATACCGGACACGTCATATCATGAATATTGTTATCACAAAAGTTAATAAGCATCACTAGTATTAATTTATGTTAGGGACTTGGTGAGCACTGGAATTTGAAACAACCAATTTACAAGGTAAATATATTTGGTTGTTTGATAAATTAAATTAAGTTTATTTTAAATTGATTATTTTTTCAAATATGATTTGTATAGTTCAAGTAGTAATAACGAAGTCTTATAGTGAGCATGCTTGAAGTGGGATGTGCCCGACGAATTGGGTTTAGAGTGTACATCCCGACTTGGGGTGTGTTTGAGTCACATTATTTCGGAATAATGTATTTTGGAACAGTAGATTGATAGAGAATGTGTGGTTGAAAAAAAAAAGTTATTGACGTGATGAAAAATATTATTTTCTTGAAGAATGTATGATTGAAAATAAGTAGAAGAATGAAAATGAAAATTTTAATATGTACCAAACAGGGGCTTGATTCAAAATGATATAAGATTGATTACATTAGTGTCATGATTGCAGTCTCACATTAGTGTGGAGCTTAATTTTCTTGATTGCAGTCTCGCATTGTAGTGGTTTAATGAGAATGTTAAGGTCCGTTTAATTGTAAATGTGGAAAATGGGTGAAAAGAAAATGTTTTACTAAGAATTAAATTACCTAGAATTTGTTTTACTGAGAATTGTAATTAATTGTGTTTGATTGGTATAATTTTCTACCTGGAAAATGTTGAAAGTTTGGTATCCGTTTGTTTTCATTGTTTATGAAAATTGTCCATTAAAATGATATTTTTTTCTACTATTGCGTTTAGAATTTGTTCCAATTACCAAAAAGTTAAAAAAAAATTAGAAAAAATTACCACACCGAATACCATTCGTTTGACTTTGCATAGAAATTGTCAACAAAAGTGAAAATTCTTTTTACAATGATTGATAGAATTTGTTGTCATTGCTAAAAAAAAAAAGTGAAAAGGTGGAAATTGCTTTCCCTTTTAATAGGTGGGAAAACAAAATCAAGCAAATGTGCATCAAATAGTTGTACCTAGAAAAAGGTGAGAAAAACAAAAGCCAGACAAATTTGTGTTATCAAACACCCTTAATTGACTAAAATTGAAAAACATTTTCTTTTTCCACCCATTTTCTAGACTATCAAACATGACTTTAGGTTTTTTACCAGATGGTTTTCAGTCATTTTAAGGACCGGAAGGAGAGTATATTAATCAGTAATGGAGCTTCATATAATTTAGTGGTACCATGATTTTAATCAGGAATAGAAAAATTAAAACAAGATAATAATTCGAGAAAGTTAAAAAGCATGTTTGGGAAGTATTTATAATCTGTTTAAATTTTAAATAGATACAAATGAAGGGGACAATCGAGAATGTATATATACATGCAATTTCCACATTCTGTGGATGAAGATTCATAATAAGCACGTAATTTTTTTATTTTTTTTTCATTTTTGAAACGGAAATAAGCACATTATATATAAGTCGTAGCTCTAGTTGATTTATTTTCAAAAATAAAAATAGGGCGACCCAAGCTTACATCCTATATTACGATTAGAGTCGACTCTACCATGAAGACATCTAGGCGGTCGTCTAGTGCCCCATATTCATGCCTCGATAATTTTGAATTTTACATATTTCTATTTTATATATTATTAAGAAAAAATAGAGCGGAAATTAATATAAAATTCAATCCAACAATCAAGAATACCCAATTGATCAACCTAACAATCAAACTCAAAGATCTTTCCTATTTTCTATTTTATTTTCTCGTTCTTCTCTAACTGAAAACCCCGACAAACTTTTTACTATAATCAAAGGGTTAATTTCACAAACGGTGACTGAACTTACCTAAAAATTACAAAATGGTTAATGAAGTTTAAAACTTGTAGAATTGATCATTGAAGTTTCAAGCGCTTTCACAAACGGTCACTGGAATTTCATGCACTTTCATAGACGGTCATTGAACTTATTATTAGGACTGTTATGATATTAATTCAAACTTAAATGATCAAAACACGTGAACATAGAAGTTTGAGAACCTTAAGTGCAAATTTGGCCGAAATTCTACTCCAAAATTTGACAAATGATGGCTGCAATTTCTGCAATTAATTGAGTACCCAATGTTTTTTTAGCCTGAATTTCGTTTCCCCCATATTGATTTGTATCTTGAAACACATTTGAGTCTCCAATTGATGGATGAAATTCAGATTCACGCGGGCGGACCGTTCTTGAAGCCTAATCCAAAATTATTTCTTTTGATCGATGAAATTCAGATTCATGCGGGCGAACCGTTTTATCATGAATTTCATTCTGGTTGGTCCAATTTGTTGATTGGAGCTGTGGAGAAGCATCAATTGAAAGGGGATCAAGTGGCTCGCGATGAGTTCAAGCTGCCCCACCGTTAATCGTCGGTTCCAGACCAAATTGGGGAAGACCCATGCACTCAATGGATGCACCAAGAGGAGGAGTTGCTCGAGGTGGTGGTTCGCGATCATGGGTCCCACCACCGATGCTGGAATTAGAAGATGAAGAATGCATAGTGGTAGGTAAAGCGAACAGAGCTTTCTGATTTCGATGGAGTTGATTATTTTTTGATTGGAGGCTATGGATAGGGTCGCCTAGAAGAGGAGAATCGACCAGTATATTGGGCTTAACGTGGGTGTTGTCGGAATATGTATTTTCGACCGTTTTGGGATGGGAATGGAATTTGCACTTGAGGTCATCAAGTTTCTATGTCTACGTGTTTTTGTCCTTTAAGTTTAAATTAATATCATAACAATCATAATAGTAAGTTTAATGATTGTTTGTGAAAGCGCATGAAACTTCAGTGGTCATTTCTGCAAATTTTAAACCTTAGTGACCGTTTTGTAATTTTTAGATAAGTTCAATAACCATTTATGAAATTAACCCTATAATCAAATCAATACATCTTTCGATTGCAACTTACAATCGAAGTACCAATTTTGAATAACATATTCTCTCCTTTTTCTTACTCTAAGGTGAGTTTATTTTTGCTTTTAATTTTATTTTATTTTTACCTATTTTTCAATTTTATTTTTATGATCAGCAATGAAAAGTAATATATATATCAAAAAAATATTATTCTTGAAGAGGCCACTCCAAAATTTTAGCCTGAGGCCCCCAACATTTAGAGAGCCAAATATTTCAAATATAAATTTGCAGCCACAGAATTACGATAAATGTCAAGAGTCCAACTAACCATTAATGTCAAGCGAGCAACACAAATTTCTTAAAACTAAAAAAAAACTACTTAGAAAATTTCGAAAAATCGTGTTCAAACCCAAGATAGGGGAATGAAGATCTCTGAGCAGAAGGAACCAATTCAGAAACTCGTGAAAATTGATGGCATTTGCTCGGATCCATTCCCTGATGAGCAGCCAAAAGCTTATCCAGAGATGACCAGTCACCCGTGAACTTCTCTTGTTGCATAAGCCCGTCGGGATTTCCAGGCGTTGACCTCAACAGATTCTGTGAACACATCATATCTGTGGTGGTGCTCAGTGGGAGAGATGATAGGAAACGGAATGAAGAAGGAACAGTTGATGATTCTGTACTCAATAACTGCGGAAGGTGCGTGGAATTAGTGTGATCGAATGTATAATCGTAATGTTCTTGATAATGGAGTTTTGGTTCCAAAAGTGAGCTACTCGCCTGCTGGTATGGTACGGGTTCTTCTTGGTCCAGTTCCGGTTGGAAGCCTCTGGTGTGGTTCTTCTTGAAAACCCTACAGACTACCCACCCATCTTCCTGTTTTCATAGTATCCAAGGTTTGATTTTAGTATATATATAGCAGAAAAATAGAATGTAAGAAAAAAAATTGTATTCTTTTTCTCGTTTATACTAAAACCTTGACGGACGACTCAATATAGCTCTCACGTTGAGGGTTGAGTACCTGGATTTCAGCAGTGTCATCGTCCAAACGATATTCGTGCATGATCCAGTCAGTTTTATGGCCGCGAGGGGCACGTCCAGTGTAAAAAACAAGAGTTTTTCTCATCCCAATTCTCTTTGAGTTGGTGAGATGGATACCTTTGTCCCTCCCCGTAGCCTTCCAAAACCCAGCAGCTGTTGCACGATTTGTTCGAGTTCCTGTTGGATATTTCTTGTCCTTGTGACTGAAAAAATACCATTCATTTTGGGGGCACGATCCAATTCTACATTTGTCTGCCAGTCATCATAGAGCAAATTTAATTATAGGATTAATAATCACAAAATTATCTTTAAAATGTACTTTTTTTCTTTCTTCGAATTAATGGGTTTTTTTTCTTTTGAACAAATATTTCCAAACCGAATGAAAGAAAAAGGAAAAGTTGGGTAAATTACCTTTGAGATCCCAAGGCTCGAGCTTGTTGAGATTGACTTCCTTAATAACATCTAAGTCGATGGGTTCATAGGAGATCTTTTTTCTGAGATAATAATAAAGCAGCTCTTCTTCTGTGGGATGAAATCGAAACCCTGGTGGAACAGTTGCCTGTCCATTCCCTGTCATCATCCTCTCTATATTCTGATATTAATTGTATATATCCTGCAAATCATATGAGTAAAACAAATTACAAATTAAGAAAGGTCATGAATTTGCATAAATATAAGATGTAGGGTTTGCAGCAAAATTGCATGCAGGAATCTAAGAACCCTATGAGAAACCAATCCTGGTAATCACTTATAAAAGGAAGACATATCTGTTAAGATTTAAGAGTGGTTATAACTGAAACCCTAAAAGCCTCAGCCATGATTTGTACTGATCTATCTCTCTCTCTCTCTCTCTCTCTATTTTTCACACACACTGTCCTTCTGTGAACAGATCGCCTTATAAGAAAGCTGCTTATCAACTGTCATGAGAGATATAGTGCTAAAAACATATGCTTTTGTAGACAGGAAGAGAGGAACTCGAACACTTTCCATGGAAGGGGAAAAAAAAAAAAAACAAAGGGAAAAGACAGTATACAGATAATTCAGAAACATACTCAATTTTCTGAGTTTATGATCTTGACATGAGAAGAAGAAGAAGGAGGAGGGGAGAAAGAGACGAATCATAAACCTTTTCTGGGCTTGTGTTCTTTTCTTCAGTGCCAAAGAGAATAGACAAACCAAAGGGAAAATGTAAGAACAGGTTAACCAATTTCTGGGGTTTAATTTCACACAAATAGAGCCTTGTTCAAAGAGAGATGTATATATTTATTCATATAATTGTAACTGCTGCAGATGGGAACAGAAATAAAGAAAATTTCTTACTATTAATCTATACATAAAATAGTAATAATATGAATGTGAAGAAGATGGATCCATAATAAATAATCTGCGTTTGGTCCCTTTTTCATGCAGATTATGGAAATTGTCGTTGAACAGGAAACCCTATCCAGAAATTCGCCTGCATATAATCTGTAACGCTGTCAATTTGTAATCTTTTTTGTCAAAATTAGGTTAATTTTTTGAATCTGTCCAAATAGTAGGTCAGAGTCAAATAAAAAAGAGGAGTTTCTATCATTCCACGCTATTATTAAATTCTTCGAACTTTACCTGCTAAACATACGTGCGAATTAATAGATGAATCTTTATTTTTTGGTCTTTTGCCAGCAAAAGTTACTTCTTTTTCTTGATTTAACACATGGATTCAATAGTACTGCACGTGCACCGGCCAATGAAAGACAATCGAAAAATTCAATTACGCCCAATAAGTTGACTTACATTGGTAATTAACTGTTCATTGCAATAGTCATAAACAGGACTTCAAATTTCTGAGAATCTTGGAAATGAACCCTAAAGGACACGTCGAAACCGATGGTCCAGTCCATTAAAAAATTTGCAAAAGGCAATGCAGTAAAAGACCTCATTCAATAGAAGTTGAGGTGATTAATTCCTTAATTCTATTATATTACGTGAATAAGTGGATATCAAAGTCAATAATTAATTTTAACAATATATTTCATGAAATTCACATATTATCAACTTTTCAATCACTCGTATCATTAACTTTTATTAAAATCCACTAAAACTTTTATCTGAAACTTTGTCAAACAATCCTAAGTCATTCACTTTTAACAAATAAAAATTTCGATAGAGTTGGAAGTTAAAGTGTGTATATATTTACTTCACCTTGGTACATATATAAACATGAACGGATTGGGGACCTTGTGCACCTTTATAAGATCCCTTCGTCACCTCATAATTAGAGGTCGGGTGATCTTGTAGTTCTTGGTACATGAAGATGCATTATTAGCTCTATTTCCATTGAGTCCAAACCTAAACCTATGCTCAAGAGATAGCTGTCTATATACTGATAAGTGATGTTCTAAAGTCAAGAACAAAGGGTATAGATAGGATACGGAAATCGTGTTTAACTACTGAAGGACTTAAATTAGTTAAGGCAGAAGTAGAAGGCAAGCTAGGAATCTTCAAGTGCCCTCGGGCGGTAGAAGAAGGAGCTAATATGAAGGGAATGGGCACGATATCTCACTATTTAGGAAAGTAGTTTAGGAAAGTTCAAGATCTCAAGTGGAAACAATTGTCTTTTACATTAGGCATGAAGTTATTCTTAGAGTTTTCGGGTGATCTTCTTATCCTTGTAAAATATACTTTGGTCCTAACATGTGTCCTATCGAGTTGAGTTTATATCATTATGTTGGAAGTAGGATGAGCTTCCACACATAGTTTATAAGAATTAATGCATGCTATCTCCGACCTCATAATTTGAAATATTAGGAGTTGTTCTCTTCGTATTTCAATTTTTAGTTTTGAATTCATTTTGAGTTTTGTGTTTTGAATGTCAATTTTAAGATTGTTAAAAATACATTCTTTTTGTCATTTTGAAAAAAATGTTTTCAAAAATAAAAAATGAAATTAACTTGATTTTAACTGAAAACAGTTAAAACGACGTTTTGACGTTTTCCACTTTTTTTTGTAAATTTTAAACTCGTTTTTGGAAATTTGTTTTTGAAAATAGGTAAGTAAACATATTTTCAGTGTTTTCGAAAACTAAAAACTAGAAATGGCCTGAAAACAACAAAGAGAACATGTCGTTTCAATGATTGCTTGAGGCTTCTTCTATCAAGTTCGATATCTCTACTTGGACTTGAACTTGGAGATATCTCCATGCACTCTCACATCGTACCACTATCCCAGTAGATTAATCGAGTGCGACATCACCAAAAGTCATATTTTTTATTCCACACTTTTTGTGCACAAAATAAGAATTCCAATTAAACAACAAGTGCTAAATAAAAACCTTAGGCAACATTACATCATTGTGACATTGATTTAAAAATTCATTTCATGTCTAAAAAAAGTTAATTACGCCAAGCAAGAATATCCCAAGCCATTTTCCTTGACTTCTCCATGTTGTTGAAGGCTTAGTAAAAGTTGTACATACACCTGGTGCGGGTTGTCGACCATTTCACGTGGTATCAGAAAAGGCCTGCTCGAGCGATACGTTGTTATTTACGGGAGATCGATGACATGCGTTTCTGTGGAAATGATTTCGGACTGCGAAAGATGTGGCAAAACCGCAATGTATTTGGCAAACGGCTGGAAGGCGAGCAGAATTGATGAGGAAAGGTTTGGAGATGATGGAAGCTTAAGGCAAGCGTTGTGCAATTCGGCCTACTACATGTCCGCTTATTTCATTTAAATCCACTTGCTTATACCACGTTTGGCTGTACTATAATATAATTTTCTATCAAAAATTGCTCCATAATCGATTTTTTTCTTTTTTTATATTTCTTTCCTCCTTTGGTACAAAATTTGTTACATAGGCAGAAAGAAATAGGCAAAAGAATAGGGGATTTGGCATATGAGAGGTGCATGAAAAATAAAGCAAACTCCTTAAAGCCCGTGACATGTACACGTTCCGATCGAAGGAAAATGAACGCAATTCAATGCCTCGATTGCCTTAATTTATAACAATCTATTAGCAGCAGCAGCTTGCCAGCCTTTTATTCAGAGCCTAACGAATTCCTACGTTACCTCTTTCACACGCTTGAGGACAATCTTCTCTTGTGGCCCTCACCTCTCGCCCGGCCAAGAAATAGAGAGAACCAAACCCCCTTCTGATCCATTCATTTCTGCAAGAGAGGATCCAGGGCTAAGCCCCCTCCCATTCGAGGCCGGGTGGCCTCGCCCCACAAGCACCCAACCTTCCTTTTGCTCTTCCTTCGGTGCCATGCAAATGCAGTATGGACCTATTTGACAGATCCTCATTTTTTTATTTTTACTTCTTGTAAAAGTGCTTGGTGAATAAGCTATCCCAAAGCCCATTTGAAGGACTTTTAAAAAGTCAAAAATTACTTTTAAAATTAAAAAAAATACTTTTAAACATGTTTGGATAATTTTTAGAAATGACTTGTTTGATTAAAAAGAGATTTTAGAGAAAGTTTACTTAACATAGCTTTCTTTAAAAACTTTTATACAAGAAGCAGCAGCAAAAACAGAAACCTTACGAGGCGAGCCCTTAAATCAACTTCCTCTAAAATTTCTTCTAATCGGGCAAAGCACTTAAAAAAAATTTATTCAAACATGAAAAGCAACTTCTAAATCTCAAAAATATATTCTGACTTTTTCAAAAGCATAACAAACTGATCCTGCATATACTGTACATGCCTAATTTCTGGTCAAACACGCAGATTAATGACATTTACTGCATATTACTGAATTATATATATTGCCGTCGCCTTCACGAATACTATGAAACAATAATTAATTCTGTAGATTAATTAGTGGTGAAGTGATGTGTTTTTGTGCAACTCTATAATGATTTGAATACAATGCTAGCATAGCAATCAGTGATGTTGAATTTGAGAGATCCCACAAATCAATTTCCCTTCTAATTTTCAATCAAGAGATAAAAGTTAATGCATGTATTCAGGAACAGATTCTTCTATTCTTTGACTCCCAAACCTAGAAATTTACATTGATATCATCAAAATATTACGTTTTCCATATTTTAAGAATACTTAATTTTATGCTCATGTTTGGTTTAACTAAAAAAGCTGGTAAAAACATATTATATGAAACCTACAACTTTTATCAACTTTTCAACCATATATTTCATCAATTTTTATCAATATCTACTAAAGATCTGATTTTTTGCAAAACCACAAACGGGCATCTCATTCTATTTGAGGGGAACGTGAAAGGACTTTACAACTCCTGGGGAAAAATCCCTCCACTTCCCCTCCTAGCTCGTCATTCCTATTTCCCTTCTTTCAATCTGAGCATTTTACCACTATTTTTAGCATGTTTTGTAAGATGGGCTAGATAACACTAGACAATATTGTACAACGAGATACATTAAAATCTTAATAATTGTATCTAGGCACATTGAAAAAGCTTGCTTGGCTCAGGAATAAATGCCCTAGTTGGCTTTCAATATTCTATATCTATTAAATTACAGTATACGTGTATGATACTCGAATAAATCCCACATTAATGATATCGAGTCAATATGGAACATGAAATATGGATTTGTATCATTCGTCGTCCATAATAAAACAATTCTATGCAACAGAGCAAAAGGAACATACCACATCCCTTGAAAGCTTGTAACTACTGCTTAGATAGATTGTAAGTGAAGTCCCTATTGATGGGCTCGATGTTCCAATTCCGCTGCAAAGTGGTTGGGTCCATTGTCGATATATGTAAGACTTTCTTGTGATATTCATAGAGGGTTCTTCGATGGCCAATACTAATGTACGTGATCCCCGAAAATTCAATTAGCTTATATATATGTGCCTGGAAACACAAGTTGTGTGTGTTAGATATATAAAGCAACAGATGTCCCAGATCATCCATAGAGATAGTAAAGAAAGAGAAATGCAAATAAATTACATAAAAGAGAGATTTCCTGCTAATAAATAGCTGCTACTCTCAACAGACGAATAACTACCAGTAAGAAAGAGGAATGTGGCCAGTAACAAACTAAGTGATGTGTTTTCCTTTGCAAGTGCTGTAGAAATAACTCTTGCAGTGCAAAAGAATCGTGATTGCACTTCATGTGAAATTTGTAATTTTTTGAAAAGAATAAATTAATATAATGACAAACGCCTATGGTAGTCTCAAGAACAGATTTTCATAGAGATAATTCAACCAAGCAACTAATTACTCAAAATTTTAAAACTATGCGGCTTACGAGTTGAACCATTAATGTGGGAACTCAATATGTAATGCACATATGAATGTTTGGACCTCACGAAAGTCCAAACAAAGAAACTAATTGCACTGGGTTACAGTAGGATGTAGGTCACAAGAAGTGTGCAAGAAGCATATGATAGTAATTGTTGATTTGATTAATAAAATAGAGTCCGAATATAAAGAGTATGTATAGGAACATATGCACCATGGAACTCAGTCAAAGCGTATGATAAAAAGAGATCAATATTAGTTACCTCATTGGCTTCATCTAAAGCACTGGTAGATTCATCCAACAGAACCAAGTTTGGTTTAGAAAGCAATAAACGGGCAAATGCTAGACGTTGCTGCTCACCAAGGGAAAGAACACTAGACCATTCATACGTAGAATCCAGATCAAAACGTGATAATATATAGCCAAGTCGAACATCTTCCAGGACTCGAGTTAAATCATTAGTTGTTGGCTTCGATGGCCTTGTATCCGTTTGTGCTTTAATTGGTTCAGGCATCAGAAAAGGCAGTGACCCTGTAAAATCAATGTCTTGATAATTTCAAAACTAAAGCTAGAGCACATGCATGAGTAAGATTCATATGCCACAAACCATTCACAATAGAAGAAACATTTTGCATATGAAGTCTCTAAATTGCAAAAGTTCTCAACCCATTATTCAGCAAGTCGGGATGCAGTGAGGCACATCAACTCTTAGACTACTATAAGAACTTGTCTACAATCTATACGACCCAATTCAATTTAATAGTTTACTGTCATACAAAGCTGCAGTCGAACAATGATCTCTCATGAGCAAAAGGATAAATCATGTCACTAGTTATTTTTCTTTCCTTTTCATATTTTTTTTTTTTTTTTGGAAATATTATTCAAGAATTGTTTTCTAGCACTAGTTCTCAAAACCTTGCATCAAGGTGGGCAATCTCTATTAACATTAATGCAAACTCGATAGATAAAATACATGGAAGGCAATAGCCTTTCTTCAGCAACTTTTGTTTCTTCCGCTTGTGGGATCATGGAAATAAGAGAGCTCTTAGGGGAGCTAAATACCCCCATTAACAAAGGCAAGTCAAGTTTTGCCTACACCATTTATGGCTTAGGAGGATTGCCTAATTTACACATACCTCTTTAGTTGTTAAGCTTTTAGAAAATTCACCCTTTGTACACCTTCCGATGGTATAATTTCATAAATTGTATCCTCTCATCACAATCAGATATAGTAAACAAAAATAGAAGTTACAATGTCAATAAATCCACCATCACTATTTCTCATAAATCAAATCCTCGTGTTACAGAGGGTAACAACAAATTACTTCAAACCTCTGTTTTGAGCAAATTGTGAATTAATCCTCCTTCACCAACATCCTTGTCCTCAACTTACCCACGAAAGGGGGTTTGTGAGTCATGTCAAAGACGACACCAGTACTAAAGATAGAAAAAAATCATCCAAATATGAAAAATAAATAAGATATTGATAGCTACATGGCCCACACCCACGTATACATGATTTGCCCACCCCAGATGATGAACTTAAGATGTCGATCCAACTCAAATTACAAGGTTCAAATCTACATTTCAGAATGATCTATTTCTCAGAAGAATGACAACAGGCTAGGTAATTCACGTCAATGTGAGGAATGAATCACCGAGATCCATTCATCATTCAAGCCACCAAAAAGGCACCTGACAGAGTCTTCCAAGACTTAAAAAGTATGTGCTGTGAAGGTTCGGGCAAGTGATGATGCATTCACTTAGGACCCGTTTGGCATGACTTTTGGTTTAGCTTTAGCTTCTGCTTCCTGTAGAAGAGTTTTTTTGAGAAAGTTACTATAATTTTTATTTGAAAATTATTTTTAAAAGCACTTCTTATTTCAAAAGTGCTTTTAGAGGAAGTCACGTTGGACCAACCAACTTCCTCTAAAAGCCCTTCTAAAAACACTTTTATAAAATTAGATAAACAAGTCCAAAAGCTGCTTTTGGGTCTCAAAAACTCCTTTAGGCTTTTCAAAAGCCATGCCAAACGAGCCCTTAGTTATTAGTTATTACTTCAGTGCAATTCAATTTTTTTTCCATGATTTTAACACATTTCTTCTTTTTCATAAGTTACAATCTAGTGCATATTTTTCATTACATAGACACGCTTCCAATCTCTCTCAAACACAGTTCTTCTGAAAGTTGACATTTGACAACAATTAAAATAAAATAATTTCAAATTTTGATGTTTGATCAAACAACAAAAGAGGAAACAAGATTATTAACATAAACATTAATAAGATATTAAGAATGAAACAAAAGTAAAAAAGAAAGAAAGAAAGAAAGAAATAATAGTAAAACAATAATCCATGTTAGTTTATATCGAATATAAACCCCTAAAAATTCAGTTATATAATTGATATATCTTTTATTACTTGTCCATTGATTAAAAGCATGGCATATGCAACAACGTATAATCACAAACCAAAGTGATTGCCAAGTAATTGTATGGATGAGTTTCTCTGCAATTACAACAAGTTTTGACTGGTAATAAATCTTGTTTCAGACATCTTGTGAGAGAAAATATTAGATACATGGTAACAAGATCAAAATATGTCATACCAGTTGGTTTATTACTATCTGACACAAAAGTCGGATCTTCACTCCAGTTAGGATAAAGCAATTGTTGACGAAGAGTCCCTAAAACCATGTATGGTTTTTGAGGAAGGAAAAGTACGCTTGAATTTCTCTCTCTCTGTCTACTGTGATCTGGACTGGTCTCACTTGCAGAAGTTACTTCACCAGAAGCCATGCCTGTGGAAACACATGGCTCGGGACTCCTTGCATTTTTGTCGTAGAATGTGATTGTTCCCTGTCCAAAATTCCAGAGGCCAGCTATGGCTCTCAATAATGAAGTTTTACCACTTCCACTTGGCCCTGTAACCTGTTAATGCAGCTATATACCAGCAGTCAATCAATTCTTTCATTTATTTAACATCACAAGATGATATTTACACGATAAAAATATAAATAGAATCTAACCAGCAGGTTCTCCTTCTCAGAAATCTCCAATGACAAGTCACTGATAAGAGTTGCCTTGCTTGGAGTTAATAGAGTCAAATGCTCAATATTTAGTAATTTCACACTTCCAGCAAGGGGCACAGATCCATTAGACTTCAATGCACTAAAACTGTTTGTACTGCAGTAATCACGCTTAATTTCTTCCATGGATTCGCCATCATTTCTGGTGTCACTACTTAATACATCATCAAATTCACCTGCAAATTTGAAAGGTGTCAAAATTTATGCTTGCCCATGGTTGCAGTTAGAAACTCATAGGTGTCCCTACAAGAAAATTACAATGTCAAAACATTGCATGATCAAATCAACCAGTTTATTGAAGAAATTAGAACTTCACTTGCAAACAAAATAATCCGTGGAAAATATAATTCAAGTTAAATATCAATTACTAGTGACAACTAAACATGGCTTTCAAACCATACTTTGTATGCCACATGTTGAAATGTGTTAATGAACTGATATAAAAAATATACTTGGCAGTTTATAACCTGGCATGAAATTTTAAAAGCTAGCACACTGATTCGGACCAATGGGAAACAGGAAAACCACTGAGATGGCAACATGTACAACAAGCATGATCAATTTTAGGTATTTCCCATGAAGTGGAGTAAATTTTTGTTAGAAACTGATTAGGAAGATAGAAATTTTTTATCAACTACCGTCTAGTAATGGATTACCAAAAAGTTTTAGGTGGCAGTCAACCATATCAAATCACCAATTTGAACCTGGTTGAGCTTTTATCAAAAAAAGGTGACAACTAGTTCTGAAATGATGCGATCTGATGTTCTAACTCCCATATTTTTGAAATAGCTAAATCACATAGAACACAATGATAGAAATAAATTCAATAATCGATAAGGTTCAACCCTCTGTTTTGTGTATTCACACTGACTTCAACCTGTCACAAATGGTTCTTACAACTCACAATATCCAACAAAATTGACTAGGTCAATAAATCCACCTAAACGCACTTCATCATCAAAGTTAAATCAAAGAATGTCCATTTGGATAACTTGAGGTTCTAGTTAAGTTGTTGATCGTCAGATGGACCAAGTGCTTTCTGTCTAAATGTTTCTCGGTTTATTTGTCGTGCCTGCCCAGTAGCTTCTAATGACAGCACTGGTGATAAAAATGCAGCTGAAGCCAGCATCATTTTTAGAGATATGCAACCAGGATAATGTTCTTCCTTCTTTCGATCACAATTGGGGTCTTAAAGCCACTTTGATATCAAGTTTGAGAAGATACAGATCTCTCAACTCTTTCATAAACTCTTCAAGATATGGAAAAATGATATAAGTATTAAGTTGCATAGGCTACTCATTTTGAAAAAAAAAAAAAAATCCGTGTAAAGAAAAAGTTAGATTGGAAGTCTTTAAGAGATACTCCTCCACATAATGCCAATTTGACAAAGGGTTGGATGCTATGTCAGTCGATCAAACTTTTACTCAATTGGAATCTGGCAAATTATTTTATCATTCAGTTCCCCCCACACAAAGGAAAAGTTCTCAAGACATTGATCATGCCATGATGTTTCTGAGTGAATATTATATGATTTGAAATTTATCCTAACAACTTATTTTACTTCAATATATACGAAACAAACTGAGCATGCTTCCCACAGAGAAGACAGTATACCTAGTCGGTCAATGACAGCAGAAAATGCACTGATAGCCTGAAATTGGTACACGATGAGAGAAAAATCTCCGAGAATGTGATTAAAAGCGGATACAGACTGATTGATTACTCCAAATTCAATTTTTCCAGAGAAATACATGGGTGCAACAACTGCAGCAGGAAGAACTTGGATCAAGTATCGGTAGCCACTGGTGAAGAACTCCAGATTTCTGGAAGATATCAACAATTTCTGTAAAGTTAAAGATGGAGAAAAATGAAGCATAATAAGAAAGAAGGGAAATATCCCATTTTTAAACATATGAAGTCAGAAGACAACATAATTAAGCCTCAAGTATTAGGCAAAGAGGTGCTGGTTATAAAGAAAATGAAAATTCAAAGCCAAACAAAGTAGTCGAAAAGTTTCCGTACAGTGAGATTTTCAAATGCGCTTCTGAACCGCTGCAGCAGGAGTTGCATCTCATTTTCCTCACCACCGTAAAATGCAATCGATTCAGCATTTTCCCTAACACGCACTAGTCCATAACGGAAATCAGCTTCTTTTTTCTCTTGCAAGAAGTTCAGAGTCACCAATCCCTGATGGTAAACAGCTTACGTTATCAAGAGGAAACATCTCTCCTACCATAAAAAATCAATTGCTAGCACATACAGGAAGTACTTATAATGAACACATTACTTTCAAAATAAAAAATTACCCTCCCAAGGAAGACACTGATTGCTGTTCCACCTAGTGAGTATGCCAGAAGAACAATAAAAAGAGGTGGATAAATACCATATAAGATATTACTGAAAGATATCAAGTCCACGCTAGCATTGAAGAGTGTCAATGAAAATGCAAGAGCCGTTCCCGTGAAGGAACTTAAATCATCAACAATCCGTTGATCAGGGTTATCAATAATTGATTGGGATTGTATTTTGTAAAATGTCCGATTCTTTAGATAGCGATCCATGTAATAGCTTGTCATCCAAGATCTCCATCGCAATGAAAGAGTATCTTTTGCATAATCTCTCAGAACAAATACCTGAAAGACAAAAGCAAGAATGAGATTTGTTCATAAAATCAACAGAATTGAACTCCATAATCATATTAAAAACGGGTGTAGAAGTATTGCTTGACTGAAATGACCATGTAGAGTCCTTTAGCATATAGTATTCAGTGAAGAAAATGAACCGATGTATCACTGAAACCTTTACCCTTGTCCAGTTACAATTTTAAAAAAAAATGAAAAGACAAGAATTCCTAAGGGATGGTTTTTTTTTTTCCTTCCAATTCAAAATTTTACATTTACATTTTCAATCTCTGACTTTTACTAATATGAGGGGAAAAATTTCCTAGTATTTTATTTTGATAAGAGAGGATAGGGAAGGGAGTTTTTATCTGTCCCAGTTACTTGTGTATTTGCCTTTCCATGCTACAGTCTTATACCCATGGTACCATAGAGAAAATACCAGGACGACAAACTGAGTCTAAGACTATGAATCAGGAATTTAGAAAAGGCAATGATCAAAAGAGCCAGTATATTGTTCAGTGTTGACAGACGGACAAATTGAATATTCCATGGGCTTTACAAGTAATTTCTCATGCTACTGGGATGCTGTGAATAACCTTCCAGCAAACAGAAACTCCAAAGAATGGATTTTGATATGATTCTAAGGATTGCAACTGAATTCTCCCCTGGGGCATTTGCCACATCCGCTCAAAAATGCTGAAAAGACTATCACGAGGAATACCTAAGAAAGCGGAGCTATGTGCTCACCGGAATTCCACCAGCAAAAGCAGCTAGGTAGTACAACAGTTGCGTGGTAAACTGTTCTTGATCCTTGTCTTCCACAAATCAACAAAAACAAAAAAGTTCACCATCATTCTGCTGGAAACATGTCATCGCCCCCAAAATAAAAATAACATAAAAGGAAGGTTAAGAAGCATACTGGCAAGGGCATTAAAAAAGTCACGGCCAAGAAAATTGAAGGTAACACTAATCCCAGTAGTTCCTAAAGTAAGAGCAAAAACAGTAGCTAGCTGCCATCTCGCCTGGGGTTTGTCATCCGAGAACCAATATGGAGCAGCCACTTTCCAGAACCTCCTCACCAGTGTTTGAACATCTGGAACCTTTCTTGGAGCATCCCCCTTCTAAGACCATAAAAACCCACATTTTCAAGAATTACCCAAAACATAATAGCAAAAATTCTATTAGGAGCTGTAGAATCAAAATTAGAGAACGAACCTTATTTGGTTTAGAGTCGGGAGGTGGTTTCGAGGAGTCGAGAGAAGAATTGCTAACAAAAGCTGTAAATGAAGTGGGATTAGAATTTTTCCTTGTAAAAAATGAAGCATAATGAGGTCTTAACGTGAAACGGCAAAAATTGTGATTCTGATTCTTGTTCCGATTGGAGTAACTAATTTTTCTACTGATAATTATGCTACTTGCAGATGAGAAAACTTGAGCTTGATTGAAGGTTGCTGGTATCTGAGCTTGGGATTCTACACCTATCATTTTGCTCAACATAGCAGAAAATCAAACGCCTACGTTCTCCTCTTCGTTGTGTTTCAGATCGGAAAATTCGCTAGAAGAAATTAATTGAATTATCCTCATAAATACAACTATGGAAAAATTCGTAGCTCTGGTGATGCCACGTCACAAAGGCTCTGTAGCATAAATTACAATAGCGGGCTTCGTTACAATTTGAAACTATTCTAGATTTTTGGCAATTTAACCCTTTGTTATCCTTTTTTTTCTGAACTTGTTTTTATCCTGGCCAATGCGTAGAGGGTGGTGCTAGTTTAAACTCCCTCAAAAGTACAAGAAGAATTATCCATGCCCAGAACCCCTACAGATATCTCATGTGGGGCCAGCGTGGGGCCCGCCTCTATAAAAAATAAAAACTCCATCCCCACGAGGCCCATCTCAACAAAAACACCCACCCACCTCCCTATTTGTGAGTGGTTTAAATTGATGGAGATTGTGTGATTGAAAAAGAAAGAAAAATTATTAATATGATAAAAAATATTATTTTATTGAAGAATGTGTGATTAAAAATGAGTAGATAAATGAAAATAAAAATTTTAACATGTACCAAACAGGGGGTCAAACTTATTATCATATAAAAAAGTAATTTACACGTAAATCCAAAATATTTTTCTATTTTTTAACTGCACGTTCTCCAAAAATTCACCAAAACCAAAACTCTTGTTTTCCCCCAAAAGAAAAAAAAAACTATTTTTAATAAATACCGAACGGAAGCTTAAAATCCAGACGATTAGTGAATAATAAAATCTTTTATCACCTAAAATCAAGTGCTATGTGAAATCAAGGCGCAGCAGGTTACATTTTTACACACTCTCGAGGAGAGCTCGAAGCAATAAGATGAAAGATGAGAAATACTAGTAGATGAAAGATGGGATGAGAGGCTAGCCTTAGCGCAAAAGTTGAGCCTTAGGCCACCATCGAGCAGAGGATCATAAGTCATAACACTTGAGAAATGATCCCTACTTAGAAAGGTGGAAACAGAACCTCTTGTTGCGACAAATCAAGTTTCAAAGCCCTTCTTAAAAAGCTCATTGGTCCCGTCCCCCTTCGTTAGCTTTGCTTTATTACCTCCGTATAATCCTTTCGAGTATACATGAAATCGACTATGGGGGCACACTTGATGATGTCTCTTGAAGGTAGGAAGCCCTGCATTCCCTCAATCCAGCAAGCAAGGGTAGCCGAATTCTTCACCCCCGAACATTAATCGAGTTGTACAAATCCTGTTATAAAATAGGCCCAATTCATGTCGAGTGATGCTCTAGATTTGCGACAATAACCCTCTGGTAACATTTTCAGTCGTCTTGCCACTTCACATTCTCTCCGCCTATAAACGAATGCAAAACAAGAAAATGCCACTACAATAGCCTAGGAGGTCTCAAGTGGGTAAACTGCTCATCAACTTGACTAGCATTAATAGCAAGCCAAATAGCAATTTCGATCAGCTCATACAAGTTGATTCGTGTGCAAACTAGCTCGCCATGGTGAGTAAAATGCTCTCAGCTCACAAGCTTAGCCACACCTTGGCACGCTGAGCCAGCTCAACCAAAGTCTCTTAAAGGATTGCCCTTGGTGGGGAGAGCCGCCAGGCCAGACTTTGGTTGAGCGAGCCGAGTGGCTTGGGTCGGCTAGTCCCATTTAACTCCCTATAATAGCCTACAACATATACAAGAGTATATATCATTAAAATATTTCCAAATGCAGAATCCCAGCACAGTTCAAACAAACCTAATGTCAATTAGAGCAAGTGAACTTTTTTTCACGACTAAATTGTCAGTAATCAAAAACCATGCCGAACAGCATGCTGGATTTTCCAAGAAATAGTTTACGAAACACAATGTCAAGGATACAGCCAAAAGGAGGACGGGGAAAAAGAACCCAGGAGAAAATATCTTCGGTTTGTTTAAGCAAAACTCTATTGCTGAAGTTCAATAGCTTAAGCCTCCTCTCCATTCTCTTTCACTTCCTCTCCAGCAGAAGCCGATGCTCCTTGTGATGTTGCCATTGCCATGACCTCTCCAGGAGGTGGGTGGTCAAATTTGCATGTTGCTCCATACTTGCATGTCCCAGTCTTCATATAATATGGGCAATGTGTGGCACCCTACAAACACAATCAACATAGCAGTTATTCGCAATTATATAAATAGCCCGACACAAATACCCCAACTACAGAAGAGACTCGAGATGTGAATATTAGCAAATCAAATTAGAATTGTAAGACCGTCTCCACTGGTGTGGAGGGCAGAAGTAAGATGTGCCTATATTTAATTTTTTAGACTTCACTTGCTCTTTAGAATTATGTTCTCAAAATATGTAACAACGTAAATGTTTGAGGTAAAGTTACAAGAAGCTAATATTTCCTTATTATCTATTAGCAAACTGTTCCAACATACAATAATGACAATTGCTTCAATAAGAGTAACAACGAGGAGGAGAAACTAAATTTCACTTACTATCCAGTTTCATCCACCTCACGCAAAAACTAGCAGCATTAGGACAATCCAGATCGTAATCGAATGCCCACTAACCCCTCAAATTAAAAATTGAAGCACAAATAAAAACTGAATCAATTGATGCACACCGCCACTTCAAGCAAATTTATTAATTCAACATTGATCTATTTTTAGAGCAGACAACATTTACTACTTTGTTCCAAGATACAACCTCATTCACCGAGGCAAAACGTGTTCACGAACTGAATTATTAAAAGTAGGCTATATAGGATCTAAATAACTGCATTCACATTTAAGAGATGATAAACAGTTGTGAACTACTGTTTTCTTTGAACATCAACTGCATTTCCAAGTACAAACTAAAAGGTTCTGTAATTAAGTTACCATAAAAGGCTGAAGATACCTCTCTCCTTGGTAGGCCAGCAAGAGTGAGTTTGACATTTTGCTGCACAGATTCTTTTACTAATGCTGTAGGTGCTGATTGATCAATAGGATGGTGAAACCTACAGTTTTCGTCAAACTTGCAAACCCCAGTTTTCATGTAGTACTGAACAGGAAAAAAAGGCATCAGGATAAGAAAAATGAACATGTGGATACATAAAAGTGAATGCTCGTTCAAAGTGCTCCACTAGCGAGGAGGTTTATAGAACATATACACAGGCTCTTGACAGCATTTATTGGACCTAAACTGTGAAAGACAATACGTGGCTAGCACTGAAATAGTAAAGACGAATATCTAAGGAAGCTTCATTGAAAAATTGCTTCCATTGTAAGATCAAAACATAGACAATAAGATTCACACATAAAAATCCAAAGGGAAAATCATTCTACTGCTAGATAAATTACTCTTAAAGTAGATGTTCTTGAACAAAATGAAGATCGAGTGGGCACGCACATCACATTCTGGCTGTCCAGGTCGTTGTGGGTAAATACTTGGGGTCAATCCAATCTGCAAAAGGCAAAGAAATAAACATTCATGCGTAGAACTTCAAAATATAAAAATTGCACTTTCTATCAAGCACACAACCAAATAAACATTCAAAAGTTAGTAGAAGCAATATCAGACACACACTGACACAAGTAACACGACTTTGCAAATCAAATATAATCTTTGCATTTTTTTATCATAGGATGGTTCGGTGCTTATCATAAACATAGCTTAACAGGGACAGCATAAGTTCCGAATTAAATCATAAAAAACTTAAAATATTTATGAATTCAACGATGAAACGATAAGAAACAACTATTGCAGAGAAATCAAAAATCTAAACAAACTACAGCATGCAAAATATCAGACACTGAACAATCTCAATTAGTCAATTTCATACACCATAAGGAGATTGTGAACCAGCAGAAAGCATAAACAATCTCCACTTTACCGATGTCTGAGTCAGCCTGGTATCAAAAGTTGGAAGGAGAGAGGCAGCCGGAGTAACAGATCCAAAGCTAAAGTGTGCAGGAGAAGCTAGAACAGGTGCAATAGCAGCAGTCAGAGGGTTCATTGCTGCGACAAAAAAAAAGTGAGAGAGAGAGAAAGAATTTTATCTTTGAAACATTAGGCCCCTGTTTGAGCCACCTTTTTTGAAAATGAGAATGAAAAATATAGCCGTTATTGGGGCCCACACAAGAGATAGAAAATTTGAATTTAAATGTTGATGTGATGGATAACGGTCATATTTTTCATTTTAGTGAGAAAAAAATATGGCTCAAACGGGGCCTAGGTCAACCGAAAAATGTCAAAACAAGGTGAACACCCAGTTACCATGTCTGTCAGGATGATTGTACCGGCATGTGGTGCCATACTTGCAGCTGATTAATTAAATAAGACATTTCAAAACAATCAGACATCCCTCACTATTTCTCTCTTTTAGGATAAGTGTTCCAGTTGTTACACAAAATACTGACCTGCCAGTTTTTAGGTAAAATGGGCAGTCAACTTCACCCTGAAACAAAAGTAAGCAGATGAGTAGAGAGTATATTTGAAGCCTAAATTTTTAAAACAAAAAGAAGGCCTAAGTTTTGACCTGGTTCATAACATACATGGTTCAGGAGAAAGATAATATCTTTGTTAATTCCAATTTCTGGACTAAATTTCCTCCTCTCTTACCTTAGGATGGGGATTCGGAGAGCATTTATAAAAGGAGATGAACATTTTGATTAGTTTGAACAATTAACATTTAAGATTCATGCTATATATGGCCAGCATAGAAGAAAGTTTACAAAATGGCTATTATAATGTCGTGTGTATTAAATCTTTAGTTTACAGTTTTCAGCAATTAAATGGAGCAATTTGAAGCTGCAAGGGTGACTTTTGCCCAAAGATGATGAATAGAATATCTGCTAAAACTAAGATACTTATAAAAATCATGACAAACTTGCAGAGATAACTGAACATTCACTGAGGTGCCCATTGGGTCATTTAAATTTCAGAAGTAATTTAAATTATCAATGGATTATATTATTAATAAGCACGATCTTAAGATAAAAATTACCGGTCTGATAGGAAGACCTTTGGTGTTATGCAACAATGCTGGGGTATAAAGTGACTGCAGTGGCTTTGAATCTCCAACCATTTCATTCTGCAGCCAAGTAGCAGATTCTTCTCCAGCTGATGGCACTTCAACACCTTTGGGGTGATGAAATTTGCAGGTTGCGCCGAATTTACACTTTCCAGTCTTCATATAGAACTGGTTCAATCAAATAAAGTTTAATAATCAGTTCTATAACAAAATGCACTCACAAGAAAAATCAAATACCATACCGCACATGGAAGCTCTGAGGGCCTCTCAGGTAAGGCAGAGACATCAGCATTATCTGGAGCACCCTGAAGCCAATTTACAAGCAACAAGTTGGAAAGTCATCCCATTAAAAGTAGTGGAATTAAACCTTGGCAAAGAAACCTACCAGGGGGACTATTTTATCTTTTGGGTGGTTGAATTTGCACTTAATACCAAACTTGCATCTTTGAGTCTTCAGAAAATACTGGAGCGTGTTTAACACACAAAAAGAAATGTGTTCATCCAGACAACCAAGTGATGTAAAAGAACAGAAATTTTTCAATATGCACTTACAGGACAGTCAGGCTCTCCTGGTCTCTCAGGAAGGGATTCGCTTGGCACAGGCGGAACCTGAATTTATTAAAAAAAAAAAAAAAACTCAATGAAAAATTCGGTGACAAAGAAAAGAAAAACGATATATTCATAGATTTTGATAGAGAGGGAAACTGGAAACATATGCACGAAACCAGGGAGAGAAAGGTCACACAAAGATTCAATCAGAAAAGTAGAAGGCAAAGTTAGCCCTTGTTTGAGCCCCATTTTTCAATAATACATTTTTCTCCAAACTCATTTTCAACCACATATTCTCTTAATAAAATAATTTTACACGTAAACCTAACACTTTTTCCAACTTTTCAACCACACATTCTCAAAAAAAAAAAAAAATCACTATTCCAAATTCTAATTTTACCAAATAATGGGGCTCAAACAAGGGCTTAGACAATCTTCCAGTGAGAAAACATACTATTTAACCTTCCAGTGCAATAAAAAACAATCCTTCTACTGAGAAAATAAACCAACAAACCTTAAAATTCAAAGAGCATAGAGATTATTTAACTAATCAACATAGTTCTTGTTCTCCAATATTTTGTTTTAGATAGAATCGCCCGGTTTTATATAATTAGAAGGGGATAGACAGGTATTTCATACCATGTCAGACTCATCATTGTAGAGACTTAAGATTTTATACCATATACTAAATAATTTATTTAAATATGAAACATCGCCAAAACACATTTTATAGGTCCCTATTTGATAGAGTACAGAGATCACAGAGCCAAATGGATATTTTTTAATCAAGTGCAATAAACGTAACAATGTTCATGAGATAAATTCACAGTTAAGAAGAAAAAAATCCAAGTGCAATCAACTTGAATACAATGGCAATTTTGATTGTCTGTTCCTGCTAGCCTCGGCTTCTGCGTAGCTTTAGAGCGAATAAAATTATACTGATTTTTGTCATGTTCAGCCTTTTTTTTCATAGAGGAAATGGAATTCTTATTGATAAATCACAAAACCTTTCGTGAGCAAGTGGACAATTAAAGCAAAAAGGGTTATCATATTATATCTCATCAGTAATCTTGTCCAGAGCAGCCCATGGTTTCAACTACTTCTAACCAAACCAAGACATCAAAACGCATTGAAGTCAACAAGCTAAGCCAGAGTCAAATTAATTTTTGGGTCAGTCATAAAATCATATTTTGTAGTTCTATTCAATCCAGATCTGCCTCTAATAATAATAATAATAATAATAATAATAATAATAAGAGCATTGATCACGTAATTACCTCGAGTATGATATAAACTGTACAAGAAAAGAGACCTTAGCGGTGGACAAAGAGCAAACAATGATAGGTATAATGGTAGAATAGTTATACAAGTTTCTTGCTAGAGCATAAACTATCTTAGCTTATAGTTATAAGAGCATAAAACTACTAAAATATAGAAATATTGTTCAAATAAAAAGTAACGTCGGTGTGTCAGATTGATTATAGAGAATAAACTAGCAAATGGAATCACGCATTACTACATAGGAGTAATACAGGGGTTCGACTGCTGCATAAACTAACTAGCGTGTTAAGTGCATAAACTACTATAGTATAGATATATGATTTAAATACAAAGTAATGTTTTTTTTTTTTGAAAGGTCAAAGTAATGTTGATATATCAAATAATGAAGAATTACTATTATAGAGAATAAAGTAGTAAATTATCACCTCTTTCCAGTCAGGGATTCCACCCTCTGGAACCCAAATAGGATGGTCAAACTTGCAGCTCTCGCCATACTTACACATTCTTGTTTGCATATAAAAGGCACAGTCCTTCTCTCCTGGCCTCTGGGGATAAATAGGCAAGTGGCTTGTATTCTCATATCTAGGGCGCTTGGCTAAAGGGTTTGCTGAATACCAAGCTTCAGTTTGCCCAAATGTGCTATGGGCACCCAAAATGGTTTGATGATAGAGTGCTAGGTAGATAGTAGACAGTATAGATACGAAACCAAAATATACGTTATTGTAAATAAAAATTTTATTTATACGAGGAATAATAGCACATATTACTAGAAATAAATGAAGCCAATGAGGGTTCACGTAAAAATTAAAAATATATATATACATTTGAAACATTAACTTATATGCTAGAGAATTTCATACTAATTCATAAATATTATATTCTATATTTCAACACTTGCTCTTGTATAAGATGTAGAAATCCAGTATATAAAGCGGTAAGGTCTGATTATTAACTGAATGTTCATAAAAGTTTCATTCGTCCATTTATAAGCTACACTCTATATCTTTTCAGACTAATCATAAATAAGTTTATATCATACAATCAGTTCACAGTGAGCAGCGCAACCACGATTGTGGATTTACATAGTGAATTTCTCCGCCTTATGCTAGACACCTAATAATAGAAAATGAATTTTCAAGGCATTAACAACGCAAGAATCAATTTTATAAATTTACAACATAAAGAACATAGTTATATATGTATTTTCATGTATAAAACCATATATGTCTCAACCTGAAGCAAACTTAACGTCAGTTAATAAAAATATAAAATAGCATTCCATATCACACTCATGGGAAAACATTCAAACTCTCTTTCCTTAGCAATTTTCTTGATTGAAGACTCCTTCAGAAGGCTGAGTTAACAAAGAGAATTTACATTAAGCTAGCACAGAGTACATTTATAACTATATAGAACAAAGTACGTTCATCTTTGAGAAGGAGAAGCCAATGTAGCCCGCGCTCTTCATAGACTTAATCTATTTTAATAAAAATTAATTAATTGGGATATCACATAACATATAACTATTTTTTTACTAGGAACTCTATCACACTTCAAAAATTTCGAAATGAATTCTTATTTGGATATTCCACCTCTAACTCTCTCTCTCTCTCTCTCTTTTGAATCCAAAACTAATATAGCATCCCAGCTAACCCAAAATCGATCTTCAATTCAGTATCAATATACAATCTACCAGTTTTAATCTCCAAATGTGTATTTATTTCTGCAAGAATGGTTCCTTGGCCACTCCAGAAGAATTGAACTAACATAGGCAGCATTTTCATACTATTAAGTTTTTGGGTAAGCTGCCCAACTCATTGAGAAATCTTCTTTTCTGATATCACATAGCAAGCTATTTGATCTAATATGTTCTACTAATTATATATATCTAGACATGCTGAATACATGTCCGCCGCCAGCAACAGTAAGATTTTGCATCAAACATTGAGTGTCAAGTTCACTAGGAGTAAATTCAATACACTTTCTCATTGCCTCGAAACAGGACTGTCCCTTCCGTTCAAAGTATCCACATGCCTTGAAACTAGCCAATAAGTCAGTATAAGCATACATAGTCTTAAGAATACATGCAATACTAAAATGAGTAAACTGTCAAAACCATAGAAGCAGGCAGTGCAATTGAATCATAGCTACGTTCTGTCAGAAAAATAGATTATTATAACAAAAAGTAAAAGAAAAACAGAAACAGACCGAAGTTCCTTACTTTCAGCGGAAGGGCGCTTCAACCCAGAGTAAAGAGTGTCTGTAGACACCACATCGACGCCAGGTGGTCCGTACGAATGGGTGGGAGTAGCGACGGAGATACCGGGAATTTTAGAGGAGTAACTGTCCGAGTTGTAGAACAATGCGGAGGATGAGGAGAGTGAGTCGGAGCTAAGGTACTTGGAGGTGGTTCCGAGCAATAAGGTGGCACCGGGGATATAGGGTTCGGTGACGGATCGAGAGCTGTAGAGACTACTGGCAGCGGCGCCTCCACCGCTGTAGCTGCTAGGGTTGTAGCCGTATGGTTGGTTCGCCATTTAGCCCACCCACACCGGTGAGAAAAACCAAAAAAATAAAAAATAAAAAACGTTCATGAAAGAATTACCACTCTTACTAATTATAATAAATCTACTATTTCGCAATGATTTGACATAATTTTTTTTCTCAAATTCATTTTCAACCGTTTTCTCAAACTCATTTTCAACCGTATTTCTTATAATAAAATATTTTTACGTAATTCAATCTTAGAAGGGTAATCCTAAATGCGTCATCGGAATTTATCGTTAAGAAAAATAAAAAATTGGAGTTGGACTCAAGGGTCAAGCGATCTCAACAAGTTAGGGGTTTTAACTTTTTAACTTAAAAGCCCCCCATGACCGTGAGAAAATAATATTTTGAATAGTTATTTTTTGAAAAATGTGATTAAAATGTAGGGAAATATTGAATTACATGCAAAACATTTCATCGTAAGAGTGGGTGGAAAATTAATATGAAAAATAGAGTTTTAATTTAAAATTGGAATGGCAACGGGACGGGTCGGCCATTCTCACTCCATCCCGTTGGATATTTTTTTTACCTTGTTCCATCATCATACTCGATTAAAACGTGATGGGGGTGGGATCGAGGTGGGGCTTCCCTTGCCCCCATTTATTTTATTTATTTATTTTAATTTTAATTTTTTAGTCTTTAGTTAGTAAATATTATTACTTTTTTTACTAATTTGTTAAAAGTAATTTATATTCTCTTAAAAAATAATGATAAATTTATTAGTTTTGTTTGATAAAAAATTTAAATTTGAATTAATTTTCAACGGGACGGGGATTATGTTTCTCGTACCGCTTCGAGGTAATGACCATTGTCCCGTTCCCGTTCTCGTTCCCGTTCCCGTTCCGTTTACCCGGTTAGGCAAATAATCTCCGCCCCATTCGAGACAGTGCTCCACAGGTATCGAGTTGAACGAAATTTTTTGCTGACGAGTAAAAAATGGGGTATAATTTCAAGAAACTGTTGGGAGGACAAAGTGGGAAATTCGCTAGAGAAGTTTAAAAGAAGGAAATAAAGGAGGCGAGCAACAGTCTAGTCGATTGTCTGATTGAAAAATAAATTACAGCACAGAGATTAGAATTTCGTGAACCAATTGCAAATCGTGAAAAATTCTTCGGAGAAGTATTTCGATATGGCTCTGAAGTTTCTGAACAAGAAGGGATGGCACACGGGCAGCCTCCGCAACATCGAAAACGTATGGAAGGCCGAGCAAAAGCACGATGCCGAACAGAAAAAGCTCGAGGAGCTTCGCAAGCAGATTCACGAGGAACGGGAGCGTTCCGAATTTCGTCAACTTCAGGAACAAGCTGGCCTTGTCCCGTAAGTTTGAACTATTAATTTCGCTAATTTTTATGTGTTTTTAGGGTTCGAATTAGGGCTAGGGTTTCTTTTCTTTCATTCAATAGAAAAATTGAATTAAAGAAAATCGTTTGAATTTTCATGTTTTAAGCTGGCTAATTTGAAATTATGGAATTGTACTTTTTGTAGGAAGCAAGAGCGTTTGGATTTTTTGTATGATTCAGGATTAGCTGTTGGGAAGGGGGGTTCTAGTTTTAAAGCACTTGAATCCTTACCAAGGACTGATCCTGAGAACGCTGCCTCTTCCTCGTCTGCTGCTGCCACCAAGGTAATTTCTATGAATTACACATTGATCCCCAATTTATGTATTTGGAATTTAATGTATATGAATTGCATGTTATAGCAGGAGCAGTCATTGGCACCGGGTGCGTTGTTTGAGGAGAAACCACAGTCTGCTAATGATGCGTGGAGGAAATTGCACTCGGATCCTTTGCTTTTGATTCGTCAGAGAGAGCAGGAAGCGCTTGCTCGTGTGAAGAATAACCCTGTCCAGATGGCCATGATTCGAAAATCTGTAAGTTCATTATTGCACATAAGATTTATCACATCATTCAGGTACTTTAAAACGAATGGTTAGATGCAAAAATGGTGCTGTCATGTCAATATCATACCTCATGCTCTGGTTGAAATTTTTTCTTAGTGACTAAGAGACCCAGTAGAATCCTGCTTTGATAGAAGAGTGGACTTCTGAGGAAAAGGGTACTGCCAGCCACATAGCACAAGCTGGGGTACCAAATAAAAAGTGAAAGGAGCCCGCTTACCCACTCCTCTTTCCTCCCATTGCTAAAGTGAAGTAGTCAGTATTATGTTTAGTAGTGTGGGATCTAATAATTTGTTTATTTAATGCTGACGAGGATTAGAATGTCATAGTAGGACTTGTAAAGTACTTTATGAAACAGTTTGCCTTGATAACCATCATAAATGTAGCGATAATGCTTAATGTGGTGAACCTTATGTCTTAAGCCCCTTATCCTATATTGCATTAGGCTTTTCTTTATGGATGCATTGTTAGTTAATGGGAAACCATTCATGTCTGCTGTCTTGTCACCTCAGAATGAACATCTAGTTGTTGACATGTGTATTGGTTGGGGGGAGGGTTGGTTTTTGGGGTTCTTCGGGCTTTTGCATGTGGTTGATAGAGAAGGACATTGACCGCCTTTAATTCCTGGCATAAACTTGGATATGCTGTTTTGCCCACGGACTTCTATACTAGTAGTGATTTTCATTTGAGGTTCTCTGTTTCTGTGTGGAAAATATCTTAAATGAGTTGGGACCTTTTGGCATCCCACTAGTAGAAGTGCACCTAATTTTCATACCCAGATTCAAAGACCTTCGACTCTTTTATTATTATTTTTTTTTCCTGTGGAGATTGTACTAATTGAATGCAGTTTATTATACCCTGTTGAGAGAAAATGTAATGAGATACTAATTGAATGCAGTTTATTATACCCTGTTGAGAGAAAATGTAATGAGACGTTGATATGCGTTACTCCGGAGCTTTTTAGAATGCTAACCAATTATCACTTTCCAGGTTGAAGCTAAGAAGCCCAAGGAAAAGAATCATGGTGTGAAAGATGAGAAGAAACAGAGAAAGAAGAATCGCCACAAGAAGTCTAAACATCGGAAACATTCATCGTCAGAAAGTGGCTCTGACTCCGAAGAGACTGCTTTGCCAGAGGACAAAAGAAGGGACGGCAGTCAGCACAAGTTCTCAAAATATGAGAAGCCTTCACATAAAGCTGCCCGCAATTCAAATGAAGAATCAACTGAAGGGGATGTTTATAGAAAGAAAAATTATCACCAGGAGGACAAAGAACGGAGACCTTCTGGTTATCGTGATTTGAAAACTGAGCAGAATGAAGGTCAACATAGAAGCAAGAGGCATTACGACGACTCTCAACGTAAAGAATATTTTTCAGACCGACAGTTGGAATCCCATCATGAAAGGAAAAGCCATTTTGATTCTTCTGATAAACCACCAAGGCATGACTCAAATAGTAGGCGTCGAACTTCTGTTAAACTTTCTGAAGAAGAGAGAGCTGCCCGTCTGCGGGAGATGGAAATGGATGCTGTTCGGCATGAAGAGCAAAGATGGAAACGACTAAAGAAAGCAGAGGTAAATGATGCTCGGGAAGCCATTCATGACTCTGCCTCTCTGGGAAGGAACTTCCTAGATGCTGCTCAAAAGAGCATCTACGGTGCTGAGAAGGGAGGAAGCTCCACCATAGAGGAGAGTGTTCGTCGTCGAACACATTATTTACAGGGAAGATCAGAAAGCGAAGGCAATGCTTTCCGACGGTAAGATGAGTCATGATTGTTAGAACAAAGACAAACGCATCTGCCCAACTTTTGTGATGTACACGCTACTATCTTCTTGTAATGAAAAATATTGTTTATGATTTTGCAAGATTACAGCTGCATGTGTTTCAATAAATTTTCTTGTGACATCTTACCAAGAACTACTGATTTTACAAGAATTTTCTACAGCCTCTCTTCAATAGAAACTTTTCGACTATCTACGAAAGCATAAGGTGTGACTACCTAGATTCCATCTAGAGGTTGTTAGGATGGCTGTTAGGCTGTGATCTCAATCATAACTTCATAATGATTGTGATTTGTACAATTTGTGGATGATATTGCATTTTCTTGTCTTAATTTGTTCCTTCAGAACATTGTCACAGTTTCTCTCTCTTTCAAACGGTATATGGTTACTTTGAAGCCATGTAATCAGTGTCAAAACCGTGTGCTCGTGTATGCATTCAAAAACATCACTAACTGTGATTGTGTGGTATTTGATTATGCATTAAAAAATTTATTGAGAAGAAAACGTAGTTTGTGGAATCATTATTGACGAGAGTTGAACCAAATCGAAAATTCCAATCAAGATAATTGAGATGTGGGTCAGTCTGACCAACTGAAAGTCGTAAAAGACATGACTACCTCAATTATGGGCCTCTCTCTCTCTCTCTCTCTCTGAGTTACGGGGTTAATTACATTATTGCAGAAGTGACATTGTTGTACTTAAAATATGTGAATCTTTTCCAGAGACAATAAAATGGGTCCCTGAATTAAAGCAAAATAGATATCTCAACAAAGCAGGTATTCATCACAATCAAGGCTGTAACGAGAACCCCAGAAGTCGATTCGAAACGCTCTCTGCCTTAGCCAAATTATCGGCTGACCACCAATATTTGCTATAAATTCCCACCGTTTGAACAAAGCTTGAAGCACCGCACAGCACAGCACTTTAAGGAGTTTGAGGAAATGAGGTTGATTTTCTCTCTGCTTTTCAGTCTCTTGCTTGCAAGAACGACGTCAGTTCGAGTAATTGAAGGTCTGTTTATGCCTTTACCCGTTTACAATTTACTTTCACGCTTGAATCTTGATCATACGAGTGTATATACACAGCACACATAGAAAAGGTTGCTGACTTGCTGCAAACACGTAGATTTTATGAATCTTCGTTCTTAAGTCTTATTGGTTACTTCTTGTTTTGTAGAAGCTGATCAGCTTAAACACCCGGTTCTACACCTTCCTTTGTATCATGGTAGAGGAAGGCCTGACTCAGGCCTTACTTCAGAGACTTCCTCGCCCTTTTCCGAGGCACTTTCTTTGGACAGGACTCGTGTTATGTTCCTAAATTCTAGACTCGCAAAGAAAAACTCAACAGCAGCTCATCCTATTGTCGAAAGTAGAGGATCAGCACACTTGATTGATCTAAAATCTGTCAACGTTCCTCTAAATCCTGGTGTGCCACTTGGTATTGCAAATTACTATACCAAAATAGGACTAGGAACTCCACCAACATACTATCCTGTGGTGGTCGACACGGGAAGCTCCTTCTCGTGGATCCAGTGCGAGCCATGTAAAGTGTATTGCCACCCACAAATTGGATCCTATTTCAATCCCTCTGCTTCAAGGACTTATCAGCAGCTATCATGTGACACAAGACAATGCTCCGCCCTGGAAGTAGCTACTCTCAACAATCCAGGCTGCACTTCTTCAAATGTGTGCATTTATGTAACTACTTATGGGGACATGTCTACTTCCATTGGATACCTTAGTCAAGATTCATTGAGCCTAGGCACGGGACAGGCTCTGCCGAACTTTGTGTTTGGGTGTGGACAAGACAATGAAGGCCTATTTGGAAAATCAGCCGGTCTATTTGGCCTAGCACGGAACAAGCTATCTATGTTTTCCCAATTGTCTACCAAGTATGGTAATGTATTCTCTTATTGTCTCCCAACAAATACACCCCTGGGAAAATTTGGCAGCGGAGGTTTTCTTTCCATTGGAAAAACTTCTTCATCCTCGTACAAGTTCACTCCAATGTTGTCTGAACCTCGAGATCCTACCTTGTACTTTCTAAAGCTCTTAGCCATATCCGTGGCCGGTAGGAAACTAGGTGTGACAGCATCTGCCTACAGTGTCCCTACAATCATAGACTCGGGTACAATCATATCACGCTTACCCACATCAGTATACAAGGCCCTTAGATATGAGTTGGTTCGGATCATCTCGTCCAGGTATCAAGTTACAAAAGCATATTCAATACTCGATGCCTGTTTCAAAGGGACTTCTGATGAGATACTAAAAATTGTTCCTAAGGTTCAATTGATCTTTCAAGGTGGTGCTGATCTTGATCTTACACCGCACAATGTTATTTTAGAAGTCGAAAAAGGTACAACATGTTTGGCGTTCGCGAGCAACTTTGATCTTAGTGAAATCGCCATTATAGGCAACCAACAACAACAGACAATTGAAGTTGTTTATGACCTTCCCAATTCAAGAATTGGATTTGCACCAGGAGGCTGTCATTAGTGAACAGCCCCTTTGCTGGGATTGAATATTGCGTGCATAATTATGTTTAGATGATTATTTGTGTATAAATGTATATGTGACTGTAAAAAGAACCTTACAAGTCAGTATGTAACTTCCACTTAGATGGAAAAAAATGTACCGTGTAATTTTAATTGTGTGGATTGAGTACACGTACACGATGCATGCACGTGTATAGTTTGAAGCTCTTTCCTATAAGGTAAAAGGATATATGTTTGTGTGTGTGTGTGTGTGTGTGTGTGTGTGTGTGTGTGTGTGTGTGTTTTAATCAGAAAGCAACAAGTAGCTAAGAATTTAGTGAAACGCAGCATGAGTTCGCATCTTTCTAAAACATGTCTATTTCAAGTGATGGCAACAATGTACAGCGGGACCTTGCTATGATTATAATATTTTATTTTATGTTTCAAAATTTAGGTCATATTTTAAAAGTAAATAAATAATATTAAAATGGAAATACATAACTAATAAGTGGAAAAAAGAGTGGGAAATGGGAGGACCGTTCCGGCCTAGTTACCATCCCTAATTTCAAACATATAGAATAAACCAAATATGTTCTCCAAGTACAGTGTATTTTCAAAAACTACTTTTTAATTCGTACTTCACTTTCATCTAGTGGTGGGTGGTGGCAAACGAGCCAAGTGACTCGTGTGCTCAACTGCTCGGCTAGTGAAAAATCGACTCATAGCAGTTCGGGCTTGTCATTTCACTAGGCAATTTATTTTTATAAAAAAAAAAGTTCTATCTCTAATAAATAAATAATTGACGAGCTCGTGAGCAGAAACTCGGCTCAGCCCACTAGCTTACGAGCCAAGCCATGCTCAGCCTACGAGTAACGAGTTGAGCTCATGCGCATACGGGTCGAGCCAAGCCACCTCTACTTTCATCTAATCACATTCAGCAATTGCACTTTCAAAGCCGACTCGGCGCATTCCCACATCTACTTTCCTCTAATCACATTCAGCCCTTGCACTTTCGAAAGTACAATTTCATTTCAAAAATAGTATAAAATGTTGTCTCGTTCATGATTCTCATAATTTGAAGTACTACTATTACAAAAATAATCATTGTAATTTTGAGAGATGAGTGTCGATAATCATTAAACTCGTTGTCCCAAGGAAAATAGTTCAACTTTTGTCTCTACATAATTTATATTTCAGTCTTTCATTTGCCTACATTTCTGTAAGTTTGTTTTAAATTGTTACTTTACCCGATTAATCTATTAGTTTAGTGAAATAATGGTTGCATGCTTTTATAAACAAATAAAGTATAACTACTAAAATGAGAATGATGTGTGTTTTAATTTTTACATGCAAAATATGTAAAAAGTGGCAATAATAAAAATCTACGAAAATGGAAACTGACAAGGTCAAACTAATAGATTATATTGTACTCATCAATCAAATGAAATTTTAATTTAATCAGTCTCAAAAGTTGAAAATATTTGCGAAGTCAAGCTTGATATCTTTTAACTGTTTGTGACTACCTACCTATTCTCACTGGACAATGCCAATAACTCAATCTATGTGTTCGACGAACACGCAGGTAGGACTATGTCATACTAAACATTATTAAAGAAGCTACAGTGTTGTTTATTATACTGTCCTGTCCAAAACACATGCAGCCATTTTGAGATCTTGACCAACCTCTCTCAAGCAAAAGATACCAAGGAACTGTCTCAACTGGGGTCTGCTGCATCCATATATCTGCCCTATAAGTTTCTGAATCTACGTAATTCTGCTAACTTGTAGTCGAGTAGATCTAGCAATAAATCCGACCAAGTTAGAGTAAAGAATCTTTCGCTTATGCTAAATATATCTAGATATTCTTTTTTGGTATTATAGTCTAGACCTGTACCTCTCATTTTCTACCTGGAAATGAAAGGAAGAACTTTTAGTTGATTTGAGTGAAGATGGAGCTGTTTGAATTACTCATTAAAAAATAAGAAAGTTGTATGGATTGGCACGTGCATAGAGCGCCGTGCAAAAATGGAAGAATCATTAAAAATGTAAGTTTTGCTTTCTGCTAAATCAATTTTTAAACGATCATAAATTAATCTTGTCTCCCAATTCCTCACCATCTTTACACGTTTCAGGGTGCTTTAAAGGTAAAAAGGCATTGCTGAGGCACCGAAATTTCAAAATACTGTCACGAGTTGTTCAACTAATACCACTAGCTAAATTGAAGCACCAAAATTTCAAAATACCGTCGAAAAAATAACACTTAGGTTGTTCAACTAATACCACTAGCTAAATTCAAAACCATAAGAGGCGGATTTAGCTAACAAATATGTAACTTTTTGGGGATTTATACCACCAGATTTTGATTTCACCCTTTTCGTCTCCTTTTTCGTGGCCTTCTATACAGAAAATGCAGTACTATTGAGGTTCTGCACAATTCCATCTATCTAATACAAGGTTAAGCAGTCATAAAATGGGATGCATACCTTCGAAAGAAGCAGTTACTCAATCATTAAGCTTCCAAGAAGAGTTGAATCGTGGCTTCCAAAGAACATCCAAAGCCATTCCTGTGTGGGAAGAATTGTTAACTTCCCACAACGCCAGTGAACAGTTTCTTGCCTTTGTTTATTCCGCACAGACTGCCAGTGAACTTACAAACAGAGATCCGAAAACAACTGTTGTGACTGCTGAGATTGCCAAAGGAAAAGAATATGCAGAAAGCTTATTACAGCACCAAGATGCTGTAGGAACAAACGATTTTGGGAGATTGTCAAGGTCGAAAAGCTTTCAGATAATACCGGATAAGGAATTTTCCATACTAGATCCTCAGATTGAGGGGCTTGATCAAAATAAATTAGATTGGAGAGAGGAGAATTCCAGAGGCTCCAGAAGCTTTCACACGGTCAAGGAATATGATTCCTTTCTAAAGAGAATTTATATATCCAACACAAGTGGTAGCGAATCCTTTCGAGATAACGAGTTGTCACTAATTGAGAATGTACAAACATTGAAACCTATGGATGAAGATTGTGATGATGGCAACATTCATGGAAATGCTGAAGATTTTCAGAAGAACAAATTTGACATTAATGAAGGACCTTCAGAGCACAAGAGTTCTAGTTCAAATTCAACGGAAAACTCAGATGATTTCAAGAATTATGTTCAAGAAGGAGCTGCGGGAGAGACAGGTTGGAAAAGGAAGGCTGTTGCACAGGGGCTCAAATCACTTGATATGTCATCAGTCGAGTTTCCAGCCATTACAAGTCTTAGGCAATGGCTTCATGTAGAGGGGCAAGTTTATTCTCCCAGAACTTATGTTACTCCAAAATTTGGCAGCTATAATAAGGTAAATCCTGTGAGAAGGGAAGAAGATGGGAATCATTCAGTATTTAGTCCAGAAGTAGTGGCTGCTTTTGAAGAGTGCATGCAGCAGCTAGAAGCAGAAGAAGAAAGCATTTTAAGCTATATTAATGGGTATTTGCATGCTAATAATGAAATGGAGGATCATATACAGGAAGACTGCAACATGGAAATTTTGAATGAGTAGAGACAAAAATAGTGTCTCTCTTTTCTTCAAACAATTTGCAAGTACACGAAGCTGTCAAGGGTGATGCCAGCAGGTGATCCAGGCTACATGACAACCATTGGGAGTTTTTTTTCAAATTATAGAATCTCGTCCATTTCTAGATAATTATTGATAGGGATACATTGATCAGTATTGATTGTCTGATTGTGCTGCATCAAAATTCCAACGGAAAGATTGGTATTCTTATATTAATCACGCTTAATTGATAAATTCGTCCAAATCATTTTAGTGCAAAAATCTACTAAAAATTCTTCTCTAACAACAAATATACCTAAATTTCAGAACAAAATCTCCAATTCCCCTCTAAAATACTCAAAAATGTGCCTGATTTTGCCCAAAATGGGCATTTGCAAGCTCAGCCACCATGAGTGTCGGTATATTAGGCTAAAGCAAGATTTCTACAGCTCACGAGCAGAATATTTCAAATTTTAGCCAGAAAGAGTCAATAAGCAAACACATTCACCTAACATCTCGAATGAATGCCAAGAAAAATGCATCACTTATGACTTACCAACTGAGCAAAATGGAGAAAACTCAGTTGACAGCGTGGTCCGGTGAGCAAGAACCACTTCGTCACATTCTTATGGGTTCTTTCTTCACATACTTGTGGGTTCTCCAACATTCGAGAGACCTGCACTAAAATAGAGAATTTGCTAAGAGAATGGTTTGAGAGGAAAGAGTTTCACAAAATTCTACTTGATTAAATTTAGTCTCCCATTTTGCCAGCCACCATTTTCATGGGATTAAATCTGCGAAAAGACTAACCTATTATAGTTCAGCAATTTACAGATAAACAACTTTCAAGCATCTCTTATATAGTTTCTTCAACTTGCTAAAACCATCAAATGTATAGTTTCTTCCAAATCAAAGAATCTTTTATTTGAGTTAATGGCAGGCAGTCAATTCCCACTCAACTCCAGAAAAGTTAATGATACAGTAGAAATTTCCATATACACATCAATTGCCATCAATGAATTGACATTTCAACGAACGAAATCTGTCTTGTGCTATGATTAAGATTTCATTTGTGGGTGCAACAAGATGCAATCCAAGCTTCATTTATTCACTTATATGGAACACAAGTAGGCATTATTTGAGGACACAACAGCGATCTGACAACATAGTTCTGCAAGTGTGCCACCTCAGGCTCCTTTCTTGAGAATGTAATACGAGATATGTAACCTGTGTTGTTCTACAAGAAAGTTTTGCTCCAACAATGTGTGCAAAGGAATCATATGGTATTCACATTAGAGTGTCTAGATACGAGTAGTTCCTGCATCGGTTGTACTGAAAAAGGCTACCATAAGTGCGATCCCACACTCCAATGAAGAGGGAATCTGTATCAGGGCTGAAAGAAAGCCCAGAGATCTCACCAAAAAAATCAATCTCTTGTTCTTTCTCAAAACCATTCTTCACATCATAGACATGAACAAAATCAGCTGGCTCAGCCATCGCCATGAATTGCCCATCAGATGTGAAACGGATTGATCGAATAGCACCTAGATTTCCTTTAAGTACATCAACTGCCTTTGACAGGTTTCGAGCATCCCATATACGGCAAGTCTTGTCCTGGTTTCCAGTGGCAAAGATGTGACCATTTGGATGCCATGCAGAAGCAAAAGAGAAATCCAAGTGTCCACGTAGATGTGTGACAGTCTACCATAAAAAAAGAGTCGATAAGTGAAAAAATTCTTAGTCCTTTAGCCACTCCGGAATTCTATATCAGATCTTTCCACAGTTCAATTAGTTTCAGAAATGAAAAATCAAGGATACTACCTTCCCAGTTTGAGAATCCACCAGCATTCCGTCAGGATTGTCTCCAACAATAACGACGACTTTGCCATCTGGACTAAGCGAGGTATGCTGTAAACACACAGAGCATGATGGTTATACCCATCGAAATGGACATGCACTATAAACACACAGAATGTTGTATCATTATATACTTATAAATGGGAAAAAATCAATCTGCACTATGAACACACAAAGCATGATTGCAATACCTTTTCAAATGGAAGGGAACAAGTTAAATACAAAGCTAATCAATTATTTCCAATATAAAGCTTATCACTTTAAACTTTCTGGAAAATATGCCATTGGGTGTATTATATAAGGCATACATAATTTCATATCAAAACAAAATAAGCCCAAGTCTCATTAATCGTCTCCAAGTTATCAACTCTATAACCTGTAGTGGGCTCAATCTTTGCTTTGCAGCCCCAAAACTGACCCTCATGCACAAGATCTGGCAGTTGCTAGTTATGAATAAAATTTTATCATAGAAAGAGCACATTCCCAAACCTCATACCTCATGAAAATACCTGGCGGTTGCTTTATGTGAAAATATTTAGGGACTATATAAAGAGAACATATTGAGATCGCTGTAATAGGTACATAAATTGGACAGTAGGTAACAGATTGATTAATAAGAATAAAGAGCACTGAGAAGTTATTTTTCAATGATCTCTAACCTCCAACCTCCAAACTTTCATGAAATATTGTTACGAACAGGTAGATAACCACTTAAAATTTCAATCCATGTACATCCAAGGAAACCAACCTCACAGAATACACCCTCCTCTCTGGAACAATAAAATAACAGCACTAAACTATGAGATTCAATTGCGGCAGCAGCAGATCAGCATGCACAACACTCGTACACTGATAAGTTCAATAATATCATCAACAGCAGCGAATTAATTGATCTTTCCCAAAGTCAGAACAGTATTATGGCTCTATTTTCAGACCATCGGTCTAATGTTCTTTAGGTTATATACACACAGATTTGCATTAATTGATCTTACTTATCATCAAATACCAAAAAGAGAACTTATCAAGATCTTATTTCTACTGTTTCAACTTCAAATCTCACTCATGCTAGCTTTCTGCAAGCAGTTAATATCCTCCCATTAAAACGCATACATAATAAATTCAACTTGACTACATATACTACCATATTTCTCCTTTGATAAAAATCAATGATGCAACTTTAAGACCATCTCAATTACAGATTGGTGGATGTAGAAGAAAAATCAACCCAATATTTGAATTCATAAAATTTATCAGTTGGAACTAAAAAGTTTCAGAATTGAGGACAAACAAGAGGTATTTATATCCAAGAGTAGCCCAAAGCACCTATTGACACCAATAAACAACGGTAGTGCCAATTGTTCTATCGGTAAATATGTCTGCCCATTTTTATGTGTGAGTTAAGATTACGAGAGGGGGGGGGGGGTGAATATACTGTTTTAAGTATGTCTGCAGATATACAGTTTTAAGTGAAGAAAAAAATAATGCAGCACAAACCTATAAATAAATAAACAAACAAACAAAAACAAATTTGTATTCAGTTTGTTGATTTCTTGTTACATTGTACTTCCAAGAAAATATTAGTTAATTCCTATTTAGTACATCAAATGCAGGTATATCCATTAGTGAAAAGAAACTGAACTTACATTTGCAGGCCAAGGATAAGCGAAGTGCTTGATAAGCTGAAATCTCTCCATATCAAAGTCTCGTACTCCACAATCATTATTTGAAGTCATGAAATGAACAGCACCACTGACAGTGATTTGAAGCCAATTAGTCCCAGAATATGCATGAATGTTAATTGCTAACACAAAGGTCACTGGTGAAGCATCTCTATTTCACCTTCCAAGATAGATGTAAAAGGGGGTGGGTATTAAAAAGGATAATGAGATTAACCTTGGGCTGTCATAGATTTCAATTGCATTTGTGATTGCATTGTCATCATAAGTTGTCTTGGTACAAAAGGTAACCCCAGGTCGGTCTAGATACTGCATCAAACATTTAGTCAGTAAACAGTTAATTCCTTGACTATCACTTCTGCCTATCACAGAAAGAAAATAGTTATCTTTTCATTTTTATTTATTTAGGTTGCCTATGAAGAAAGAGAAGACACCCCAAAAACCAAACTACATGCATTAGTGGTAAAAGAAACTAATCATAAGCAAAGGAGAAACCCCAAATAAAGAAATTGGTACGTGCTAAAAGTCATGTTAGACACTCCTTTTCCCATGATACACCATATTTGAGAGCAGATACTGCAGGCAGAGCATTCGTCAAGAAATAGAATTACCTTGCAAATAAGCTCCCCTTGAAATCCCCCAGCAATCAATAAATTGCCGCGCACTGCCAGAGTACTAACTTGTGTGTGAGTAAATCCCTCCAGTAAACTTCCTGGGTGTTTCTGTCAGAAAAGAAAGGAAGTGCAGATTCCAGACGCCATATATTATTGGTGCAAGAGAGAACCATCAAACTCATTAACCTAAATGACTGAAAGCCAATCCTCATAAGAAATATGCACCTCACATGGGGCCACATGGCCAAAAACATTAAGAACTTCTGTCTTCTTGGAAGTTAATAAAGACCAATGAATGATTGAATAATGTGACATGAGGTAAACATCGTGCTTTGACGTAGACCAAACAAAGTTCCTCAACTGCAATGTCAGACATAATGATGAATAAGTCAAAATCTAAACCAACACATAGATGCCTAAATGCCAAAACAATAAACAAAATTGTGCTATTGTTCATGATACTATTCTAAGAAAAATCCACAACAAGCTAATCTAAATTGATATCAAAAGAAGCCCAATATTCAAGTCTATTTCACCACGTAGTGTGCAAATAAATCACCACATGAATCTAGTCTTTTACTATTCATCATTAGCATAACAGGTATCATATTCCTACATATTAACTTAAACTTGACCTCCAGGTTCCACAAGGTATGGATTCATGTGAAAAGATGACAGAATGCAATTCTAAGATCATTTAATGTGATAACACATTCTCTATGTGTCCCCACCCCACCCCTTGTGCGCACGGGCAATGTAAGAGTGGCAATAAAGAAACATTGTGGATAGTGATAACCTTACAGGTGAACTCATTATCACTTGCTCTTCCAGCATGTTCATACCTCAAGTCTGCTAATAAGTTAATAACTCGCCTTAAGAATGCCTAGCTTTGCTAGAATATATAGGAGTTCAATTGCCTCCAAGATATCAATCAAACATCCAATTCTTCTATCATCATAAATCATAACTCGACTGTTTCACGACAGAGATCAATGCAAAGTCCTTTCACCCACCCGCACCCGCACCCACCTTCATCCTGCTATATCTGATCAAATACTTACACGTCCCTTTTAGCATGGTATTTACTATTTACTGCAGTTAAAGCCAAAAAATAATTCACGAATAAATTGATAGAAATTGTATGTAGCCAAGCTAAAATCCCTCTTGTACCCAATATTAGAAGTGAAGTCAGAACCTACAAGTCATTTGGAACATTTCAAAGGACCTCATCTTACCTGAAAATGCAAGATAGTTGATTTCACAGATCTAGTGTTCTGCCCGAACTCATAATACACTCCACCTTTCCTAGTAGGCTTGCATTCCTGGAAAAAAAAAAATCAAAAACTAGTTGTTATAAATTAAAATACATCAATAGAAATAAAAATAAAAATCGTAAGGTGAAAAAAAAAAAATTAAATAAATAAGGTGGCAGCTACAGTTACCATGTAAAACTGAGAGTTACCTTGACTAAGCCGGCTCCGGATTGGGGTATATTTTCATAATTCTTATACTGTTCTACTCTACTCTGCCTATACTTCTCCCTGGAAATGCTTAGTCTTTCCCATGGAATTCCTTGAATATCCTTTCCTCTCCTGGCCTCAGCAGCAGATGTATCCATAAGCTTATTGTCCTAATTCCACAAATCAGTTATTTCGTATCACCAGTGACAAAACCAAAGAAAAACATAGCCAATCATTCAAGAAGTAATGATAATCAGGGGCTGAATGCGTATATGCAAACTTGTACACATAAATTGAACAAACCAAATGCTCATATTCAATCTCATCTTCATCATCAGACTCCGTGTCTCCCATTATTTGACCAGCGAAGTACATATTCTCATCTACTTCACTTATCTCATTATTGCCAGCAGCATAGTCCATTTCTTCTTCTTGGAAGGACATTTCTTTATTTCGATTTCACTGACTCGTTGGCTGCAGCAAAAGCAACGCTCATATAAAATAAAAATCAAGTATTTCAATGCAAAATAGGCACGGGTAAAACCGAAAAGATCACATTTTGAATTTTGTTAAGGGAGCAACCGAGGTTTTTTCAGTCAGAGAATAAACAATAATAGAAGCAATAAGATGTTAATTCCGAAACTCGCTAGGATATAATATACCCATAAACATCAGTACGTACAAGAAAATTAAAAGAGGAAATTCTTATCAATTCAAGGGAAAAGAACAGTGAAACAAAAAATGCACGGTGAAGAAACCCTAGAGGCAAAAATCAACAATTAGCAAGAAAAGGCGCGAAACAGTAAATGACTAATCATAAATTCATGGTGAAAATAAAGATGAAACTCCGATTCTAACCTCGAATTCCAACCTCTATATATTTACAACTTTACTAACATACCAAATCGTTAAACAATATAAGTATTCCGATCGAGAAAAACTGAACCGCAATCTCTGTGCATCCGATTAAATTTTACAAAGGCAATCCGTCGAAAAGTGGATACAAAATTGTGACGTATCTATTACTCTAAGACAGTAATTTTCAGTATGCAAATTCAATTGCCGTGAATAGCACAAGATAAAATATTCCGATTCGCGTATCCCACCAATTTTTCACTTCATTCGACGGCGATGTTATCAGGCGGTAATTTGGGAGAGGGGGTGGGTTTATCGGGAGTTAAATGTTTCAATGTCACTGAACTTTATACTGTATCATGGTTTACCCATTGAAATTCATTAATTGTTCCATTGGCCACTAAACTTTCTTCCGTCTAACTCCCTCACTCATAGGATGAAAATCGTTAACAGACGTGTCTACATGGATGACGGAAAAATGAGCTGGCCAGTTAAATCTTTTTCAAGTGGTAAGTTAGTGCCAAATCAGCTTCCATATCACCAAAATTAAATCGATTGCGCTACTCGTACCGAAGGGAATGACAATAGGTTTGACCAGATGACGTGGATATGTGTAAAGTAAAAAAAAAAAAAAAAAAACCAAAAAACATAAAGTAGAAACCCAAAACGAGTCTCACATTTTCTTTTCTGTGACTGCACCTAGGAAGAAGCTGGCTGCCCTTTCGCCCACCGACCGACCGACCGTCCTCAAAACGTCCGATTTACACCGCCCCGTCGAAGAAAAAATGAACCCAGACCTTTTTATCCCTAAAACAGAGAACGGGTTTTGAAGACATCAAGTGGAGAAGGAAATTTGTTGTAGATCTACGAAGAATTTGTGAATTGAAAACTCTTGGCCACCGTGAAGTTTAAGTCTCCGACGCGGCCCCTCAGAGTAAGCAAATGAGTTATGTTGCTCTATTTTTTGATGCCTGCAATTTTATGACCAAGTTGAGGATCAAAAGGGGTGAGAAATATACGGACATAATTGGGGTTTACTACATCGAACAAGATTTTTGGGTTTCTATGCGTTTTCTGGTTGTCGTTGCTGGAACAAATTTCAGCACATATATTGATTTGTATTTTTGGGTAGTTTGATGCTATAATATAATGTTAGCTATCTAGTCTAGTTTGTGATCAATTTCAGCTTCGATTTTTGTTTTCTGAATTGAATCAGAAGTGCCAGAATGGCTACTTAACTTGCTGTCATCTAATGTCTGCTTTCGATTTTTTGGGTAGTTTGATGCTATAATATAATGTTAGCTATATAGTCTAGTTTGTGGTTTTGATATTTCAATTGCTGACATGTAAATTAGTTTGTCGTTTAATCGAGCATTCAGCTTCGATTTTTGTTTTCTGAATTGAATCAGAAGTGCCACAATGGCTACTTAACTTGCTGCCATCTAATGTCTGCCTTCGATTTTTTGGGTAGTTTGATGCTATAATATAACGTTAGCTATATAGTCTAGTTTGTGGTTTTGATATTTCAGTTGCTGGCATGTAAATTAGTTTGTCGTTTAATCGGGCATTCAGCTTCGATTTTTGTTTTCTGAATTGAATCAGAAGTGCCACAATGGCTACTTAACTTGCTGTCATCTAATGTCTGCCTTCGATTTTTTGGGTAGTTTGATGCTATAATATAATGTTAGCTATATAGTCTAGTTTGTGGTTTTGATATTTCAGTTGCTGGCGTGTAAATTAGTTTGTCGTTTAATCGGGCATTCAGCTTCGATTTTTGTTTTCTGAATTGAATCAGAAGTGCCACAATGGCTACTTAACTTGCTGCCATCTAATGTCTGCCTTCGATTTTTTGGGTATTTTGATGCTATAATTGTTAGCTATATAGTCTAGTTTGTGGCTTTGATATTTCAGTTGCTGGCATGTAAATTAGTTTGTCGTTTAATCGGGCATTCAACTTCGATTTTTGTTTTCTGAATCGAATCAGAAGTGCCACATTAGCTACTTAACTTGTAGCCATCTAATGTTTGCCTTCGTTTTTTTGGGTATTTTGTTGCTATAATGTAATGTTAGCTATGTAGTTTGCTTTGTGGTTAACTCGGTGGCATGTAAGAATTTCAGCTTTGTATTCTTGGGTTTTATGTTGCTGTAATCTAATTTTATAATTGTGTAATCATATGTTAGAATGGTTGGGAAGAATTTCGGAATTTGCCATGGCTGTAGAGGCAAAGGGCACTTATTCGCTAAATGCCCGATTAAACGACAATGTCCGTTGTGTAAGACCGGATTTGAAAAGTGTTTTGAGGTTGAAAAGCCGACTGCTAATAAAGGGAGATTATTCAAATGTTGCAGTAATAAATGCAGTCATTGGGAATGGGTTGAAAAGCACAGTCAAGTGGTGAATCAACTAATGCTAGCTCTACTTCAATCACAATCGCTATCAAGGAAGCAGTCGAAGATATGTCCCGCAAGTTTGAATATCAGGCTCGACTAACTGAAGAAGCAGACATCCAAATATCTGTGAATGTGACGATCCGCATGGGCAAAGGGAGAACGGAAGGGATTGCAAAAGGAAAGGGGCCGACTTGATTTGTAGCTAATTCGTTGAACGTGTTATGTACTAAATTATGTAATGGTTTTAATTTACATTTCTTCGTGTCATCGAAGTATGTAGTTGGTAGGGGATTATGGACAAAAACAATGTAGTTTTATGGCTATCTTATTGCTAATGTCAATTTGTTGTTTATATTGATTCCATTTGATAATTATTTGCACAAAGAATGACACCCATTTACAGAACATGAGTGAAAAATGGCAACCATTAACAGAACATTAATTACATGAAAATAGATTCATTGTTATCACTTGCAATAGATAATTTTTAATACACGTCAATGACTAATAAACTCTAAAGCTAGCATAAAAAAACTCCACTTGCAAATGTGTAATACACGTCAACCATTTTACATTCCAGACTTCTAAAGCTAGCACAGAAAAAAAAACTCTACTTGCAAATGATACAATGAAGTCTTCCAAGTGTTGCTATAAACTGAAAAGCATAGAAGCACCAGCCCCAACAGTTGTAGGTATTGGAAGCTTAGATTTGCAAAAATCATCCAGCGATACTAAAAAAAATGCTGATCAGGGAGCCAAAAGCTGCTACTTCATATGACATTAGTCAAAATAGAAGAACTGCTAAATTTTTGTCTGCATGTAGAAAATAAATATTGACAACCTTGTCAATATCACCAAAAAAAGGAAAGGGAAGTAAGCTAAGACATCAAATTTACCTACTGCCTCCATCAAACATCAAGAACTTGTGCCGCCTCGATCATGGAGCTGTGGATAGTAGAACGGAAAGGCATGACCTAAAATATCAATCGAACTTTCATTAGTGTACATATGAAACTATCGAAATGAATTTACAAATATGTAATGAATGTGAAGCAACCTTGCGAATTGTATATGACATTTGTTGACGATGAATTCATCAAATTGTTAGATTGTAAGTGTTGAGGGTATGATAACAATGTCGGCATGCCATATTGTGGTAGGGGGAATGGCGTCTGAAGCGATAATTGTGAAAAAATGACGTGTGGAGATATGGAATAATGTGGTTCTTGATTTATTGGTTGAGGTTCAATATCGCATGCATGCATATTGCTATCCTTTGATGTCGGTCACTTTTGTCTACGAGAGGTCGAACTTGCCTGCATGTCCATGATATGAAATGAGATTTATTGCATTAATAATAATTTTCACTTTATAGTAAGATGTAATACACGGGTACCTTCTTTGAAGTCGACTCTAAGGGTCCTTTTTTTCGAAATTTTTTTGGGGTGTCTTTTCTTCGGGACAATGTCGGATCCATTACAATCTGACCCGTAAAATTTTGCGAATCATTACCCATAGCAATCAACTGATCAAAATGATGTGATGTGCTATTACTTCTACAATTTGACTTTGTCAATGATAGCTCCTTAGATTGTAGTCCAATTCATTCCATTATTGCATGAGTCTGGACTTCGTCCTCTGCAGCAAGGTCTACCACCACAGCAAAAGCCTGACACATACTATCATATCTCAATTGTCTAGGAGAACTAACCAATTCGTTATAGTTGACTGCGGCCCTGGAATGCGTTCTACTAACATCTCTTCTCCAACGTCTCAAAATGTACCGTTCCGGAAGTGATGTTATGTCATTACGGATCAATACACTGATGGCATGCCTACATAGTATTCCTCTAAACTCAAACAAGTGGCAACTGCAACTGATTTCACATCCATCTCTTCGAAATGTAACATTGAATGATTTCTTCTTCCGACGATGCCCATCATATACAACATCCTCCCGTACATCGTAAGTCGTCCCTGAAGGTCCTTCTGAAGAAGATATGAGATCGCAGTAAACCTTTCCAGTGAACTCTGCTTGAACTTCTCTAAATTTTGTATTGGTGTACACTGACTGAAACTGCTTCTCCATGTCATAAGTTGTTGCACACGGTATCATCTGGGAAAATGATTTAAAATCAGCCTGGAACTCCTTCTCAACCTTATTTCGTAATACCCGTTCATACTGTTCAACGAATTGTTTCAAAGATGTCTTCGAATGAACGTATCCATCGAAAAATGCATTTATACTTTCACTTCTTTGCGTCGTTGACATCCCTGCCCAAAAAGTTGTTTTGAAGAAACAAAGGACCCAACGTCCTCTATTCTCATAGAGGCTAGACAACCAAGTGTTATCTTGCAATCCATATGACTCGATCATCACATTCCAACCTCCTTCAAATTCTATGATAGTCTGCGAATCATAAACCAGTCTGTGAATAGTCAAAAATATAGAACTTTTATCCTCGTGATAGCCAAACTTCTCGGGCAACTTCTTCAATATATGCCATAAACACCATCTGTGAATCGTATTTGGAAATACGATTTGAATCGCATTCTGCATTGCCCGATCTTGATCAGTTATTATTCCATGTGGAGCTTTCCCATGCATGCACTGCAGCCATTCTGTGAACAACCATACAAAAGAGTTTGTGTCCTCGTTCGATACCAAACCACAACCAAGTAGTGTTGATTGTCCGTGATGATTTACACCAACAAAAGGGGCGAACGGCATGTCATATTTATTTGTCAAGTAGGTGGTATCAAATGTAACAACATCCCCGAATTCCTTAAATGCTTGCCTAGACCGATTGTCTGCCCAGAATACATTCTTTAGACGGGAATCGTCATCCAAATCCATGCTAAAGTAAAAACCCGAACATGTTGACTGCATTTTCGAAAAGTAAGACTGTATTGCTGCCGCGTCTCCTGTTCCAAGTCGTAATCGTCTAACTTGTTCAATATAGTTTCGACAATCCTTTTCGATACAAGTCATATTTTCATAACCACCTGCTTCCACCACAGCCGAATTGAAGGATTTGTGCATCGGAATGCCTGCTAGATCATTCACTTCAAGCTTCCTCTTCACCTGCGCACTCAATTCTCGATTGCAACGGTATAGCCTGGACTTCGTCGGACTTGTTTTATGGTTGTGCTCTAGATAGACTGTGTTGATTCGCCAAGAGCCATGAATATCCGAAGATGCAGATATCCTTGCTCTACAACCCGTTTGAATTGTTGGGTGCTGCTTGAAAGAGCCACTTATAGTATAACTTCGTTTCCCCTCCCGACTGCATGTCATGGTCAGATATTTTAAAACTCCGTCTTCATCCTTTTTTGAATTTCATTTCCTAATTGGAAAACCAACTTCATAGGTGTATCTTTTGTAGAAACCCCACATTTCGTTTTCATCCTTGAACGTCATTCCTACCTCGGGCACAATACTACAATCTCCTTGTACAATCTCAGCTTCCACTTGATTCATTATCTTCCACATTCTCATTGTTTGACTCCACCAAAATATCATCATCCGCTTCATCCATGCTTCATTCAACTCTGAAAGTTACAAGCATTCTAGTTCAGGAATATAAATATACACCAATAGAAAGTATCAATTTCGAGTTAGATGAACGAATTTGCTTACACATCTTTCATTTGCAGAATGAGTCAGTTAAATATATCAAATCCAACATGTACAAAAAAATGTGAAACAAACCGGGGCTAATTATCAACCCATACAGATTTTGTAAAAGTGAATGAACTATGACATGAAAATAGAAATTTAATCGTTCTTCAACTAATGTGTAAAATGAGATGAAACCAAAACAAAGAGTGGCAGCTATGATATGTAGTTTAGCCATTTTTTTAAAACTTTTTTCCTCAACAAAGTGCACTTCATCTCCAGAGTGTGATTTTTATTCCAGACGACCCCAAATTCTGTCATCAAGTATCCGTAAGTCTACTATCATCGATTAAACAGTCAAGGCAAGTCGTAACTATTTAAACATACTACAACTCCTACAATTCTACAATTGATGCACATCCCATATCCTACAAATTTCAAGAAAATCGAACACTTTACTCAACCACAAAAATAAGAACAATGTACTACACTTGTGTAATGAGCTAAAAACAGACGGACCTTCACGTTTCGTGGAAGACGGAGCCAGGTTTTGATGGGCTAACTGATTATGGGCGTTCACGAATTTGAGCGGATGACAGAAGCCTTCAAATGGAAGATGTAAACTTCATTTTTTCGCGGAATACCAAAGGCTGGAGGTTGGAGAAAATCAAATTGCGGGAGTGCTCTGTTTTAGGATGCGGGAAGAAGCCTTCAAATGGAAGTTCTGCACTTTATTTTTTCGCGGATTACAAAGGCTGGAGGAAATTTGTTTGCGGGAGTGTTGTGTTTTACAAAGGCTGGAGGTTGGAGGGTTGATTTTGGGGATGTTGGGAATTGAAAAATTGCTCCGTGAAAGTCCTTTTTCCCTTCAGACATGTGGGTCATTTTTTTACAATTATCAGCTACTTCTCTCTCTCCCTTTCCCGCGTTTGGACATCGCCATATCAGCTATTTCAAAATCCGATCAGACTCGTTGTCAAGCTTTTATGTACAACCAGCTTAATTGAAATTAAATTGAACCTTACCAAACACGACTTTACCAATTTCGTAAAAATGACTTGACAAAAACAAATTAAATTCCTGCAAATGGCGAATTAGTCTTTCCTCCCAAATCAATTCGCTAGAGCCCTAATTTCACCTCAACAAATCATCTTCCCCTATTCAATGGATCCCCAAACATTCACCTCCAGAACCCTAACCTCCAAAATCGAATCGGAAGTATGTGAACAAACAATCGACTATTCTTCTTTGTCGTGATCCCAAACTTCACCTCAAAAATCCTAATCCCCAAAATTGAATCGCGAAGTATGTGAACAAACAATCCATCATTGTTCTACATTTTTTAGGGCGTGCGCATGGACCGTTCAGGTGAATTCAGCCATTTTAGTGGGTTATCCGAAGTGAATTCGGTTGTAGCGAATTAAGGTTTAACTGCGTTGTTAGTCCACTATGAGATGACATCGAGTTCATGTGCACCTGTTGTGGACCACTGACAGGATTTTGTTGTAAGGTATGCAAGTGAGGCTGGCAAAGATGCCTTTGCTGCACAGAAGAAACAGGTTTCTTGGGCTTATTCGAGTTAAGAACAATTCACTTCAAGTCATAACATAAAGGGTGTCGAAAATCCCCAGGTGGGCTGGGAAAGATGCCCTTGCGGTACAGAAGAAATATGCTTTCGGCGTTACATTTCCAACAGATTCCATCTCCGGCCCAACTGAATTTGTAGTGTTTTAAAAGAGGATTTGCAGAATAAAGATGCCCTTTTCCCAGAAAGAATTGATTCTTGTGAGAGTCAATAATTTTAAGGATAATGCTTTAGAACAAATTAAATATTGGTATAGGATTCATGCAAAGGTTGAGATTGTTGAAAAGAAACATCTTTGTATCAAATTGTCACATTTGTTAGATTGTAACATGATGATGATGATGAAATAGAAATTCATTGATTCAATCTGATTTTTATGTCTCACAGTGCACTTTTAATATATTGGTATTTGGTTGTGTACAGAGCCTTATTCTTATCAAAGTCATTTTCATTTTCTATGTTTCTTTGTGCTAACAAATTTTCTTGTTATGCTGATGGGGTGTCAAAACCATATCAACATAGAGATTGAAAAATTGAAGCTCTCTAAATTAACCTGTCTGCAAGGTGTTATTGAGGTGGCCAAGATGTGAGTCTTATCTTCAGAATGGTGATGACTTGATATTTATGGTTTAAGACTTTGCAATAAAAGTTATATCCTTATTTTCATGACCAGCACCAATAAAGGATATTCCTTCCAAAGTCTTATAAAATAGTGTTTCATAAACTTCAGCAAGCTAAAAATGCATTATGATCACATTCCTTTTCAGTTTGGCTTAGCATAATTTATTATCTGTTAAGAATGTCATGAAAGGTGTAAAATATATGAAATTTTTTCCTTGCTCCTTAAGTGGTTCATGGGCAGTAAACACTCAACATCTAGTTTATTTGATTATTCCACCTCAACAGCCAGTGTACAAAGCCTTGTAGTATGTCTGAATTTTCTTGGCCAATTTGCTGAAATTAATGCTGTAATTCACATTCCCTAAAATAGTTAAAAGTGATTGTTGTGATTTGCATTCCCTAATGTTTATAAACAAATGTTTATGTTATGACTTGATTATGGTGAAGTCATTTGCTCATCCTTTGTGAAGATTGCCTTGATTTTTTCACCAATTTAAGCTGACAAATTTCGTTCAACACTATGTTGTTTTTGTTGGAGCTTTTCACCAATTTAAGCATAAGGTGCATGAAACCAGAAGGTAGGACATGAACATCTTGACATTTCAATTGAACTAAATTTCTTAACACAAATGCACATTACATCCATTATACGTTCTACAGGAATGCACATCAGTTCTAAGTAAATTTCTTAACATGAATCTCCAAAACTATCACCACGCTTGTTGCTAAACAATTACTAGTACAGACTTCAGATTCTTCCACAATGCAATGAATTTTCTTGTTGCAGCCAGGAGAGACAATATTAGAGCTTTTTTTTGTCAAGTCCAACTTCTGTAATTTCGTCTGGTAATGAATTTTGCAAAGAACCATCTTCATCATCAGGCTCATCGAAACCCGTGTCAACACATTCTTTAATTTGGTCGCTACTTGTTTCATCATGATTATCCAACACAGTGGCTTTTCCATAAAAATCAAAAATGTTGCAATTTTTATCTAAAGTAACAACAAAAGACTCCATATGGATTGGATCGCACTCAACCTGATTCGGCATGCACCTTTCAGGATCTTCAGTAATCACCTATTCCTTTGCCTTTCTGGCTTACAAGTTTAGGGACCACAGCATTAATCGGCTCATCTGGTATACCCTTTCTGTTGTGAAGGTTTTTAGTATAGAAATAATCTACAGATTGATTTGATAAATACTCACTTGTGGTCGACTCCGAAAAAGTTAGTAACAGGGAAGGACATGAATTCTGAAGGATCAAAGCCATCGATAGAACAGATGAAGATGCGCAGCTCTCTTGATGCGGCATAACCTTCTCAGACTTTGCCCCAATTTGCAGGGATTTTCAATTCCCACGAGGTGAAATGAAATGGATTTGGGGGTGCAGGGGTTAGGGTTTGGAGCTGCTTAATTGATAATGTGTGTTTGGCTGATTTGGAAATTCACTTGTACACTTGGAAAAGATTTAACTGGTCGGTCATTTTTTCGTCGTCCACGTAGGCACATCTATTAACGGTTTTCATCCGGTGAGTAATGGAGTTTGACGGAACAAAGTTCAGTGGCCAATGAGACAATTAATGAAGTTCAGTGGCTAAACCGTGACATAGTATAAAGTTCAGTGGCCATTGAAACATTTAACTCGGTTTATCGGTGGTGTTTGAAGAAATGATTTTTTTTTTTTAAATCTGTTTTAGAATTATTCAAATAATTGCAATTTAACCCCTATTTTTTATATATTCATTTTCAATCATACATTCACACACTAAAATATTTTATACGTAAATTAAAAAAAAAATCCACTTTTTACCCATACTTTCTCCTAAAAATTACTATTCAAAACATTATTTTAACCAAATGAGACCACCAATCGAGGACTTAATGAAACTTTTAGATTAAAAAATTATAAACAATAACACATAATTAAAATTTTCAATTCCTAATTTGGTCCATGTTTGATTTGGATTAAATCAAATTAAAAATTTAAGTCAAAACTAACAACTAATTTTAATCATATATTTCATGAAAACATAACGTTTTAACAATATATTTGATTGACTTTTATCAAAATATATTACAATATACGCCAAACGTGGGCTTAATAAATATAACGTTGTGTGATGACAAAATAAGTAGATGAGACCTCAAATGAATTATTTATTTATGATGTGTTTGAGTCACATTATTTTGAAAAAATGTATTATGGAGTAGTAGATTGATGGAGAATGTGTGGTTGAAAAAGAAGGAAAAGTTATTGATGTAATTAAAAATATTATTTTATTGAGAAATGTGCGATTGAAAATGAGTGGAAGAATGAGAATGAAATTTTTAATGTGTATCAAACAGTAGCTTAGCCTCTATTTGGCTTCACTACAAAAAAGTAGATTTATGGTGTGTTTGAGCCACATTATTTTGGAAGAATGTATTATGAAATAGTAAATTGATGGAGAATGTGTGGTTAAAAAAGAATGAAAAGTTATTGATGTGATAAAAAGTATTATTTTATTAAAGAATGTGTGGTTGAAAATGAGTAGAATAATGAGAGTGAAAATTTTAATGTTTACCAAATGGGGGCTAAAATTCAATTCAAAGTTAACACTTAATTTTTATTACGCGTTTAGCGGAACCTATAATTTTTTAACCATACATTCGATCAACTTTTATCAAAATCTTCAAAAAATTGATTTTTGCCTAAACCAAATATGGACTTAGTTAATTTTGTTGACCTCAGAATCTATCTGATTGAGTGACTAACAGACTTTTGATTGCTTCCTTGTCCACCTAGGCATTATCTACACGCTGAAACACATCGTTAGAGTGCAAAGGTCATCGTTCCAGGAAAAAAAAAGTGTTTGATAACCATTTACATTCCAACAATCAAGTTTATTGTTGAAACTGAATAGAATAAGTGCAAGAGAGATGATGAAGGAAATTTGGGTATGATGTAGGGGAAAAATTCATGTTTTAGGTGTATGGTTTATACTAATTCAAAAGTTAGGTAGATAGTTTAATTAATTAGTCAGTAATGATTTCGAGGTCACAAATTCAAAAAATTATAGATTATAGTTAATTTCATTGGTTACATATTATTTTTCAGTCACATATTATCAAATTTTTAGGTCACAGTTAAATACTTTGTCGCAAATAACCAAATAATTGATCACATACCAGGGGCACTACCACTTCAGCCACTTTTGACCACCCTCACACTCACCCTGTCGCACCATCACCACCACGGCCACCAACATCATCGTCGTCGACCAACACCTCAAACATCACCACCACCTTAACACCGCAGCCAACATCCCAACCACCACCATCCAACTACAAACAACGTCACAACTTGCAAACCACTACCAATTACCCTCAAGAACTCCAGGTTTTCACCACCACCACCTTACCGCCAACGCCCAAAACATCCTACAACAGATTCGAGGGGAGAACCACATGTCGCCGCCACTGCAATGACGATTGTAGCTCTCAGAGCAGTGCAGAGTTATCCCAAACATATCGGATGGAAGAACCACTTCATCCACGTTGTCGTCGTCCCCCAAAACCACATCCAATTGTCATCGCTACACAGTGACTATCGTGCAGAGCATCACGCACAGTGCCGTTGCAGCGGTGGCGACTGTAGCTCGGAGTCTCGCGTGGGGCTTCTACTGCACCGACATCGATTTCGTTGAGAGAGACTGCAATTCGGAGTCGCGCGCAACGCTTCTACTGCACCGGAACCGACTTCGTTGAGAGAAGGGGGAGGGGGGCATCGATTGCGTTGAGAGAGAATGGGGGATTAAAATGATTTAAAGTTGGAAATTAGGTGAGTGAGTGTTTGGATGGGTGTTGAATTTGTGATATAATTATTAATATTAAAATATTAAATTGTCACCTGATTTTTGATTAAATATACTTCATATCTGATTTTTGAAGTGTGATCTTTAAATACCTGCTAATGTAATTTCCACATGATTTAATCTGGGTACATTCCTCAAATGTTAAAGGACTCACCTTTATAGAGATAGAAATGGACCAAGACAGGTTTAGTGGATCGGACACAAGCCCAAGCCCAAGCCCAAGCCCAAGCCCAGGAAGAGTGCTCCCAATCCAATTGACATCATTTTTGGCTTCATACGTACCAAATTCATTATTTTAATCTGTGTATATATATATTGTTAGTTTGTTATCACTAAGTTCTCGTAATATTTATCCTCAATATGTAACAAGGTTTGAAATTTTTTATTTCACAAACTTAAAATAAATATTGGTCAAAGTTAGCATTTGGCAAAAAAATCATTTCAAACTATAACAAAATGTCGATAATTGAATATCGTGATCGAGGAAATGGATTGGTATTCGAGTAGTAAACAAAATGATAGAATTTATTTTTAGAGAGTTGATCTGCTGTCTTTGCGGATAGAATTTATTTTTAGAGTTCAAGGTCTTTGCGGATAGACTTGATATCTGCTGTCCATTTTTATTGTCCAAATCGCCGTCTAACCAATTGCAAATTGACACATCGTGGAAATTTAAAGTCGTCATCAATTTTAATTTTCCATGATTTGTCAACTTGTAATTGGATGGACAGCAAATTGAACAGCAATTGACAATAATCGAAACTCTTGCACTACACAAGTAGAACCTGACCGATATTTAGGACTCTTTTCAGTTGAGACCAAATTATCATCAGAGGTTTGGACCACTCCGGCTCTTTTCTTCGCTGCTTGCATGCAGACCAGAGCCCACATCTAATTTATGGCTGGAAGGACAGGAAATGCAGGTTCCCCTTTCCCAGATTTCCATCATAATCGACGTCGAAAATTCTATTACGTTTTCGCAACGAAAGTTATGGCAAATAATCGAAGAACTCGGAAAGGTACGAAATTGACTCGAACATTTAAAATTTGTCGAAAATGTAACTTGTAAAGCATGATTAACTTCTTATACTTCAATACAAGTCATTTTAATTACAATTTTTACCCATTTCAAATGCTTTATCAAGATATGGTACACAATCACTTCCAACTTTAAATCACGTGTGGTCACTGTTTGCTCATATGTGCCCTTCATTGAAATCAAAGTGTCACGGAAATTACAAAGGGATGGTGATTTGCTTGTCTTTTTTGTTGGATGGAAAACAAGTCATCAAGAAAATTGACCTCCCAATCTTGACGTTGCTTCACGCGAGGGGAAGTGCATTTTGGGCTCCTACCTCTCAACGTGTGTGTTTGCGTTAATATTTTGCACGTCTGTCGTCTCTGATATGAGTTAAATCTTTTGACGGGTTTCTCTGATCCGTTGAGCAAGAGCTCTTCCGCACGGGGATTCATGAATCACTACGGCTCCCAATCTTTCAAAACAATAACGATTTTAATAAATTTAGAGCATGTTCGAGCCCGATTATTTCGGTAAAATGTATGGTTAAAAAATAAGTAAAAAATTCGAGTTTGTATGTAGTATTATTTTATTGAAAAATGTGATTGAAAACTGCTGATAATTTCTTCATGCTCGTCCAAGTTCGAAGTTTTCAATTATCCACAAGAACGTTCGGAACTAATTATTTGTTGACTTATTAGGACCATGCAATGAAATAATTACATTATATTAATCAATTATTAAGTATTTTCTATTTCTTTTTTTAATAGAAAGGAAGAATTGTCGAGAGAATCTCAGGGCAATGCACTTGAGTAATACCTTGGCTGGTAACAAGACCAATCACATGCGCTGTTAGGAGTGGAATGAGTGAAATTCATATTTGATGGGCATAAAAAACAATAAGTTTGAAGGGTAGGGACAAACTTGTAATTTCAAAAAGTAAATTGCATCCTTGACATTGAGCTTGCTCGTTTATGGCTCGGTATGCGAGCCGGCCACCTTAATTATTTATTTATTTAGAGTGTGTTTGGTGGGGATTAAAATCAGATTAAAATTGGAAAACTAGCCGTTATTGTTGACTTTTGTTAGATGCGTGGGACTCAATAACGACTATATTTTCAATTTTAATTGGATTAAAATTTATACCAAACACACTCTTAAATTGAAATAAAATTGTTGCACATGTCGCCATTGAAGAAATCGGCCCAATCAACGTTTCATTCCATGTTGGTGCTTCGAGCATATGGTCATCGTACATTTCCAACTCGAAAAAGTTTAAATATGTATAGTTTAAACCCAAGAACGATTACATAATTTTGTTATCTTATCATATACGGAGGAAATATTTATTGTAAAAATGAATGTTAAATCACTTTTAATTAACTCAAAATGCTTTTCCATTTCCCATAACTTGAAGGAGGCAAAAAAACTTAAATTGGAAGAAGAATAAACTGTTTATAAAATTATAAAACATGCATGCTGTCCAATCATCATTAGTCAAAACAATCTCATTTTGACATTTCATGAAAAATGTTGTAGTCTCTTTTTTATGACATATCATGTGTCCCGTACTACACTGATATCATTGAAAATCTACGTATAACCACGTCAAAAATATTTTGAAACACGAGAAAAATATCGATGAATCGACATCTACATCTTCATATTTCAGGTTTTTCCTCCCAACTTTACTCGAGTTACCGTCCAACATCTGAGCCCCATATTGTATCATAAACTGTAAGCATTGAACATAAAAATCAAATCCAAAGGCTCTTCCCTAGCATGAAAAAAAAGAAAAGAAAAGAAAAGAAAAGAAAATTGTTGCAAATGACCTATAGGACTATTCTTTTCCACACAATGAGTAGAAGAGACATTAAATATTTTATTAATTAGATTAAAATTTCACAAAAATTGTGACATAATATGTTGAGTGTGAAGAGGATGTTCATTTGATGCAATTTGAGCACAAATAAGCTTTCTTTTTCAATATCATCATCCAGATATAAAGCTACTACACAGACATACTGATTGTTTTTTAAGATAATAAACCGAATCAAACGCCAAAGAAGTACTAACTTCATTATTTAGGAAAACACAACATTATGGGTCTGTCTGGTTTTGCTTTTGGCCAAATTTTAATTCATTTCCTGACGGTTAGTGGGGCCCGCACCACTCATGGCTTGTCAATTGTTGCGACTGAAGTGATGTGCAACGGTAGGAATTACAATTCTTTTGGTCATTTTAATGGCTACCAGACATAGCATATATCTTCATCTAATCAAATGTCGTAACACAACTAGGTGTTTCGTTGGATGTATGAAAATGCTCCAAAAAACTTCAATTATTTTCATTCGATGAAGATGATGATTAGCTAACCATTAGACAAATAGAGTAAATACACAATAAAAATTTTGACGTAGAAATTGAAAACTTTTTGTCTAAGCGGTGTTAAGCGAATACCAAACATATTAGGAGTAAAAACAAAAAGAATCTCGAAATTACGAGATTTCATAGTGGTTACAATAAAAGTATAATACTAGAGATTGATGGATAGTCGTTATTGTTGACTTTTATTAGACAAATATAACTCAATAACAGCTATATTTTCAATTTTAATTGAATTTTGAGTTCTACCAAATATACTCTCGGGCTCACGAGCTGACAAGAGGCTCACATGAGGTTCGACTCGCTGCACGACTTGCATCAGGGAGGGAGCTGAGCCGATAAGTCGATAATCTATTCGTTCCATTTGACACTCCTATGTTCAACTTTCCTTGAAATTTAAGTGAATGATAATTGCCCCTCGACTATATTTCCTTTTTCTAAAGAACCTTTAAAACTTTATTTGTTTTTACCTTGTGAATGCAAAGCTGAATCATCTCTATCCTCGAATGGACAAACTTAACATGATTGCATTTTTCCATGTTTGTTGCGTATCAATTTATCCTTCATGAATATTTCCAATTATCATCTTGTTGGAAATTTCATTGACGACAATAATGGCACAATCTTGGTTTTGAAGAAAATGAGAGTCATACCAATAGGCACTAACGGTCACAAGTGTCAAATTTTCATTGAGTCAAGTCAATTTTAACCAAATAAATGTCAATTTGTCCGTAAAGACATAATTCATTTCATCCTATGAACATGGAATCTTTTAAATTATTCCTCTGGTTGGTTGAGCATGTTTAAAAATAATTTATAAACCGTTCAAATTATAAATAAATAGAAATGAGTGATAGATAGACTAACACTTGTAAATCTCTTGAAATGCGTCGATAAAAAATGAATTGAAATTGGACAAATCTATTTGTATCTAACTTGTTACATAATTTTTGACTGAATTGACAAGTAGCGGTCTCCTATTAGGGGGTACCTGGGCACACAGGCGCACCCTCAATAGGGTGTCGTCAATGGTCAATTCGATCAAAAATTATGTAACTTGTTAAGTACACGTAGCATAATCTATTGAAATTTATTAATATGCATCTTAAAATGAGTTATACTAGATATACATATCCTTGGTGTACATCATTTTTGACAACCCCCTCACATAGGGGGTGGTGCCCAAAATTCTAAAAATCGCAAGCTCCACCCCCATGTGAGGGGTTTGTCGAAGTGAATGTACATCATTCACCAAAATGTGTACATTCAACATTTTTCTCTTGAAATAAAGCTTAGGGGCAAAATTCCTATTAGCCAAATAGATGCAAAAGTGAAATAAAAGGTTAAAAAAAAAGAAAATTATTGAGGACGAGGGTCTTCACTTATTGGGAATTGTGGTTATTGTCTACAACATTTTTATAATAATACTTTTGGAACCAAACGAAAGCAATGGTAGCAGAGCCACCAGCTGCAGCTAACAACTCAGCAACTCCACCTTCATTTGCTAGGTAAATTCTCCGTTTTTTCTTTTCCTCACCCAAGTAGATTTCCCTAAAACAACTGATTTTTGTCTACTCCTTTCAAATTGCACTTTATTGAAAACCTGACAAGTAATTTTGTTAATTATTTAAAAAATCAACACATTTCGCTTTTCAATTAATTGTGGAAAGGGTTTTTTTGGGTTTCTTTTGAGTCAGTTATATTGTAGGTAGTATGCTGTTCAGTAAATTTCTGTTCAATTTTGTTATGGCTTTAGGTTCTTCTTCTCTAGATCGAACTGTTTCTTTTTTTCCTTTTGAATTTGTAAATGAACATTCTTCTTTTAAGGAACTTCTGATATCTATCAAAATATATTTCTTTAATGGGTATTATGTTTTTATTAGTACAACCTTTTAATAATTTATTATTTCTTTTTTTCATTTGTGATCCAGATAAGGAGCTCAAGCTGTAGAAAAATCGCGCTGCAGAGGAAAAAAGAACAGAAAACTTGAATCAAAGAATTTTAATCTATCACTGATCGCAATAAGATATTCACCCCCAGGATTTTCCCTTTCAATCCTAAATTAATCCTAGAGCTGGTGTTGTTGCTGTTATCATTGTGAGTTCTTCTATTGATTGAGATTTTGGACTCTATAACATAGTGACTATGACGGGATAATAATTTAAGTTCCTTCGACGGATTTAAGCATAATACTATAAATCCCATTTGGAATTTCTTCCCTGCTACGACTGCAAATAAAGATACTGCAACAGAACTATTCATATCTACAATGGCTGGGAATTGAATCCCATCTCTCGGGGAGAGGCTGCTTCAATTTCTAGCTAAAATGATTGACCAGTTTATTAATTTTGTCATTCGCCCACCCAGGTATGTTTATCTATGACACCTGTTCTCTAATTTGTGAATATTTTTCAATAGTGCTGTTTGAGTTTTTATTCTGTACTGCTAATGGATAATCTGAGTTGTCCTGAATTTAACTGATTGCAGAACTAACAGTCACATTTTAAACGAGTATCATATTAACACCAAATCACTTGCACAGGCCACACTGGGTCTGTTCCTTTCCTTTTCGGAATTATAGATAATAATGTTGTGGAACTTCCTTTAAAATAGGAAGATACATATTGTATAATGGAAATGGTTAATGTCGAATACATTTAAAATATTTATGACGTTCAACATGGCATCACATAACACAAAGGTCCTATTGTCAAGTCTTGACGCCATCCAGTTAAATTAAATTGTATACATGTTAGAATGTGATTGGAAAAGTGAGCCCAACCTGCACGTGTTGAAGATAATATTTTAATTATATACACGTGGCCTTCTGTAACCTCAAGTTTTAAGATCAAGTGGTTCAACAATTAAAGAATTTGATCATATCTAGTTACTTCCATGTTGACTCTGTAGAGCAGAATGTAGAAGAGTAGAGTAGAAATATCAGAACAGGAAAAGTTAATTGTGTTCTTGGTGGAGTTGTTTTCTCTATTTGACACAGACAACTTCTTACTTGTGTGTTTATTTTAACTTCATGGGTGTCCTATAGTATTCTTCAGAAGTCTGAAGAAGTTTACTTAGTTTGAATCATACTATTTGAAAAACTTTTAAGTCTCATGTTTTAGATACTACATACCTAATCAGCTTTTAAATAATTTTTTGTGGTCTAGGTTCGACTATGTTGACGAATTCATTTTTTTCCCAATTAATTTGTTCCATTACCTTGACCAATGGATTTGTTGACTTCATATCTGTTGGATATACATCTTCTCAAATAAATAGAAGTTTCTTTTGGTGCAATTACAAAGATTCTTTCTACTTATGTTGTTCTTTGGAAGTCTTTCCAATGCATATTAGCTTTAGAAAGGATAACATAAAATGAAATATTTATTTTTTTGAGCTACGATGTGTAAATATCTAGTTATGTAGCTGTGCTTGCTTCTGTCCTTGGCAACTATAGCTTCAGATTATTATTGCTTATCACATTGCAGCAAATATATTGTACACTTATATAAATATATTTGTTTATGTTCAGTGCCTGTGACCTTAGTGCGCAATTTTTTAAACTTAGGATATAGTGGGACCCATATTCCTCTATATAAGGTTCCAAATTGTTGATATATGTCGACCCATTAATTTTAGGTACCTGGGTAAATAAGCTACGTGTTTGTGTCTCTACTACCATAGCAAATTTCTTTATATTTTTTCCGTAATGAATGTGATTTTTTTCACTACCTCATTAACTTTCTTACTCTCTCCTGCACGATGACACATACCACTTTGGATGACCCTTTTACACAATTTTTATAACCTATCCAACTCTTTAAGTTTGTCCTTTTTATATAAAATACCTTTACTCTATCCATTTTTTCATTAACTCGTAATATTAAAATTATGCAACATCTTTCTGCTCCAACTGAGCATTTTTACTATCATTGCTATTCCCCTTTCAAAGCTTTCCGTCTCTGTTTGGTAACAGGGCAGAATATAACCCGGATCTGTATCTGTGGGAAAAAGATTTTACTCTTGCAGGAAGAAAGTACAAAAGAGAAGATTTGGAGGCAAGTATGATGATCCTCTACCAAAACTTTTGATATGAATTAAAACACTGCATATCCTCTTTGCAGTTCTGATTATATTTTCAAGTCTTTGAAATTATATAATGCAAATTTTGCAGCTTAGAAATGAAAGGGGCCATACCTTGAGGTGTAGTCATTATGTTCCTGCTCAATTCCCAGATGACACTCCTCTTCCTTGTGTTGTATACTGCCATGGGAATAGGTATGTCATCGTTGGTGAAGAATTTTAGTGCGTCACGTATAATTGCTGCCTATTACTGTCCTACAGATGTATTTCTTCATTCTCACATTCAGGGGCATCTTTTGTGGATGCTTTGTGTTTGAGAATAAAATAACTTTGATAAACATGTTTAATATTTAGAATTTTCAACAGTTTACTTATGCTAATTGTATTTAATTTCTACTTAAGGGGGAGGATTTTAAACTAGGTTTTTTTTTGGCAATGAATGCTCGTATTGTCAGAAAAAGGAGGGGAAGGGGGAGGGAGTTCAGTAAATTTTACAATTTCTGTGTTGAATATCTATTGTTTTCTATAGTTCACTTATCGTTTCCTCTCTGTTTCTGCAGTGGATGTCGGGCAGATGGAAATGAGGCTGCCGTGGTTCTTCTCCCTTCAAATATTACAGTATTCACACTTGATTTTTCAGGTTCAGGTTTATCTGATGGCGATTATGTCAGTCTTGGTTGGCACGAGGTATATTCTCCTTGCTATTTTTCTGTATGTTTTACCCAATAGTTAGTGTCCAGGGTAATGCAAAATTTCTTGTTTGAATTTCAGAAAAATGACCTCAAGGTTGTGGTGTCATATTTGAGAAGCAATGAAAAAATTTCTCGTATAGGTCTTTGGGGGAGGTCAATGGGTGCTGTAACCAGGTATGCAATCTTTTTTGGTTAGCACTGTTGAATTCCAAAAACCCACTAGCAATTCTACTATACACATTGTTTTTACTGCCTTTTTTTTTTTTTAAATCAATTGTTGCGTTGATAATTAGGGATGACAAAAAAGCTCGCAGGCTCGGACTCGGTTACAATGAGCCGAGGCTTGGGCCCATAAGGCTTGAGCTTTTTTCTTTAATTTATAGTACGTATAAACCACACAAATTTTAAATTTTTTAAGTAAAAAATGTAGATTTGACATTAAAAAAAAAAAAAAATCGAGCCGGCCCGGCCTGCTAAGACTCGGACTGAAAGCTCGGGCCGAACCTTATTTTTTTTTTTGGCCGGGCTCGCTCGGGCCACAAAAAAACTCGGCACAAAAAAGCTCGAGCCGAGCCCAAACTTTTTTTTCGGCTCGGCTCGTTGACATAGCTACTGATAATGGAACATCCAAATAGAATATAATTGCATGATTCCTGGAGATTTTTCATTTAGTTCATTTTAAGTTTTGCAAGTTATTTTGTCAATAATGCATCAAAAGGGGGACAACTCATTTACAAGTTCTTGGTGCAAATGTTATTCATAGGCCGGTCAGCTGTTCTCCGAATCCAGATTTAGATGCAAACGCTATATTCCCAACATTTTCTGGCAGGAACTTTTTACCAATTACTGTATATAATTCATTTTATCATTCATTTAATGCAGCCTTCTTTATGGAGCTGAAGATCCTTCCATAGCTGGAATGGTGTTGGACAGCGCCTTCTCTAATTTGTTTGATCTCATGATGGAACTTGCAGATGTATACAAGATCCGGCTTCCAAAGTTTACGGTACGAACCATCTTATATTTTTTCTTGTACAGTTAGTGGGATGCTGAGAAGCACGGATACTTGTAAACTCCTTACGTATCCATATTCGATACGAATCCAAGTTGGATATTCTCCGATACAATTTGATATGTACCAGATATATGTTTTTTAATTATTTTATGTATTTTTATTTTTATTTTTTATTTTCCAATACGTATCGATACACATTTTTTAATTATTTTATACTTTTTATTTATTTTTGACACATCCGATACGTCAGGACACGTGAAGAAAAGTGTTATTGGTGATTTTGATTCTATCACTAATCGGTATAATATGTATTCAAATATCTGGTGACACTTTATGGTTCACATGCATCTTTGCTTCATAGCATTGTTTTTAAACTTCTTATGCAACCTTCTTCTTCATCTTGTGTTAAAAGAAACTGGAGCATGTATTCTTTTTTGCATTATATGAGAAGGAATAAAATAACTTCACATCAAGCTGAAAAATTCATTTTCATTCACAGCAATCTGTGTCTTTTATTAAGAAAATTTGATCTCGATTCAAAAGAAGAATCTAAAATGTAGGACATTGCCATGGACTCATTTGATACTCTTGAAACTGTTGGATTACTTAAGGTTGCCAATCTACAATTAGATAAGCTAGAGTTGGAACATGTTATTTTTAATGATAATGAAGAAGTCAATGTTGATGATGTTGAAGAAATGAAGTTAGGATAATTAAGCTCCTGTTTGTCTTACATTCTTTCAAAACTCTTTTTTCTACGTACTCATTTTCAATTATACATTCAAACAATAAAATATTCTACACGTAAATTCAAATTTTTTTCTTGCTTTTAACAACACATTTTTCAAAAATTCACTATTCAAAACAATGTTTTTCCAAAAAAAGGCACCAAATAGTGGCTAAGGTTTAAGATAAAATGATTTAGTATTTTATTTTATTTTTATTATTATACTTCTATTTTAATATTTTTATATTAATGAAATTATGTTGAATTTTATAACACGTATTCACGTATCCAATTTTTTTTTTTAAAAATCGTACTGGCGTACCCATATCGTATTGTATTCAAATTACATATCAATATCCGGACCCTTTAGGAGGGATGTGTTCCTTCTGCTTGGCTATGTTTCCTTGCTTTGGGTTTTTGGTTATCTTATGAACTAATACTAGCCATTACATCTGTCATTGATATCTCTACCCCCTTACTTAAGCCCGCCCAATGTTACTTCTATTTTCTTCTATACTTTTCGTCTATGATGCATCGACACGGACACGTGTCGACGTGTCCGACACATAATTTTTCAAAAAAAATATTGACAGGACATGTGGTCTACACGTTGATAAAATTATTTAAAAATTTTCATTTAAATTTAATTTTATACTAGTTATTAATTTTTCCTATTGAAATCTTTTAAACATGAGTATCTATTTGTTATTTAATAATAAATTTGAATTAAAAATATATAATATTTCTAATAAAGAAAGAAAAATAACTATAGTTGAGTGTCAGATGAGTGTCGGTATCTGACACATGTCGGACACCGACACACTACTCTAGTTGATGTGTCCGTGCTACAGAGCTTTTCGTTTTATCACAACAGAATCATAAATTAGGTAAAACCTATGGCTTCTGTTCAGTTTTACTTTAGCTTATCATTTTCTGGATATATTGAATGGTAGCTCAACATCTTTGGATGTCCAAGGTGCAAAATAAATTAATGCATCACATTGAAGCCTATATTCTTTATTCTTTTTCTTTTAGGCACGTTCCCTTGTATATTAAAGGGGATTGGAGGGAACTTTTTTCCGTAGTCTTTGGAGTTGCTGACTAATAATCATGGATATGTCTTGTAATCAAGTGATGAATATCTCCTTGCATGTACAGGTTAAGGTGGCTGTTCAATACATGCGACGAGCAATCCGCAAGAAGGCAAAATTTGATATCAATCGCCTTGACTGCATACAGGTCCGTGTTCATCCTTTAGATTCCTGAGAATGTCGAGTGTCCCTTGACGCACACTTTCTGACTTCACGGAAAATTGTCGTTCAGAGAACTAAATAAAGCCATATTCACGCAATCGAAGATTTAACCTGGAAATTGTAACCAATTTTATCATTTTTCTCTTGCTCAATTTATAGAGCTCTAAACTAGCATTTTGGTACTAATGCCACTTTATTTTTATGGAACTAATAGGTTGCGCCAAAGACATTTATTCCAGCTTTATTTGGACATGCTAAAGATGACAAGTTTATTAATCTTTGCCACTCCGAAGCCATCTTTAAGTCATATGCGGTATGGAAACATTCTACAGATCTTGGGGTCATAACTTAATGATTTGTGAAGTAATAATTTCTTGATGCTGTGCAGGGTGATAAGAATATTATCAAGTTTGATGGCGATCATAATTCTTCTCGACCTCAATTTTACTATGATTCTGTATCAATTTTCTTTTATAATGTCCTTCACCCTCCTCGACCTCCATCTACATATCCTACTAAGGTTGAGAAATATTATGATTTGGGAGACCTGAAGGGCAGTGCTAGCAGGAACGAGGTAATTTCTGCTGCATTTCATTATCTTTGCACAGTCACAAAGTATAGACCAATCTTTAGTTTTTGTAAGAGTATGATCAGCAAATGGAGCATCGATTTTTTTTTTTCATCATCTTTTTTGTCCCTTAACAAAGTTTGAATTGACTAGACATAACTTTGGTAAAATACAGTGTATTCAGAAGCTTGAAGTTTAAGCTTCTATGGATTTCATCTTCCATATTTGATCTCACATAATTGATTCGTATTCTGTTATTACTGTATTACAATGCCACATGATTATTCAAGTCTTCTGCATGTTTTGGCTGTGACATTTTCGACTCAATATTGGCACGGCCTGGGATGTCTATTTTCATCCAAGAGCATAATCATTCTTGCTACCTCACTTAAACATTGATTTTTTACCTATATGAATTGACACTTTATGTGTAATTGGTTTTGTTTCCCAGGATCTTTTATACGAGATTATAGCCGGTCTTCAGAATGTCAATACCAACGCAGCAAGCTCATCTTCTTTACCACCAAGCATTGCAACGATGAAGTCTGTGGGGGGACTCCTTTCTGACATTGCACCAGTTGCTACTGTAAATATACAAAACATGTCGCTTTCATTTTATTCAGCTCCTATATTTCTTAATCAAAAAGTTTCTCCTTTTAAATGGATTCCTTAGAGCATGTTTGGATTAGCTTAATAGTTACTCTTTAAGTACTTTTCCTTTTTCAAGGCTTAGACAAACATGCTCTTAATGCTTGTCCAAAAGATACGACTTTATTTAGTTGCAAGTGAGAAAAATATGGCTAAAGAAAACTGGATTCTTGTAACAGGAGAAAAATTTCTCATACCTTTGTTTTCTATGTTAAATGGTAACTCCAGGATTCCTTGGTTACCGAAGGTGAAATACACTGTGGCAATAGCCCGTCACTTGTACAGGTATTTATATGAGATTTTGTGGTACTTAAACTTCGCTAGAGTTCTGAAATTGAAGGTCGCAAATTTGTATTTCTTAGGACAAGCTAAGTACCAAAAATGAAGAGTGCTACTCATATACAAGTTCAAATAGAGAGAGTTGGGGGAGATGCTCATCTCTGGGCAGTGATGACGAACCTTCCATGGATTGCATTAGAGCTACTGACTATGATCAGGTCTCTCTATCTCTACCTCTCTTGCACACGGTTGGAAAATGTGCGTCGGTATATCTGCTGATCAGCAATGTTTTGCAAACAGATGCCTTTTACTCGATTCCTTTTTAGCTAAGTTCTATTTGCTTTTTCTTGAAAAAAATTATATGCTTTTATCACTTATTCACATTAATTAATGGATATGCAACACTGAGAAATATTATGTTATGCATCTGTATAGGACATTGGATTGAATATTGACAATTGAGCTAGTAACACAGAGAACTACAATAAACTGAGAAAGTAGAAAGTTTAGTTTAACTAATGCCTTGCATTCTCTCTTCTTGTTCTTTCCCTATTCTGTTAGCTATTGTTTATTGATGAGTAATGCATTAATTTCATTTCAGACAACTATAAAGGTGCTTGCCACACCTCTTCGAAATGCTCAACAAAGCACATTAAGCTCACCCAAGGATGAAAAGAAGAAGAAAGCATCCACAGAAACAAAGAAGTCCAAGCACGAGAAGTTTGAAAAGCTGGAGGCTCTGAGCCAGCGTTTGCGGCTTTGCATTCTGAAAAGAGTTAAGCATAGGAGACATTGCTCGTCATGACAACCTTTGTATTGTAGACTAGGAAATTGCTTTTATGAAATTGTGTTAATGTCCATTTCCTTATTCATTTAGTCTTTTTGTATTTCCATTGTATCAATGCATTTCTCTTACTTTTGCTCTATATTGTGAAGTAGGCAGGCCTGGTTTTTATGTAATGTCATTGCCTTATTGGTTGCATTTGATTTCTGCAAATTTGCTCTCTATTACCCTCCTTCAGAATACAAAAGAATGAAGTTATAATTGTTTTTTTTTTTGCCCCAATGAATAAAAGAAGAAAAACAAGTATGTTTGGCAAGTGATACTCGCTAAAATTCAAACTACTTATTATTCACATATTTTGAGGACATACTGTACACACTTTTTCATTCTCCTCTACAATGGCCCTCCTCTTTTCCTTCCCTTATGAAACAACGACTTCTGTTGACTCATTTGAATTCCCATTCCCTTCATCCAACTTCAAATGAAATGAAGAAACAAGAAACTCTAACCCCAGCCCTCCCCTCCCCCTTTCCCCTTGTACTAAACATAGCCAAGTACAAGACTGGACAGAAGCATAAACCCAAACAGATCATAACAAAAGAAAGTACACTGGTCATAGAAGGTAGACAGACCCGAAAGCCAACACCAGTGTTGGATGAGCAATGACCCAGTGATCTCATGTAGTACACATGCATGATCTTCCTGCGCTTATTTTTGTCTTGTGGAAGGTGGTGGCTTGTTGTGACAGAGTTGGAGGCATTGCCAGTTATATTCCCAAAAAAGGCTTCTGAGAGAACATAACGTGCTCACTGTAGTGGCATACATGCCTTTCTTTTCATATCTAAGATATAGACAAAGGGCAAGGTGGTTGCCAGATACAAAAGAATAAGAAATGTTGGAAGATCATTTGCATACAGTTTGTAGATGGAGAGCATGGAGGACAGGCGAGAACAAGTGATGGAGGACAGATGAGAACAAGTGAATAGTTCTGATTAGATTAGGCCTTGAATAGATGGCGAAGTATTATAGAACTACTCTCAGTTTATAGTTGCTAATGATCATCACCACCACCAGATAGTGATTAATACCCCGTTACTTACTAAAAAAATGTCGAGTTTTGCCAGAAAGTGCATGATGCATGCAGACAAACACTATAAATCATCATTACATTAAACTGACAAATACTATTAAATCATCATTACATTGAACTGAATTATTAGTGAAACGTAAAAATTAACCAGCTTTTGTGTAGAAATTCTAGACATAATGTCCAAACTCCATCTTCTGGTCACGTGCTGATCTCATTTTGTTACCAATGGCGTGACAGAGCAGACACTAACTTGACAGAAATCTAGAAATCACAATGCATAGGTCTAAAATGTATATTCACTAAGGCTAAATATAAAGATGAAAATAGAGAACCATTTCAGCAACTTTAAAATCATTGGCAGATTTTCAAAACTATTTGCAATAGAATTTTGGCTAGGCTATCAAAAAATACACGATTCCAAAAAATCAAAGATCTTTATACTCCAAATATGAAACAAATCCATTACAATTAGTGGTCTGTCTACCAGCCAAGTAGCAGCAAGAATTCTACAGCATCGAAACTAACCCAACAAGCAAAACAAAAACATGAACTAAAACATAAGAAATTTGTATATACTGTATGGTCATAAATAGTGATAGAGAACACTTCTCCAAAAGATGAAAGACATTAAACTACACAAGAGTAAAGAGCTAAATGTGTTCATCCAGTCAAGTTGAACTCAATTCTGAAATCCATGCAACACCTATTACACAAAATTCCAATTACATTTTACCAAGGCCCTATTTGATTGCCACAATTTCCATGGAAAATGTTACATCCGAGAAAAACAAATTTCACTTTGACTGTTTGATTGCAACATGGAAATAGAAATCGAATTCCAAGGTACAACCATTTTAAGTTGCATTTTCTTTGTTTTTATGGAAAACAAATTCCTATGAGTTGAGTTGTTATTTTTCAACTAACATGGAATTAGAATTCCTTTCCATATTTTCCTATCAAACGGACCCTAAGATTCCTAGCTGCAAGTTTGTAGAGTGAACCAATAGCAATGATCACAAAAGTCAGCCATTTAACCAGCAGAATACTACATGACATTGAGTTTAATACCTAGATGCTCAGAATCACAAAAATCTTGCATAGCATAAGGTTTCATTGCTTAAAAGAGGATATCTGGGAAAAAAAAAATCATTCATTTGAATAAATAAGAGAAAAAGTCAACTTTTTTTTCTTAAACCTTCAATCTTTAGTAGTAATGTAACCATTCTTTCGTCCCTCAAACCCAGGCCTCATCAACTTCTTCTCGCGCTTGGCAATCTTCCTCATCTTCTTCTCCTTAATCCTCCCCATGATATTATCTTTCCTCTTTAGTTGTCTCTCCTTCTTTATCTTCTCTTGTGACTCCACCCTCTCCTTCCACTTCTCTGCATTCTTCTCCTTCTTCCTCTTCTCCTTCTTCATGCTCTCCTTGATCATTTTTGCATCATCATGCACCTTCAATCCCATTGCACGGCTGGTTGCCGCCTTCCACGACTCCTTCTCGGCCGCACCCATGTTCTCCCTCTTTACCTCCTGCAACCTCTTCACCTTCTCCAACTCCTTCACCTTCGACATTTTATTCTTCTTCTTTTTCTTATTCTTCCTCTCCTCTTCATCCCCTATTTTAACTTTCCCATATTCAATAATCTCCTCCCCATCTTCCCCCTCATTCACATCCACATTCACCACTTTGCAACTCTCCTCTCCATCATTCTCACCCCTCTTCCTCTTCTTATCATCAACCTTTTTTACTCCACCCTCTCCCCGATTGCCACGCAACAACTCAATCTTTTTCCGCAATTTCTGCCGCAACTCTTCGTAAGTAACAGACTCATTCCTATTTACATTCCCACTTACCTCCTCCACATCAATAGACTTAACCCGAGCCTCCCCCGCGTCACCATCCTCTTCCAAATCACTAAAACTACCTTTCTGATTCAGTTCATCTGGGTCGGATCCCGATATTTTGTTAATTTGTTGTTGGAGAAGGTGGAGGGTGGAGGATGACGACTTGTTCTCCGGGTCAAGGCGGTTGCGGCGGGCGAGTTTAAGGTTTTGCCTAGATTGTTGTTTCAAAGAGGCTTTGGCTGCTTTGGAGAGACCCTGGTACCAGGGCTTGGAGTCTGCATCGTCGTTTGAGAGGTAAAATTTAGCCGGAATCAATTCAACTAAATGGTCGAAGAATTGGCTGTGCGATAGTATGATTGATTTCAGGTCAACGGATGGTGTGAGCGTGGAGGAAGAGGCTCTAACCTTCTGCTTCTTCTTCATCCTGGGATTCAAGGTAGCTGAAGAATTAGGGTTAGGGTTTTAAGTTTGTAGGTTTTGCCAATTTATGAATTTTAAAAATTTTCTTCTATTCAAATCAAATTATAATAAATATAAATTAATTAAAATCGAAGGGTTTCTAATTGAGATTTTAATACATATATTTTCTTAAGTCTCTGTTTGGTACATATTAAAATTTTTATTTTTATTTTTCATCACATATTCTTCAATAAAATAATATTTTTCATCACGTCAATAACTTTTTTTTTTTTTTCAACCACACGTTCTCCATCAAGTTACTATTTCAGAATTCATTCTTTCAAAATAATGTGGCTCAAACACACCCTACAATAACTTTTAAATTTATAAAAATTTCATCAACGTAGATATTTCTAAAGAATGAATTTTAAATTTAAAAATATACCTAACAAATTTCTTTAAAATTTCATCATTTTATATGAGTTTCTAATAGACTCTATAAAAATATATTCAAATTCACAAAATTCATTAAAATTTATAATAATTTTTTAAAATTCACTAAAATCTCAATTTAGGATACCTTGTTACTTTTAAGCTATTTGTGGGTTGTCTGGCTATTAAATTAGAACTATTATACTATTTATAGTTTTTTTTTTCCATTCAAAAGAAAGTTATTTACAATAATTTTTTTAAGTTGGTCTAAACTCACCTTTTTATCCCATAATATTTTACGATATATGTTAAGCATCAATCTAAATGACAATTACATGTTATTAAGGGCTTGTCTGAGAGAAATTATTTCAAGAAGAAAAAAGATTTTTTGACATTTTTTTCCAAAATTGTTTGGACTCACTATGACACAACAAAGTTAAATATTGTGGACAAAATATTGTAGCAACAGTTGGAATTTTGTTTGAAATTGGGAACAAACACAACCTAAATGATAAATTCATGTAAATGCAAAGTCACGCGTGACTCATTTAATTGAATTAATAAATTATAGCTACCTAAACTGGTATTCTAATATTATTTGTGTTAGACGTGGGCAGAGGGAGGGGTGGGCGATAGCCCAGCCCTACCCCATCCCAAAAGCACATATATATATTTTTAAATATTTGATTAATTGTGTATCATTTCAATTTTATACTTGGGTTGTGAATAAAATTAATTGGGCTAAAATTAATATTTGGTATTGACATTTTATTTTATTTTTAATTTTTCACCATGAATTTGCTTCTGAGCTGTGAATTAATTTCTGGGCTAAGATAATTTTATTCTTTTAGTTTTTACCATGAAGTTGTTTTTGAAATAATGTTATTATCAAAATAAGTAATATGCTATATATATTTAATTTTATTAGTTTAAAAATATATTTGTTAGAACTTTGTTACGAGTGTTCAAAAATATATTATGACCAATATTTTAAATTTATAGAAAATGATATATAACATTAATATATTAAAAATCAAGTGCGATTTAAGTTCAATTTGAAAATTAAATAAATGAAATGATGAATGTGATAATACAATTTAATTAGTTTGGATTCAAAATCAAATTAGTCAATTGACATACATTTGGAAAATGATTTTTTATGGACATTTTAACATTTTTTTTTTGTTATGTCTCTATCTTATATTGAAAGTTTATGAAACCATTGGAGAGAATATCGTCTATAAAAGACATTATCTCACATTAGAAGTTTATGAAATTATTTGAGATAAGTGCATCTATAAAATGAGCAAGACATTCAATAGTTTTCTATGGGTCTTTGAATTATAATCTATGAGGTCTATTCATGAAGTTAAAATTTTTTAAACTAAAAAAAGGAAAAAAAAAAAATCAGGAAAACCACCAAATTGCGACTAGTTCATCGGTTTACGGTTGAACCGGCCGGCTCAGTGGGTTTTGAGCGGTTTTGTCATAATGAGTTAGTTGTGCATGATTTTACCCTATTTTGGATCTAGTTTTTGTTTTATCGCATGGTTTAGAACATCTTTTAGAGTACAAGTTCATTGAAAAAAAAAATTCAACCCAGCCTAATATATTTTCTGGCTCTGCCCCTGGTGTTAGATAACAATCTAACATTATTCCTTACGGTTATGGAGTTGGGATGGTGGCATACGTGTGGTGGTTTTGTGAGTTGGGAGAGGGGAGTTGGGTGGGGGTGTTAGTCGAGACGAATTGCCTAGTTAATTAAGATCGCGTTTTAAACTTCTTACAAATAATTACCCAATTAGAAAAAAAATATTTGATGCGTCAACGATCATGAGAAAAAAGAATAGAAGAATGTTTTTACATGATGATGAACGTTGATTTGCCGTTGTATAAATTATAATACAATTACACGTAGATTACTAACAAACTTAAAACATGGAACCAATTAATTTTATTTTCCTTATGGATAATTGGATAAATTAAAAGCAATATTCAAAAAGCTACTTGTTGCTTCTCAATTTTATTTTATTTTTCAAAGTGGATTGTTTGAGAATAGCCATTGTTTGGACTCCATTAAAATTGTAATGGAAGTTTGGAGAAAAAATAAGTTTTGAAATAGTTTTTTTAAAAATGTATAATTAAAAAATAAGAAAAATATTTTATGAAAAAAAAAAATGTATAATTGAAAACGAGTTTTGAAAAAAATGTATTTTTGAAAAAATAAAGGCCAATTTGTGTCAATTTGCCTTATTTTAAGGGATCGAAGTTAAATTAAACAATTGTATACTGTATTGCTAGCATAGTACATCATAATTTATAAATTGATTTACAAAATGATGACATGGACAAGAGGGGGAAAAAAAGAAGCTTGTTAGAAGTCAATTACTACATCATTCGATAAATCAATATGTAAATCATGATGTACAAATATCATTATTCTTGCTAGCATTATACTGACATCTGTTATGTTGACCCTTGTTATATACAGAGGATGGCGCCGGTGCCTACTCATATATTCCTGACATTCCTGGCCTGTTCCAACAAATTTTCAAATGTTCATTGAAACTTCAAGCGTAGTAAATTAAGAGTTTGAGCAAATCCAGAAATTTAGGATTTAGACCCTAATATTTTAGTAACACCTAAACATGGGCACAACAGCTCTTCTACCTAACAAATATATGCATGTTCAGACGCTAGACGAACAAGACTTGTTACAAGGTGATAAACAAATAACCCAGAAAGGAACGTAACCTGCACCACCACGAGTTATACATGGCCACCTGAAGCTTTTTCCAATGGGTCTTGATTGATAATGGATATACCTGAAGAATGATCAAACTGCTCTCTTGTCAAGAAAGCTGAATGTGTGCCCAAGCTTGACTCAAGTATCGAATGGGTAAGCAACGTCTCTGGTTCTCTGAATGCTTCCATGTTTACACTTTGCTTCTTTCCTCGTATTTCCCTTGGACTCACTACTGGTGAAGTCGAATGACAGACAGAATCAGGTGTTAGCGGCCCATGATGGGAGGAGAAGGATTCATCTATGGAAAGGCTCTTGGCATGGACACATTCTTTGGCAGGCTTGCCCCGAGAAGGATACTCAAATGTTGGAGCAGGAGTTGCCGGGTCAGTTTTAATATCAGATTCTAGGCAATTGTCCCCTGATACAGGAGCTGCAACCCCTTCTGAAAGAACTCCACTAAGGCGTTGCTGTTCTTCAATTATCTTCTTTAAATACTTTCCCTGAGCTTCTATCCGCAACTGCAACTGTCTCTGGACCTGTTCATTTACCAACACAACTTCTCATGCACAATATAAAATGTACATGAAAGAAAGCATCAGCAGTGTCCTGGGGAAAAAAAAAAGGCAACCTTCAACAGCTTCATATACACTCCCTCCCTTCCCAGTGGAAGCTTTGTCTGACAATCAGTTTTATTACATTGTCTAGATCTTAACATTCCTCAGTGAACGCAAAATGGAAAAAAATGAAGTTCATTGGTTATATACTCATATTATGGATCAACTTACAGTACATATTCAATCTGAGGTTCCTCGGTCTGTCCTGATGACATAGTTTCAATAGACGAGACACGTGTGTGTGTGTGGGGTGGTGGTCGAAGGGCTAACTCGTGAATCAAAATTTTGGAGTAATTTGGAATCTAAAAGTTTCAGGTTATATAAAACTTTGGAGGAATAAATGCAATGTCCTTTAGATATACTTGGAATAAAGATTATAAAAGGTTCGCCACTATAGAGGACCACGTTGTCTTAAAAGATGATTACATAAAGTAGTTAGGTTCAATTATTAACACTGGAGGCAGCCTGGAGAAGGTTGTAATGTATAGGTTATTAACGGGTTAGTTGACACAAAGAAGCGCTACAAAAATCTTACGTGATGCTAAAATCCCTATAATACCGTAAAAATGTCAGTTTTACAAAACTCTTAATAGACATGTTACGTTTTACTGCACCAAATCTACAGAATGTTGAGCTGTTAAAGAATAAAAATATTCATAAGATGAACCTAGTACAAGTGATGATGCTAAGATGGACGCGTGACAATACTAGAAATGACACGATAAAAAATAAGAATACCTGCCAACAAGTGGAGGTAAGAAGAATGAAGAACAAACTAAGAGAAAGATACTCAACGTAATGGCATGTCTTAAGCTTCTAGTCACAAGAGTGATACAATTCTCAATAAAACATGGTCCAGTGATACAATCTCAATAAAACATGTTAGAAGAGGGAGTGGTAAACAATTCAAATGGTCGCTAAACTTATTGTCGTGTTTCAATTTAGTCACTCATCTTTAATCTGGGATGACCAACCTCAAATCAAAACATGAAGTTCGATAACCATTTTGAGGGAAAAAAAGTTGGGTGACCAAATAGAAAGCAGTCGCAAAGTTCAGTAACTCATTTGAGCTTTTGATATTGGTCTATTTATACAACTATTTTTTTATTTACTCAAATAAAAGAAACTATTTCATATATCAAGAAACATTTGGTTGTGAAAGTGGCGGGAAAGAGATTGCCATGGGACAATGAAAACAGCAAACAGTATACCTCCAGCTGCTCTTGCAGTCGTTTTTGAACCTCCATCTGCAGCTTGAGTGCTTCAGTGATTTGCATTCCACTGCAACAAAATAAAAATAAAAATATAAATGAGCACTTAATCAAAGAAATAAACCATTATAAACAATGTATTAAACACAAATACATAATAGAAAACGGGATATATATAGGAGACCAGTCCTCCTATCAAGGGATTTGACAAATAATCACATCCCTCAACTTAAGCTAATCTAACTGTCTAGATCTATTTCATTAAATCCATTTAAAAACCCTATACTCAAAAATCCAATCACGACAAATCCCTATAAATCATATAATCAGTACAATTTATTTATGTCATTTGTTTTCCAATTTAATTAGTGGATATTAAATTAAGAGATACAATTTCCACAGGAGACAGCCAAAACGAAAGCCAGTTGTTTTTAGGTGCCATTTTTTTGTTTCTCTCAAGTTTCTTTACTCTTCAATCTCTGGATTTATATCTCAGATTTCTTCAAAAATCTTTTATCAGAGATGCCCTTAAAGAAAACACACACACACACACACATTCAGTATATCAATTAATTAACACTACCCTTTCTCACCATAAATCATAACTGAAAATCAAACCCTAAGACGATTAATTTGTGTACCTCATTATCAAGAATCCATTAAATGGATCGATTTGATTCCATATCAGTTAAGCTTGAAAAAGGTAAATGTACATTAAAGTTTTATGACGGGTGAAAATTAGAAGAGAAGCACGTCGAAAAGTTGAAGAAGCAGGAAGATTACTCAAGAACAGCTAGCAGTACATGCAAGCAATAGCTAGAGACTTTGTCTTGATATCAAAAAAGGAGTTAGGGAGAAAATGTAAGCTTGTTTGTAAGAGTAGAGAGAGAGATTACGCATAGAGATTGATTTAGAAAAGACAAATAAATTGTATTAATGATATAATTAATAGGGAATTGGTATGTTTGGATGTGGGAATAGGAACTTTGAATGGTTTTAATAAAATATATCTGGACTGTTAGATTGGCTTAAGTTAGGTGGTGGTTATTATTTATCAAATCCCTTGGTAGGAGGCACGGTCCCCTATATCTTAATTCTTAAAGAGTTGGAAGGTTCAAGAAACAATTACGTGCTTGTGTGAGTCAGACAACAAAAATGTTTGACAAGAAAAAGGAAATTGTACTTACGACGAACCATCCAAACTGGAAAGCAAATCTCCAGATTCCTTCCTTTCACCCTTTTTTCCTTGTATATAGAAATCAAGACAATGAACCAGTAAGCCAAGTTTCAAATGCTATTTACTTCGAGATATGCTACAAAGTTCAGCATATCTTGAAAACATAGACGATAATTACATTAATGTCTATTTCTTGTATACATTATGATGCAATATGTTAACCTACCATCAGATGAAGAATCTGGAAGATATTTGGCAAGTCGATATTTCTGTTTAAAACAATGTAAGCCACTAAGCAGAGAAAACAGACAGAAAAAGACATTTTGAAGAATATCATGATATATACACCTGTAAATGACTTTTTACATGGTAAATAGTTAGCCCTTGAACGCCCATAACTCTGAGAACACCTTTTGGAGTAGCTCCTGAAATAGGGAAATAAAAACTCTGATAAAATTTATGTTAATGAGTGAATGAAGAGTGGTCTAGGAGTATCCCACTTAAGTCACAGAAGTCTGCCAACATGTAATTCCACAAAGTTTGTTGTAAGCTAAGTCTTATAAAATATTCTCTATAGAATTCAGTATTTTCGGATCACTAAATGCAGATAATATGAAGACTGTGTATTTACCACTAAGAAGCGCATTGAGGCAGACACAAACGCACCGTGATTTTTCAAAAAAGTAGACACAGTCACGTTGTTTAAATTATTTGAGGTTTTACATTTATATATTATATCCTTATTTTAATACTTTATCTAGACTTGATTTTAATTGGTGAAATCTTCTATATTGTATGAGTATCTATTTATTATAATTAAATAACTTTGAGCTAAACTATTAAATACTAGCTTCATTAAAAAAAAATGCATACAGTAGGTGTAAAACGTCTCCTGGAATGTCGAGGAGTGTCGGACAAGGAAGTCTCCGTGAGATGAATGGAGGGTCTGTGTCATGTTGCCTTTTGCCATTGGCTTTTGGTTACATTTAATTTAAGTTTTGGCACATACATGGTAACACGACATGCCCATGGGATGGAGGATTAGATTTCAACGAAACAAACTTTTTTCTTATTTTTCTTGGTTATCTTGATGATTCCATCTATATTGCTTTTGTGTTTGAAAAGTCATCTATAATTCATCACCAGCAATTAGGGGTCGACAAAATGTCCAGAACCAAACCAAACCAAGCGGTTCGGTTCTATCAAAAAATTTAATGGTTTTGGTTTCTTTGAACCGAGAACCATTTGATTTTTGTTCTGGTTCGGTTATAGTTCAAGAATCATAACCAGAACCAGAATCAAACTTAATATTTAATTTATATATATATTAATTAGTAGAGACTCTAATTTTATATTCATTAGAGATAGCCTATTAATTGAATACATTGTTAATCGTCATTAGAGACAAACAATTCATTAGTTGCTTACACCCTAATTTTGTATTCAGTTGAATCATTTCTCTTTCACTTATTTTCAATTTACACAACGTCGCGGCTTGCTGGTACATCATTTCATCAAATCAGTGGAGTGTCATTTAAGATTGAAAAATGAAATTAGTTAGTTACTTAAAAAGTCTTTAAACCTTTTTTTTTTTTTTACCTTGATTGTTTGATGAGTTATTTGTATTCTTCACAAATAAAGGAAAACCTAATAAACATTCATGAAGTATTAAAACGGTTAATGCTGTCAATAAAAGTGAACGGTAAAAAATTTGATAATTCATTCTTTATTGTAGGGGTGTGCCTTCAAAACTGCTGCAATTTATTTAGTAAATCATTGTTATTACTTATTAAACAATTTTTTGTATGAGAACGAAAACTAATTTGTGTATTCAAATTATGAATATGTTATGTTTGTTAGTTATGATTTTTTTTTTTATCTCGATGATTGAAATTTGAACTTCCTGAATGTTTGATGTTTATTTTTTATTTTTATTTAGGTATTTATTACTAACTTATATGATGCAAATATGAAAATTTAATAAATGAAACTAGAACCAAACCAAACCAAATCAGAATCGAACGGTTCGGTTCCATATCTTTAAAAAAACCATTAAGTTCCATTATTAGAAAGACCATTGGTTCATGGTTCGGTTTAGTTCTCTTAGAATCAAAACCAAATAGAACCATGTCCACCCCTACCAGCAATTAATAATATTAACCTAGCATAATTTCCTTCAGCCATAACATCTCAAGTAGTCAGGGTGAGCTGGTCAACCCTCCATTTTGGGTGGTCAGAGATCCATGAACATTAAACCATAGTAGAAGAACTTTGACCATAAGCAATGATATCATGCCAAGAGCACATCTAATCGCGTGTATCTTTATTTTCCGCAATTCATAGACTTTGTGCAAATTTCACTGTTCAATGAGATTCATCCATATAGCAATAGCAGTTTGAAAAATTTGCCTGCATTTTTTGGATCAGTCAAGTAACATAATGTTGCCAAAGTGAAATAAGTCTGTCACCAAAAAGACCTAAGGCCTGTGTGGGTATTTTGACTAGCAAATGAAGGAAAAAGAAAGTAGAAATACTTCCATTTGTGCATATACTCAAAGTACAGGAAGTAAACATTCTTCTATGTTTCCTTTTTCTGGAATATTGATCAAACAAAACGTCTTTTGACACTGACTACAACTTCAAATAAAGTAACACCTCTCCAAATAAAATTTCTGAAGATAAAACTGTTACTTTCTGGTTTTCTTTTCTGTGTCAGTATTCAGTCAACTAGTGTTTTATTATTGATTCTTTTACCTAATTATGTATTTATCATTTGCTATTTGTGTATTTTCCTTGAATTTTTTCCCCTGGGGGTGGCAATACATTGCAAGGGCAGAGAGAAATAGAAAATGAAAACAACTTACGATCTGGCCCACCAAGCTGCGCTACAGCATCAACAAAACGTTCATGAAGCTCATTCGTCCAGCGAAGCCGCTGCTTAGAAGACAGACTAGGATTGTCGTTGACATAGTTACCTCCATTGCTAGGATCCATGGTGCTGGCACAACAGTCTAACAGCTGACTTCAAACCACTGGATTGCTATGAACCAAGATTGAACTGGAAATGCCTTTTGGTTTGAACACAAGTCATTAATCTATAGAGAGAAATAGAAATAACAAACATCAAAACTATAATACCATATGTATCGACCCAAAACTTACCCTTTGAGTCGTTAAATACACATCATTACATAAAAGATAATTATTCACAAAGTTACAATAATTAAAAATAAATCACATTCTTAATCATAAAATTTATTGTTAAAATTCATAAATTATCTCCTCGTTATTATATGTTTTTCTCCTAAGGGGTGAATATTCGCCAAGATGGAGATTGTTGTATATGCAGCTCATATATAGTGGAACACAAGTTTACTTGATCAAATTGGCTGATGCCGGAACGGAGCGACGGGATCGGCTTTGTGGGTTTAATTTATTGTTTGTTTGCTAGGGACATTGAATAGGTTGGGGGTGCAGAGGCAACGCTCCTGCGGTACGGTGTAGGTGTATTTTCTTGTATGGCCCCTAAAGTCTCTATGGGCTAGGGCTAGTATAAATATGAATGATGTAATCCTATTATTTATACTGAATAAAATTTCCGCTTCGCTTGAATGTGAATTTACATAAATATATAGTAAGTTCGGACATATGAATATGATTAGTGTTGCTCAAAAGAGATCACTAACTATATCTGATCGTCGGCATGTATGAAAAATGGTTGAATGAATTGAAATTAAATGTATGATAAATAACCTAAGTGAAATCGAAAATCATAACTATCCAATCACATAATCTTATCAACAGTTTTAATTTGAGTTTGTCATTTTATTTATTTAAACTTTATTTAGAAAACACAATTTGATTTGATCATTAGTTACCAGTTTAATTTAAATTGAAGCTAGGTTAATTTAAAACTTTATAGTACATAGTAGTCTTTGTGGGACGATATTCGAACTTGATAAATCCACTTTATTACTCGTCACAATCCGCACACTTGCGGAATTTCACGAACAGAGGACACCCTCCATAACTATTTTTTACATTGGTTCACTAGAAACAATTCAAAAAATAATATACATGGGTAATAATGTGTGGGTGTGTTGTTTAATTTTTTTCCCTAGTAGAAGTGTCCTGAAAGCCTAATCAAGCTTCTTTTTATAGAGCTGAACTATAGTTATTAGAATAGTACATACAAGTAACAATATTGTATAAATTAGTTGAAGAAAAAAACACAGATATTTTTAGTACATAAGCACCATGGCATTCATACAATAAGTCTACACATTGCTCATAAATAACATATAACGGGTTATCGAAAGGAGATGAAATTATCATAAATTGCACTCATCCGATCCTGCTGAAAGAAAATAACAACACTGGCATAAAAAAAAATGGTGCAAATTTTTATCATCAAAACAACAAGCAATCACAAAACACCTTTTGAATTCAAGACAAAATTGTACGGTCCAAAGTTTTTGGAAAGCCGTGGGAGACAGCCGAAATTACAAAAAGTCAAGGGGGGAAAACAGCAATTCTCTGATAGGATAAGTAAAATCAGTCAGTACATAACAGAAATACTCCTAAAAAAAACAAAATTAAGCATCATTCAATTAATCAAATTAGGGTTACAGAGCAACAGAGGGAGCAATTCTGTTTTCCCCGACAAGAAAATTCTGCAGAACCCTCCAAAATTCACGTTCTTTACCATTTGACAAAATTCCAGAAGCACAAACAAAATATAATTCCAAAATAGAGGTTACAAATAAAAATATAAGAAAAAGGATAAACATACCAGATCTATGAAATTCCAGTCGCATTTCTCCAATCTGTGAGTTAGACTAAAATTATACTGTTTAATATAGATTTCAGTACACAAATTCCTAATATCAAAATTAATCAAAATAGCTGTGTATATAATCCACCCATACGTGTTGATGTTCGGTTGGGTGGGGCAAGCTACGCGTGGAATAGGGAGGGATCTGAAATTTGGAAAGCTGCCATGTTTGTCAAGTTCTATCAGGGGTATTATGGTGAATAAGCCATTTTGTCAATTTGTGTACGTTATTATCTGGAAAGTACATATTTATCTGTTTGACTTTGTGTCCAACTATGAGCACGTGTAATGTGTGGCCGGTCGTATACATATATCTTTCGGATTAATCTATATGTACATAGAAGTTGACATAACGTGAGTGAGATAGGGCCCATGGTACAGTGTCGTGGGGCCCACCTCACTCACATTATATCAACCCCTATGTATTAATCCTTGTACACATAACATGGTTCAAATCTTTAAGCTTTGCTAAGTGTACAGATCCTCTCCCAAGATGGGGTTCACGATTTTTATCGATCGTGGATCCCCTCTTGTGAAGAGTCTATACATCGAGATATTTATGTTTCGATACTTAAAAGTCATTTAAATGACTAGTCGAATCTGTCATCTAAATTGATTTCACTTTCTTAGTAGTTAGAACTTAGAAACATGTATAAACGATTTAAATTATAAGTAAATCAAATTAATAAATAAGTGAATAACACTTAAAAATTTCTCAAAATGTATAAATAAAAATAATTTAAGTGCTTATAAACCAAACATAAGCTAAGATATAGCGAAGAAATAATCATACGGGCTACGGCCAAAGTGAGAGAATCTATTACAAATATCCTCACATCACACGTAAACATAAAAAATAAAATAAATTTCAAAGAAAATAACGTACACAAATCAACCAAATAATTAAAGACGTAATTTATTCACTATAATACCCCCTGACAAAATTAATAAAATTTTGAAATTTACAGAGGATTTTAAATTTTGTGTAAGGAAATTGAACTAATGGAGTAATTGAGAGCATCTCTAAGATTTTGAATTAAATTTTGGAATTTATCAAATATTAAGAACGTAAGAATCCAAAAAGGATGTTCACAGTTCAGGAACAAGAAACAGCTTTTGCTGAAAGAACTATGAAGGCAATTTTGTCAGACTTCAAATAATTGATCCGCTGGGAATTAAAGCATCCTTAATCACAGTAACGATGCCACTCTTGATGAAGTACCCATCTGTCTCTCTTGCTGCCTCTTGCACGTCGTCGCTGTTAATGATCTGTAAGAATAGTAGCGATAAGCATTGAGCAGCCTGCGGTTTCTTAAGCTACTTAACAACTATTTTAAAAGAAGAACCAAAAGAGAGATTAGGGCGAAAATTCCTTTAGGTACTTGTAGGTGAAAACTAGCCGGCAAGTCTTCTTGCCTCCCCCGAATTGGTGTTTAGTACACGACCTCTTGGGTTTAGGATACATTTGGCAGGGGTTTAAAAAAGCATACTTCTGAGATTAAGAAGCTGCTTTTGAACATGTTTGTTTGAAAGTACTTTGTACGATTGTAAAAGGTTCCAGAGGAAGCTGACCTAAGTTGACTTCCTCAAGAGCCCTTCTACAAAAACCAGAAGCAGAAACCTTTGCCAAACAAGCTCTTAATATCGTAAAAGGAATAAGAAATCAACCTTCACATTGTCTCCAATGCGAGCATTCTTGTCAATAATTGCTCTCTTGATGTGAGAATTCTTCCCAATACCAATTGGAACGCTACCTTTTGCAGCCAAGAGTCTTCTGTCTGCATCAGTCTGGTGCAGGAGGCAATAACAGTTTTAGTACTAGAATGTACAATGTTGACTTCACACGTGCAAGCACATATAACATCACCCATGATAGATGCCAAGAAAAGAAACGATTGTCATTATGTCCAGAGACAATTACCTCGTAATAGTCAGCTCCCATCAGTAGAGTGTCTTCTATTATTGCACCCTCTGAGATGCAGGATCGCAGACCAATTACGGAATGGTGAATCTTACAGTTCTGCAAATTTAAGAATGAGCCAGTTAAATCCGCTAGAACCTCTCATACAATTTGATTACTTAACTTTCTCTACATATGTCCATTTGGAACAAATGGATCTCACCTTAATGACACACCCCTCACCAATAACACTGTCAGTAACATCGGCATCAAGCATTTTCGAAGGTGGTAGGTATCGGGGTTGTGTATAGATTGGAGAGGAACGGTCATAGAAGCTACAGCACAAAGGACAATCGCCTGTAAAATGTGAAGAAAAAAGAAAGGAGCTGGGGGGGGGGGGGGGGGGGGGGGGTTGATGTTGTAGGGGGCTAAGGAAATTTTGCCCTTTGTGCCAAGACATCAAGAAAACTGACCTGAAGTCTGGTATTGGCTTCTTAGTGATCCCTAAATTGGCATTGTAGAAAGCCTCGATGGTACCAATGTCTTCCCAGTAGCCATCATACAAATAGGCTTGAACCTGATAAACACCAAAAACAAAATGAAAAAGTAGGAAAGAAAAGGCGAATAAGGAAACATGCCTTAACCTGATACATATGGGGTAAAGTGTCCAACAAAATATTGATTTCTTTAATATGACTTACCCTCATTCCAATTGAAGTAGCTCCTGGAATAACTTCACTTCCGAAATCATTGGCTCCCGGGAATGTCTCTCTTAGCAAACTCAACATCGCATCCTTGTTGAAAACATATATGCCCATACTTGCAATATAAGGCATTTCCTTTGCTCTCTCATCATCAAGACCTAAAATGGTGGTATCAACCTACGATGAAAATGGACAAATGAAAAAGAAAAAAAACAGAAATTACAAGAATGGATTTCTCAACAGTCAAAAAGCTCATGAAGTAATACAATAAATAAAAATTGCTGGTTTGGTTTCCACTTAAATTACTCGATCCCTGATACAAAAACAAATAAAACACTGAAATAATTTGTGTTTGCAGTTTTACCTTCATTGCCCTCAATTGTTCTCCTTTTGGCTTCTCAGCGAATTCTATTATCCTTCCTTCCTCATCAATCTTCATTAGACCAAATGCAGTGGCACGTTTTTCATCCATTGGTAGTGCAGCAACTGTTATATCAGCATCAGTTTCTCTGTGAGCTTGGACAAATTTCTCATAATCCATGCGGTACAAATGATCCCCGGCAAGAATGAGATATTCAAGAACATCGTGCTCTTCAAAAAGCCATAGATACTGCCTCACAGCATCAGCTGTGCCCTAATATTTCCCAGATAAAAGAGTCAAATAGATGCCTTTTTTCCATTTTGGAAGCTCATGTTTTTGTGCAGAGAGAGAGAGAGAGAGAAGTTGAATAAAAAACATGAATACCAGCATATGACAGGAGAATATTGAGAAAAAAAATGCAGTTGATAGGAACATCAACGATTTCAACAATAAAATACCATATCAGTAGATAGATGCCACAGCACCAACTTGGGGGATTATATTATCCGTCCCCTAGAGGAAAAGTCATAATTAGCTAATATCTTCGAATACCGTACCTCATGTTGAATACTTGGAAAATTATATTTAGGAGAAAATATTTTCTGAATTTTCTCTACTGCTCATCTTGAAGTGCTAAATAAGCCCATAATTATGGGTTGCTTGAGATAAGAATGAATATCTGTCGGGAATGAGCTTAACCAAGCCCAAGTTTATTGACGATAAAGCAGCCTGCTTTTCGGGTGGTAAGCAACGAAGAGAAAATTTCAAGAGACATCTATTTGTATTACATGAATGTGTAAGCATAACTGGAGGATCTTCTGCAGAAGAAGCCTTACAATTGATGAATTACATTGTAGTGTTTCCATCTATGTTTTATCCAAGAACACATAAGCACAGAAACCTTACAGCTAATAATATGAGAAAATTTATAGATGAATTATGATACCTTGAAAATTTCACTTTCATGTAGATGTGTTAAGGTGGGTAAGCATGCATGTAACACAAAGAGCATGCCGGGTGCATATTGCTAAACAATCAGTATCATGAACAAGATTTTAACTTTTTATCTAATTTAATTCTATCCAGTAGGCAGTAGTAGCCAATCGGCCAATCCTCCCTAACCCATGTGCCAACAGTACAAATATTCTAGATTTAGAAGCCCAATACAATCCAGAAACAATGGCTACAAAACTTCCAGCTATATAAACTCCACAGAAAAACACAATTAAATTTCACTATAATCTTGACAATCCATAAAAAATGGGTCCATCACGAACACCTTGACGCTATAAAATGTCTCGTCCTCTTACCTGGAACCAGTTTGGGTTTTCTGGGCTTTGCTGGGCAGCAAGAACTTCAACAAACCCTTCATTCTTATAACCACCCATGTTACTTGCATAGGCCCGTGATAGGTGACGATTCAGAGATGCAGAATTAAATTGAGTGAGGACATAGATCTTTGATATGTTGCTATTCAAGCAATTGCTAACAGGAATGTCAATCAACCTATAATTTGCACCCAAAGGGACAGCAGGTTTTGCTCTTTTCTTGGTAAGAGGATAAAGCCGAGTCCCAGCTCCACCTCCAAGAATGATGCCCAGAACACTCTGAACGAACAATGTCAACACAATCAGCTCCAATGAAGGTAAAAGAAATGCAAGACCTCTTCTTAGAAAATAGTACAAACACATCCAAGTACTTATGATTTTGATAATGCTCTCATTTAAACAATTAATTTAGCAGGGAAGGAAGCAATGTGATCATTTTACATATCTTCCACACTAGGAAGAGTGTTTACAGCCTTAGAAATTTTCAGGAGAAATAAAAGCATCTCAGTTGGAGAGTTCTTGTTCTCTAAAATCACCAGAAACAGAAATGCAGCGTAACAGGTTCTAGGAAACTGCATGGATTAGGATTAACACAATTTATGAAGAATACATGGCCTTGATTTTGGAAAACCACATGCATTAAAAACATTTCAGTCCATTCTTGTTAGATAGGAAATGTCTTGATTGTTCAGAGTGATTTCAGTTGGTCTCTCAAGTTTTGACTCAATATAATCACTCACACTTCTCATACTAATAGGTATTACCATAAAAATCTACTTTAGGATTTCATTGAAGTGATGCCATCATACGTGTATTGAACTTAATATTCAAAACAATAATCGACAATCCAATAAGGATTCCCATGAATCTCTGTACAAGGAACCAGAACTCGAGGTTACTTCTGGCCATTCATACAATTCTACTTCATTAATCACATAATATAAGAATAAATGAGAGTCACTAGCATCACAGGCGGATCAATAGGGAACAAACAAGTTTTAAAAATTTTGGTATTTTCTCCTTATAAACACACTGAATTTTGACACTATTTAATAATGATTTCAGCCCAAAATTTCGTTGAAGTAATTTAGCATTCCTATATAAATGTCAACCACTGTGGTCCCCTATTTATATAGGATTTTGCTATTTGTACACGATCGGTGTACAACCTTGCTCACAATAGGGGGACACATTCAATAGAAAAATCATGGGGCCCCCACTGTGAGGGGCTCTACACCCGCGTGTCAATTGACACCTAGCAAAACCAATTTATATATCCTAGATCTGCTGCAAACTATAACAATTAACTAAGCAGAACCATTAAAGAATTCCTTTAATTTAATATCTTTAGTTGCTCATTTACTAATTCAATAAGATAAACGAATCATAAGTACAGACATGCATTCAAGAACATCAACTCAAACTTGTACTAATAATACTCCCAAGACCCGTAAAGGAATTCAATGAGAGAGAGAGAGAGAGAGAGAGAGAGAGAGAGTACAGCGCTGGCATCAGGATCGAGGCAAGTCTGGGAAGAACTGGAATCCGAAACAGCTTTGGGAGAGACAACCCGAGTAACAGGCAATCTGCGGGCACCATTGCATCTGCGGGTGGTTTCTTTGAGATTGAAATCAATAGAACCACAAAACAGCTCCGATTTGCAGGAAGCAATGGTGGGCTTGAACCCACCACAATGCAGTTTATTTTGCCCAGAGAAATTCTTGAATCCAATAAGAGATGATGATGCGACTGCCGCCATTGGCATTCTCTAAGCCCACCAGCAAATCAACTATACTAAAAGTAAGTAATTCAATTTTGTATTGAGAGTCTGAGACTGATGATTGGGTATAATTTACAAATTATATACTGGGACATTGGAGTGTGTGTTGACAAATGAACGCAAGGAAGATCTTCTGATAACCAGCAAATACACGCCACTTATTTATTTTCTTTTTCTTAATTTCTTTATTTTATGTCTCTCTCAAGTATATTCTTAGCATTTGTTTGAGATAATTTATTTGAACATTATTTTTTCCTCAAATTATTTTTTATAATTTTCAATAATGAAAAAAAATATTTTATCGATGTAATTTTTATTTCCTGGCAGTGTCTTTTTTCTTCGCCTTTTTGTAAATCAATTATTGGGAAGTTTTTTTTTTTTAATGAGCACTGTCCTTTTCTATACATGTATTTTTGGAGTTATGCTACATTTTTTTTTTTTTTTGGGACTTTGATTTTGATGATTATATACAAAAATTAAAGTTGTTGAGAACTAAACTTTCTCTGACTCTCAAACTTGTTGGTTATTACTATCTAGGGGAGACTTGACGATAGTCCAGAAACTCACGTGAAATTAAGAGACTTGGACTCTTATCGAATATCTTAGGGAAAAGTTCATGGATCATACATTTACTTTACCAAAATCCAAAATCAGGTCCCAAAGTTTAAAATTGCAAAAATCAGGTTTTTTTTTAAATTAATTAATTATATTTCACCATTATTATATTAAATTAAATATTTAATTGTAATATAATATAATTGACCCACCCCACCCACCCCCCACCCTACTGCTCCGGCGACTACTCCAGCCACCGTTCGCCGACCATGCTTAATTCCAGCGACTATTTCCGACGACCGGTGGCCGCTGCATAATTCCGGTGACTGCTCCGATTCCAAGGTCACATATTATTTTGAGGTCACAGATGAAAAAATTCATAGGTCACAGATTTTTAATTGATGATTTTATTGGTCACAGATCAAAAAAATTAAATGTCACAGGTCACATATTTTCAAATTTGTGGGGTCACAGGTTTTTAATTGATTATTTTATTGGTCACAGATCAAAAAAATTAAATGTTACAGGTCACATATTTTCAAATTTGTGAGTCACAGACACCAAAAAAACTGTCACTGTTCAATAGATAGGTCACAGACACCAAAAATAACTCACAACAGTCCAATAGCTAGGTCACAGACACCAAAAAACTTGCTACATGCTCAATAGCAAGGTCACAGACACAAAAAAAACCACCACAATTCAATATAGAGGTCACAGACACCAAAAAAGTTAGGTCACGTACCAACCAAAAAAAAAAACCAACACTGTTCAATACCAGGTCACAGACCCAAAAAAAAAGCTAACCACAGCCCTAGATCCACCACCACCGCTCACCCACGCACATAGATCTGCCACCACACCCACAGTCCACCACCCACACACAGATCCACCACACGCCCAGCTACACCCACAGTCAAACCACCACACTGCATCCCACAGCCACACCCGAACCACCACACGCCCAGCCACAGTCCGCCATGGAGAAAATCACAGAGATCAGCCAACCCACGTCACACCAACGGCACATCCCAGCACTGCCATTCTACCATTCAAAAAAAAAAAAAATAAATAAACCCAGCAGCGTCGGCGCTGCTGGGCCAGCAGCCATCTCGCTGCTGTCGCTGTGCGACGCAGCAGCGTCGCACAGCACAGCAGCCGGCTGCGCTGCTGCGTCGCAGCGGCAAATCTGGGACGGGGGGGGACAGATCTGGGGGGGATGGAGGGGGAGGAGAGGAGGGCGAGGGGGAGGAGAGGAGGGAGAAGGGGAGGTGGCTGCCGGCGGCGGCGGGCGGCGGTGGGTGAGAGATGGAGGGGGAGGAGAATATATGAAATGAATTAGGGTTGGGATGTTATATGAAATGAATTAGGGTTGGAATGTTATATGAAATGAAGTTGGTGGGGTGGGTAGTGGGGTGGGTAGAAAAGGGGTAGGTATATTTGTTATTTTAATTTTATAAAATTTTTATTAATTAAAATTAAAAAACCTGATAAGTGAATAAAACACTTAAAAATCTGAATTTTTAAAATGTAAAAGAAAAGGCATGGTTTTGGGTAATTTCCTCAATATCTTAATATTTTGACGACATCTCTGTCCACATGTCTCTAAACTTGTCCACATGTCTCTAAACTTGCACACAAGAAGTCGTTACTTGTAAAGGTAGTTGTCCAAGAAAGTGGTGTAGCCGCTAGCCATTACTTGTATTTCAACGGTCAAGTTAGTCAAGAGAGATAAAATATAAGTACAAGAGAGACACGAAATAAACAAAGATTTGGCTAGGGGTTTGAATTCATACCTTATCCTTCACGTTGCATGGAGGAAAAACTAGACTAGGGGCAAATCGGTGTTGGAAAGTTCTAAAATAATTGGGGCCACACGTAACGTATTAAAATGTGTTGTGCTATTATTTAAAGTTTATTAGTCAATTAAAGTGATCTACCAAAGATGAATTTTGACTAATGGGTATTAAGTTTCATGGAATTAAAGTGTAGAGACCGGATATTTGTTTCAAATTAATGAGGGGCTGATTTGAATCAAATGAAAGATAACACCAATCAATTGGAAGATCATAACCAATTCCAGCGAAAAATCAGACACCTATGGATCTATGGTTCAAGGTACGCTTTTGTTTTCATTTTGATATTCTCGTTAATTTCAACATGGATGATTACAAGGTTGATTATTGATTGTTTTAGATCAATAATCCTTAATATATTTTCTATCAAGTGGTATCAGAGCCGATCTATTGTTGAATTATTGAGAAATTGAATTTTGAAATTCTGAGTTTTATGGATTATATGATTTTCCTGTTAGTTATGCAATTTGAATTCAATGGTATATGAATCTAGCATGGAATTATGTGGATCTTGATAATATTAAGGTTTTCTTTTTTTTTTATCAAGAAAATTCGGATTTGAAATAAAGATTGTATTTTGGATCTGTTGAAATTAAGGTTTCAAGTTTTTATAAAAAAAATTTATTTTTTTGCAGCCGCTGCCGGAACAGCAGCGAACTCGCTGCTGTTGCAGCGCGGCCGCTGCTGGGACAGCAGCGAGTTCACTACCGTGTTAAACTCGCTGCTCGGAGAGGAAGGGGGGAGGGGCACCGCCTGCCCCCCGTCCGTGAGGTTCTTTCTTGGCGGCACGACGCCGCTAAGGTGAAGAGAGAAGAAGGAGAAGGGGCTGCTTCATTCAATTTCTTCAGTTAAGGGATTTGAGGGGGCGGGACCTGTTGTGTAAATTTGAAGTCTTGAGGTCCCTTCTTGTAATTTAAAGATTAGGGTTAAAATTTACGTTTTAGCCCCTAAGGTTTAAAATTTATTCAATGTGGGCATTAAGGTTATGGGTCTTTATAACTAAGTCCCTAAAGTTTAAAGTTCATAATGTTGGGCCATTTAAAGTTCTGGATTTAATAATTCAGCCCCCTAAAGTTCTGAAATTGATTAATTTGGGCCATTTAAGTTCTGAATTTTGTAATTAAGCCCCTGAATGTTCATAATTAGTTTAAATTGGCCCCTAAAGTTTCTAAAAATTGTTTTTTTTTACTTCTAAACTTTCTAATAATTTATTATTGACCCATAAAGTTTTGAACTATTAAGATTTGGGTCTCTAAGGTTTTCAATAATTAATTATTGGTCTCTTAAGTTTTGAATTAATTAATTTTGACCCCCTAAAGTATTGAATTATTAACCCTTAGACCCTTAAAGTTTCAAGATAAATACAATTAAGTATTCCGCTTTTCAAATTTTAGTATAAATGACTCATTTGAGAATATAATATTCGAAAGTGACTTAATTGAAGCAATATGTTGCCAAAGCAACATCTCTTGTGTAAATTAATTAATTTAGAATATTAGAAGGAATTCGTGTGCATGCTTGTTCATGCGGATATTAGCCGGCCTAAAGGAAGGTTAATATTTGGCCGAATTGTATGTACACTTGTGGTGGTAAATGTGTGACAATTATAAGGTTTCCGTGTGAATAATAAATCAATCCAAAGATGGATTTATTATTTGAAAGGATTTATTGTCAATGTTTGATCACTACATCAAGAGTACCACTTACAGTTAATATTACTGTCCAAAGACTTGATATTAATGATGTGCTAGGTATCTTGAGATGTGACGTACCATTATTTGAATAACTTAATTGTTTATACGGATTCCAATGTGAACATGTTTATTGGGAATAAGTTATCTATTCAGTTAATCCATCCACTTCTGTTATATCTGTTAACATCAACTCCATTCCAGTGCTAAATAGAACGAATTTCAAGTATTGGAAAGAGAACATATTAATTGTTCTTGGATGCAAAGATCTAGATCATGCGCTTCGGATTGAGCAACCCATTTCTCTTACGGAAGAAAGTTCATCTGATGGAAAAGGGAACTTTGAGAATTGGAATCGCTCAAATCGCATGAGTCTAATGATCATTAAGCGCGGCATTCTGGAAGCCTTTGGAGGCACAGTATCTGAAAAAGTAACTAATGCCAGTGATTTCTTGCCGAAATGAGAAACGTTTTGCGAAAAACGATAAGGCTGAAACAAGCACGCTTTTGCAAAGCTTGACTTCAATAAAGTATAAAGGCAAAGGAAACATAAGGGAGTACATCATGAAGATGTCTCACATTGCTTCTAAGCTTAAGGCACTAAAGCTCGAGCTGTCTGATGACTTGCTCTTACATTTGGTATTGATTTCGCTTCTTGCACAATTTTGTTGATTAAGGACAGTTACAACTGTCCTAAAAAAGGGGAAAGTGGACTCTTAATGAGCTCATTTCCATATTATGTGCAAGAAGAAGAAATGCTAAAACAAAATAAAACTGGCATTACTCACTTGACATGTACTTCTAAGGATAATAAAGAATAACAAAGCTGCATTCGGTTCGGTTTAAAATAAACAGTAAAAGCTTGAAAATGATAAATTTAGCTGTAACTTTTGTGAAAATTTGGGATATATAAAGAGAAATTGTACTAAGTATTACGCTTGGAGTGTAAAGAACAATACACTTCTAATTTTGGTTTGTTTTGAGGTAAATTTAATGTCAATACCTAGACACACTTGGTGAATATATTTCGGTACTACTATTCAAATAAGTGTTTATATGAGGGGTTGTCTGATCTGTCAAAACCAATTGATGCTGAAAGATTCATCTATGTGAGGTGATGGCAAATCAGTTAAGGTTGAGGCTATATGGACTTTAGGTTATCATTAAAGACTAGTTATTACTTGAATTTGAAAGAGACATTTACGGTACCGTCTTTTGGATGAAATTTGGTTTCTATTTCTATATTGGACAACTTTGGTTACCCTTGTTCAATTTGAAATAGTCAGGATGATCTCTTTCTTACCTCAAATATTGTGGGTACCAGTTCCTTATCCGGTAATGATAACCTATATCAGTTTAATACAATTGTCTCTTATAAAGAATATGTGAATCCGCATGGTATTGAACGTAAATTAACCAATGAGAATTCTGCTTTGTTTTGACACAAGCAATAAGGTCACTTCTCTCAAAAGAGAATGAAAAATCTTGTATTAGAAGGAATTCCCGATTTCCTTAATTTTTCAGACTTAAGTGTCTGTATCAATTGCATTAAGGAAAAATAAACAAACATAAGGAGATTCAGTGCCATATGACTTCGGACGTCTTAGAACTATGGATCATTTTCTTCGATTTCTTGGAATGGTCAACAGTCATTTATTAAGTTTATAGACGAATTTTCTCACTGTGGCTACCTATATCTCATTTATGAGGAATCCCAAATATTGGACATGTTCAAGGCATACAAGACTGAGATTGAAAATCATCTCAGTAAAAGAATTCAGTAAGTCAGATCTTACCATAGTGGTGAATACTATGATAGATATGACGAATCAGGAGAACAACGTCCAAGGCCTTTTGCTAGAGGAATGTGGAATCATTCTACGATACATCAGGATCTTTCTAGTAAAGACTGCAGCTTAAATTCTGAACACAGTTCCAAATAAAACAATTTTAAGGGGTTACAATATTTTTAAAGATCCCACTATCAAGTCAATTTTCAAACGGGAAATGTTCGGTTCCTTGAGGATGTAGACAATGATTAGGTTCAAGGACAAATTCTTGCTCCAGAAATCCCCTATATACAATCAAGAGATTGTTCCAGGAATTCAAACTCAACAACCTCAAGTACAAAGTTATTAAGGAAATTCACTATAAAAGGGAGAAAGACAATCCTGGATGACTTTATAGTCTTTTCCAAGAAAATAAGGATGACATGGATTAGTGAAAGAAGACCTGATCAATCAACTTTCATCAAATCATGCAAAGAAATTATCTCAAAAGTGGATTGATGCCATGAATAAAGAGTATAAGTCTATGCAAGACAATAAAGTTTGAGATCTTGTCCCATAACCAAAAGGTGTGAAACTTATTGGTTGCAAATGGATATTTAAAACCAAAAGAGATTCGAATGGTAATGTGGAAAGATATAAGGCTCGTCTTGTAGCTAAAGGCTTTATACAAAAGGAAGATATTGACTACAAAGAGGCTTTCTCTCCGGTTTCAACGAAAGACTCTTTCAGGACAATTATGGCACTTGTTGCACATTTTGATCTCGAGCTACAGTAGATGGATGTTAAGACGACGTTTTTCAATGGTGACATTGATGAAATGATCTATATGGTACAACCAGAAAACTTTGTGTCAGGAGACCCAAAGAATATGGTTTGAAAATTAAAGAAATCTATCTATGGGCTTAAGTGGGTTTCCCGTTAATGGTATCACAAGTTTCATCAAGTAATTGTCTCATTTGGTTTCGAGATGAATGTTGTTGGTGATTGTGTGTATCACAAGTTCAGTGGGAGTAAACATATATTCCTGATTTTGTATGTTGGTGACATACTGCTTGCCACTAATGATATAGACATGTTGCACGAAACTAAGAGATTTTCATCAACGAATTTTGAGATGTAAAATTTTGGTGACGTCTCTCTCTTATATTAAGGATTTGGATACATCGGGATTAATTTCGAGGTATTCTTGGATTGTTACAAAAGAGCTATATCGATAAAGTATTTAAAAGGTTTGACATGCAGGACTGTAAGTCAGTTGATACCCCTATTGCTAAGAGAGACAAGTTTAATCTCAATTAAAGTCTCAGGGATAAATTTAAAGAAAAGGAAATACATAAAATTCTCTATGTTTCTGCAAATGAGAATTTAATGTATATTCAGGTTTATACAGATCCGGATATAGCATTCATTGGAATGCTAGACAGATATTTAGCATTCATTGGAATGCTAGACAGATATTTAACTAAATTTGGGATGGAAATTCGGAAAGCAGCAATGAGGTTATTCAGTATCTATAGAGAATTAAGGATTACATGATCACATTCAGGAAAATCAGACCAATTAGAGATCGTTGGATATTCTGATTATGATCATGGAATTGACTGCAAAATATTGTCAATGGGCTGCATATTTTGGATGAAATTGAAAAGCCATTTAAGTTAAGTTATTATGTGACAATAGCAGTCTTGTATTCCAATGGGAACATGACGATTTTAAAGTCTAAAGACATTAAGTTCCTAGTTGTTAAGGAAAGAAATCAGAGTGTTAGATTTCTATAAAGCATATAAAGACAAACTCCATAATCATGAATCTATTTACTAAATGACTACCACCCAAGGTCTTTCATGAGTATAATGCTCACATGGGTGACTCATCTTTTGATGATATGCCAGTTTAGTGGGAGTTTGTATTTGGATGTTGTCTGTTTTAGACACATTTTATCCATGGATATTCGGTTAATTTTAGAAATAAAGTATTCAATTCAGTTCCACTCTGATTAAAGTTTATGGTTGATCTCACTTAAGAAATAAGGTTGGACCAGTTGGAAATAGACATAGTGGATCACATAACATGTAATTTTCATGCTACACTTCCATGATTGATCTATGTCATTTGGTTATATGGGTGTACGTGACCATTGATGGATTTAGTCACGTTAAATGTGACGAAAATCGCTTTGATCCTATATCAATATGACTGATGGACGAGATTGTTTGCAATACCCATAATAATAATAATAGCAAAAATTTTGAGCTCATAAAGTTGTGCATATTTGAAAGGTTACACGTTTGGCCCAATGGGAGATTGTTGGAAAATTCTAACATAATTGGGGCCACACGTAACGTATTAAAATGTGTGGTGCTATTATTTAAAGTTTATTAGTCAATTAAAGTGATCTACCAAAGATGAATTTTGACTAATGGGCATTAAGTTTCATGGAATTAAAGTGTAGAGACCGGATATTTGTTTCAAATTAATGAGGGACTGATTTGAATCAAATGAAAGATAATGACCATTCATTATCTTATTCCTTTTAGAAGGGTTATGATCCCCAATTGTTGATGTTCTTCAAGCTTCTCTACATCCCCATCAATGGAGAGCAAATTTGATAAGGAGATCACCAATCAATTGGAAGATCATAACCAATTCCGGCGAAGAATCAGACACCTATGGATCTATGGTTCAAGGTACGCTTCTGTTTTCATTTTGATATTCTCGTTAATTTCAACATGGATGATTACGATGTTGATTATTGATTGTTTTAGATCAATAATCCTTAATATATTTTCTATCAATCGGACCTTTGGAGACCTTCGGACCCATGTCATTTGCTCGTTGGAGAGGAATCCTGATTCCAGTATTTCTCATTAGTGTCTAGTCTTCTGATCGACAAGATTGTTATTTATCAAACTGATTCTCGTTTGATTTTATTTTGTATATTTAACAACTTAGTCCTCACACCACATGAAAAATGAATTTTTCATTGTTGCTTTATTTGAGACAATTGTCATTAAATCACATGCTTTGAGCTTCATTGCTTTCCTTTCATTTTTTTGCAAGGGAAACTGACTCACTGCTTGCAATGTGTCGAGGGCAAGGACGAGGCTTGCTCTGTTTCTCCTAGCCAATCATTGGAGCAAGCCCATTAGAGAGCCTTTTCCCTATTATGTGAGTTGGGTCATTGGCCTCGTTGTAATTATGGCTGCTCAAGCAAATCATATAACCCTTGTTTGACACACGTTCTCTGTAAATACGTTTTTTCAAAATCCACTTTCAACCATACATTCTTCAATAAAAAAATATTTTTCATCACATCGATAACTTGTTGGAGCAAACCCCTTAGAGAGTCTTTTCCCTATTATGTGAGTAGGGTTGCTCAAGCAAATCATATAGCCTCCCATTTGACACACATTCTCTATAACATTCTCTATAAATACATTATTTCAAAACCCACTTTCAACCACACATTTTTCAATAAAATAATATTTTATATCACATCAATAACTTTTCCTTATTTTTTTAATCACATATTTCACATCATATCACTATTTAAAATATATTTTTTCCTCAATATATTCATCAAACACCCTCATAATAAAGGTTTGCAAGGTCGTTTGGGTTGCCCAAGGTGAAGTTGGCATTTTGTGACAAGAAATGCTATTAGTACAAAAGAGGGGGGCCCACCGCAGGCACCCCTCAATAGGGGTCTGTCATGTGGCATTTTGTCAACCTCTCTGTCAAATTCCTTTGCATAAGTAGAATTATTGTTTTGTGACACTTGACCCTTGAATTTGATATCGCTCTTATATGGTATCCTCGTGAAATGTGGTAGTAACATATACCAAAAAAAAAAAAAAAAAAAATTGGCAATTTAGGGTGTCATTTGAGAACGTGTAGAGTCAAATTAACGGATTGAGAAAAGAATAATTCTTGGTGTACATAGAGTACATGTAACATATCCCTTGGGAAAAAGGTTGGCATTTCCATAAAATATTGTGAAGTGGCAAAAGTCAAACCCATAAATTAAACTCAAATGTATTTAAATACTTCCTGTTAACTGTGGAGTTTATAAGCCAATGCCACCCTTCTCCTACTCCATAAGTTTTACTCACAATTATTCTCAAATGGAATTGCCAGATTTTTTATTTTTATTTTTCCCAATTCTTTTCAAAAGATTTCAACTTATAGATTATTTTCTGATTTGATTTATTGGAAATAATATCGTTTATATATAGGAAATCCCTGTGATTTGGTCTCGTTTTGTGCAGATTAATGAATAATCTACAGTTGGTTGGCAGAGAAATTGTGAAAATTTTGACTTCTTAGCTCCCGTCTCATTAAGCAATTTTCTTGCGCATGACTAAATTACCCCTAACATATCAGAATTTGGAAACAGAAGGATTTGGGGAAAATGTGCCGGATTAGGGGAAATGAACACATGGGTAAGATGGACTTTTCATCTTTCAAGGCAAGGGCTAAAGTGGAAATGTCAAAATCTGTTTCTTGGGACATGTCATGCGCATTAACGAAAGGCGATATTCAGTAATGCGATTAGTCAAAATTCGTTTCTTGGGACGACTACCGTAGTTGTCCCGTGTGACATCCTATTTGTGATCGATTCATTATTAGCCCTTGTTTTATAATTATTCCAATTTTTGTTTTCATAATATATTTTTTTCTATTCTTTTTAATTACACATTTTCCAATAAAATAATATTACACGCAAATTCAAAATTTTTCATTATTTTTTAACAACATATTCTGAATCAATCTATTATTAAAAAATGCATTCTTTGCCAAATAATAGGACTCAAACCGGTCACATAGGATGAATACTGTTAATCACTCACTATGAATAACATTATTTGACTGGATATTTCCACGAAACTCCCCAAAATTCAGAGTTTCAACTTCTAATAATAGCCTATTTCTTAAATGGAAACAAGCATTATTTGGGTGGATATTTCCACAGAACCCTCCATTTCAGAGTATCAACTTCTAATAATAACCTATTTTTTAGAGCCCGTTCGGTAGGGATTAAAATCAGATTAAATTCGAAAAATTAGTCGTTATTGTTGACTTTTATTAGATGAGTGAGATCCACTAACGACCATATTTTCAATTCTAATTGGATTTAATCACTACCCAACGGGACCTTAATGGGAAACAAACATTCAATCCTGTTTGACACGTATATTTATATGTTTCTTGAGAGACGGATAACGTTGAATGCATACCGTATACATCATGCCTTTTGTCCTCTATATAATACGTACAAAACACATTTCTTTTATCTTTTCTTCTTCAACCCATCCATTGGTCCGAAAACACAATAAAAATGGCTATTTCTAGTTCTTTTAGGCTCTCCATTTTCTTCATTTGTTGTGTAAGTGCCATGTTCTTGTGTAGCAATTCTGCCACTCCTGATGTAAATTCTTCTGAACTAGCCACCCAAGTTTGCAAAAAAACTACAAATTTCAGTTTCTGTCAGGCTGCAGTTTACTCCGATACACGAGCCCCGAAAGCCGACCGATATCTTCTTTCGTATATAGTGTTCGGGCTGGCATATAAAAATGCTACTAATACCAGTGATTACATTGACATTTCACTTGAGTCCATGGAAGGGCATGCCAAGGATGAAATTATAGAAGCTATGCAGAAATGTCAGGGAGATTACAAGGAAGCTATTCAGGCACTTTCTGAAGCATTGAATGATTTGGATTCTGAGACTTTTGAGGGATTGGATAAACTGGCGCTTGATGTTGAGAATTCGGCCAACGATTGTGAAGCCGGTTTCAATGGAAACTCTCCAATATCAGAGAGGAATCGAAGCCTGATACAGCTTTCAAACATCTGTTTTGTAGTCTCTAAACTTTATTCGTATTCTTGAAGGGGATGTTTATATAAGATTATTCAATCTAATGAATAATTTTGGTACTCCTCATGATCAATATGTTGTATGGTTATTGACATTTTTTATGGTCACAAAGTTTCGATGTGTCCCCTACTTTCTTTGCAATTCAGTAATGCTGTAAGAATATCCGAGACAACCATGCTACTTGTACAAAATAATTTGACAACTTTTTTTACAAAACGCCATTTGGCGGCCCCCTACAACAAGCGCCCCCCCAATAGGGGCCGCCAAATAGCGTTTTGTAAAGAAAGTTGTTAACTCATTTTGTACAAGTAGAATAATTCTATCTGAGAACGATCAAATATGTTGGTGTCCGATGTGAGAAGGTCACATCGGATCATTCCACTTCAAGGTAGTCAAAAGAGCTTAAAGTCAACGACAAGTCAGCTCAAAAAAGCTTGCCGGCTCGGACGGCTCGGGCTCGACTCCGAAAAAGCTCGAGCCAAGGCTCGGGTCGAGCCTCATTTTTTTGGCCGGACTTTGCTCGGCTCGGCTCAGGCCCAAAAAAGCTCGGCACAAAAAGCTTGTGTCGAGTCCGAACTTTTTTCTTTAATTTATAGTACGTATAAACCGCACAAATTTTAAAATTTTTAAGTAAAAAATATAGATTTGAAATTAAAAAAAAAAACAAAAAATTCGAGTCGGCTCGGGCCAAAAAAAGCTCGAATTGGGCTCGGGCTCGGCTCGTTGCCATCCCTACGGATAATGAGACTCATCTTGAATAATCGACCAACAAGAAATTTCATAAGAAAATATCATTATATTAAACTAAAATGATGTCTCCGATAGCATCAACACCGCTTGCCTCCACTAACAAAAAAAGCAATGATAACCTAGCTACAACTTAGGCATCAATTTTATTTGCAAAGGGACTCATTTGGAAATTAAATCAAATAAGTCATTTTAACTCAGTGGTAGAGTAACGCCGTGGTAAGGCGTAAGTCGGTAGATAACTCTTCTATAGAGTTCATTAATATCCATGGTCATTAGTTTACCCCCATCGAGCAGTCATCACTAAACACCCTGGTCAATGAAATCCTTCCAAGTAGGGCACACATCATTAGATCGAACTCTGTAACTCGACAAGACAAGAATGGCAAACTCTAATTTTATAGCCTTTATAGGGAAGAAAAAGCCCCATAATACTCAACTAAGCAAATTTCCAACAAACACACGAGCTCTTTACAAAATTTCTAGTAATCAATAGCATTATTGTTGGTATTAGACAGGGCCCAAATACACTAAGTACTACGTAATATTAAAGAACATAAGGGGTTTTTCACCCTTAAGTCTGAATGTTCACCCTAATTAGGGCTAATCACCTGTTGAACATACATCGAAATGATTATCACTCCAATCCACTAGGAACCAACAATAATCAATACAAGTTTCACAATACAAAGACCCACAAAGGATTATGCCCTCAAACCCAACAGTTTCTCTCAAGAAACCCTCAAACCGATTACACAAAATAACCAAAGGTTACTGCTCACAACATAGAACAGATTCACCACAACCATGCTTTAATCAACACTAGATCTCACTAAGAACATCTAGAAAACAAAGATTACAAGGCGAAAACCAAAGGATTTCAGATAGAGAACACATAGAGCAAAAGGAGAGAAAACCCTAGACCAAATATCTCAAAGCATCTACCCAAATGAAGAGTCGTCCAAATAATTGAAAAGGTCATAAGCATCCAACGCTGGCACCATCTCCAGTTGGCATCATCACGACCGTTTAAAATAACAAACAAAGTCTCATTTCAGCAAAAACATGTGATCGTTTGATTTCCCGCAAGTGAACGAGATGTTATCAAATAATAAAGTAGTGAATATAGTGTCGAATCTACTAGGACTGCGTGTTTGATCGAGTTAAAATTAATTACAACTTTAATTGAATAACAAACAACTTTTTTGATTTTTTTATACTAACCCTTAAATTATCAACTAAACTAATAAAAGCAAGTAAATGTATTTTTTAAATGTGTGAGATACATTGCTAAGATGTTGAATTCCCCTTTATTATTCCATTTTTAGTGTAACAATTAAAGTGACAATTTGAAATCATTCATGTTGGTCAATGTTCCTAATTTAATTGAAAGTCTCTCTTGATAGCGATCAAATCTATTCCCCTCATGTGACACTCCTATCTCTCGATGAAAGATGCAAATATGATAAATGCATTAACAAGCACAAAAACACATATTGAAACCATATAAAGCATAGAGATATATCTCTATCTTCTATCGAACTTTACAATGTCTATTATATTGTGCTTAAACCCTATTGTCTCTCTCGATAACAATAAAATTCACTAACAATTCAATTGGTGATCAAACAATTGAGAATAACGATAAAAACGATAATAACATCCACAAATCAATCAAATTAAAGTCAAATTAATTAATTAAAAACTAAAAATATCATAACAAGAGTTCATCTCATCCTAACAATGTATAAAATTAGCCTAACATATTGAAATTACAAGAAATCATATTTAAATGAAAAGATATAAGCCGAATTTTTTATAAATTGAGAAGATGAAGATGAATCTTGAAATCTTGAATCTCTTCAATGGTTCCTTGATGAATCTTCACTTGCGTCTTCTCTTCTTTGCTGAAAAATTAGGTTTGAATCTTCACTTGATTGGATTCTTACAAATCCCCTTCAATCATCTCACAAAAATTATGAATTTTCCTCATTTGATAATAATAATTGATATTGGAGTATAATATGTATATGAGAGGTCCCCCATATGTATTTTGCCAATATGTATTTGTAGGAGTCGAAAATTGATTGAAAATCACTTCTAAAAGAGTTCCAATCGAATAAGGAAAGTTGTATTCGCGAACGGATTTTTTTGTCTCTGCACAATAGTCAGTATTTTGGTCATAAATTTCTCTCCCGATATCTGGTTGATGCGATTCAAAGTTCATTGGAAATATAACTCAAAGGTCTACAACTTTCTTAGAAATAGAAGTTTTCCAATTCAGACTTTTACTGTACCAAGAATCGGTTTCAATTTTTGACTAAAAATCTAGAATATAACTTGTGTGATTGGAAATTGATTTTGATCATATTCCATTCCTATTTGAGTTCTAATTCCATAAAATTGTCTCCTAAAAATATTTCAAGTATCATCTTTTGGTCTGAATCAACAATTGAATGTTTGTACTTTGGTCCTCAAACTTTGAATTTTGCCCATTTTTCGCTTCTTTCTTCAAATTCTTCGTTTAACCATTGAGTTTTATCTATATTACATAAAATACAATAATTTAGGATATATTTTGTCAAAAGAACTACCAAATATCGATATTTTAGGACCTTAAATATACACTTATATGTTGGCATATGGTTGATTTCATCCTTAATGTTTTGATCATAACAAACAAAATTAATATTATTTCTAACAATTGATTTTGAGTGATGATAGTTCAATGTTAAGATCTATCAAGTATTGTCAAAATTAACATAACATAAATCGGACTCGAAATGAAGATCAAAGTGAAAGTTAAGGATGAAATCAACCATGAGTCAATATTATCAGCGTGAATACACAAATGAAAATGGGTTGCCGTGTTACATTCTATCAAACCTGGCCGGACAACATTAATTTGGGTTGCATCATAGGGCTATCAATAGGTTTTCAGTTTGGGCTACATCATTGGGCCCAAAATAGTTAAGCACCCAATATTTAACAATCTCCACATTGCTTGCCATTTTTTGGTTTCATAGCAGATTGGAGGTTGACTCTTCATTCAGTTTCATTTGCTCTATGTACCTGCAAAAACATTAGTTAGAAATAACATTTAGGATATTCAAACAATCCCTAAATTTATACAAAGGAAGTATTTTCATTTCTATGTCTGCTGGATTACATTTAGTTGAAACAATTTCAATTTTCATGATCTCATTTTCTAAGATATCTCTTATAAAATGAAACTTATGTAATAATGTACATTAATTTATGTTCATTTGTTTCCTTTCTCCATCATAAAGTATCAACTTCCCTTATTTTAAGAGATAATATTTCAAAAAGAAAATTCGGGGTCGCTGCCCCAAAACCCCCGTGGGCACCCACTCCTTCAACTATGAGATCCCCCTACTTTGATGGGCTGGCTCCGCTCCTGGTCGAAAGTGCTAGTTCATGTTACCCGAATCTTACTAAACTCTTTTGATGGAATTTCATTAATGCATCCATACACGAAAGGTGAGATGTGACGATAAAATCTTCAAATTTCGTATATTTGTTGAATTGACGGAATTATACTATGAGTAGGATCAAATAAACAATTTGGTTATTTTTCTTACACTTCATAAATTATCTGAAAGTAGGGATGTGAATCCCATTTAAAATGACTTATCACTTAAAAATACATAAATTGGTGATGTATAAGTTATTCTTGTTTGGTAATGATTAAAATTCAGATTTAATTTAAGTCAAAGTTAACAATTAATTTTAATAACAAATTTTATGCGATCCACAATTTTTCAACAACATATTTCATCTATTTTTATCAAAATTTAGGGTGTGTTTGAGCTACATTATTTTGGAAGAATGTATTCTGGAATAGTAGATTGATGAAGAATATATGATTGAAAAAGAAGAAAAAATTATTGATGTGATGAAAAATATTATTTTATTGAAGAATGTGTGGTTGAAAATGATTAGAAAAATGAGAATGAAAATTTTAATATATACCAAACAGGGGCTTAATAAAAATCTGATTTTAATCCCCAACAAATAGTGGATTCTAAATATTATTTCTTTTGAGGGAAACTAGAACAATGCAAGGAAAACCCACACTCGATATCGTGTTTGATATGGATTTTGAGTAAATAAAGTTGATAAAAGTTGATGAGTTTCATAAAATATGTGATTAAAAAATAGATAAAAGTTGTAAATGAAATGAAATGTAATGTGTGACTAACATAACTTGCGTGCAGAAACTAAACGTACGAATTAAGAAATAATGCATGTCCATTTTAGTATATTGTATGAACTAAAATCCAAGGAGATTATACAAATCCACGCGTTCTATTGAATTCATCAGCTTATATTAGTTGGCACATTGGTTCCCCAGAAACGAGGTTTGAACCGGTCAAATGTCACAATCTTTTATGTGCATTGAAACACATTTCTTGTTTGTTTGTTACCAAAAAAACTGGGCTTGGACCGGTTTTTCGTTGAGGAACCCGGAAAATCTTTTATCTTTTTCTTCTTTTGAGGGACAAAGAATCGATGGAGAAGGACCCGATCAAAGGCAAAGAGGCAGGGCCGCAGGTAGAAACCCCTTTTATCAGTCAATAATGTCCCACTATGCCTTACCAACCAGACAGTCCATTCTCCTCCTTTTTTTCGAAAAAAAAAAGCACTTATTCTCAAGTTTTCTTTTTCTTTTTTTTTTTTGTGGTCTTTGAAAAATTATTGGCTAGAGGACTGAGAGCAGTTAGTTTGCATTCTTGAAAAGTATAGAAGCATCTTCGGGGATTGTTATAAAGCATGTTCATGAGGGGGCGAGTATAAGAGTAGTAATCATACCGCCTAATAAATAATTATATTGAAGGGTGGACGAGGATGTACTTCATAAAGTCATGTAATGATAGTGTAAATTGATAAAATTTGTTTGCGGTGGACACACAAGTCATTTAGATAACATATTGTTACGGAAATTAAAATCATAAGGGCTCATTTAAAATCGACACACGTGACACGTAAGAAGAGGAAATTAAGCAAATTTGAAGTATATATTCGGTGGGGGCACGATTTATTAATAGAGTTTGTTAGTTGTGTATGAACTATGTCAAATTCAACATATCAAAAATATGATTCGTATAAAAAAATGTGGAAGTAAAGCATTTTGCCCTTACCCTCACCTCACCTCACCCCATCTCACTCTCACCCCCTCAAGGCGTCGACCCCACCCCACTGAGTTCTTATGTTCACGTTCCAAACTACTCTTAATATGATTCCACATATTCAATAATCGAGTCAGGACTGCATGACATTTTCTAGATCACTCTCTCATGATCTACATCGCATCGCCCCCCTGGGTGCGGACCACGACCAACCACCTTTAGTGTTCTACAAGCTTTGTTTGATTGACTTTTAAAGTGGTAGCCAACAAAGGTGACCACAGCCCCATCATTATTTATTATTGATACCAAAACAAAAAGCTTAAATTCAAATCCTAACGGTCCCTTTTTCCTTTTTCATTTTTCCTCCTTAATCCATTGTTCATGGCCTACTTAATTTTTCTCTAGATTGTTCCCTTTTGTCTTTGTCCCTTCAAATGTATTGAACCTAAATTAATGATCAAAGAATAGAATAATCGCTGAAATTAAAATGTATTTCATTTCATGTTGATAATTGCAGATATGTCAAAATAGTAAATATAGATCATACGATATTAAGACCGTCGACTATTATTAAAAGACTAGGAATGCTCACTCTATATACATTTTTGAATATCAGATACGTGATATTTACCATTTCTTCGCACATCAAAAGTAAATTGGTAAAATGCCACGTCATTTTTTAAAATATTTTTTTTGGGAATTCAAGAAGACCAAGTGAAAAAGTAAAAAATAATAAAGAAGAAGAAGAAGAAAAAAAAAAGAATTGGAAGTGTAGGATTAAAGTAAAAGTAAAGTCTAATAAAGTATTCCTACTTCCCTAGTAAATGGTAAAATAATTGGAAGCCTTAAGCAAGGGGTTAATTTCACTAATAGTAATTGAATTATGCATTTTGTGCCAATATTGCAATTAAACTTCATAAAATATTTTGACATCCATTCTTTTGATTTGTAGATTTTACACGTTTGTGAGCTCAGTCATAGGATTTATTATTTTCGATTCAAAAAAAAAAAAAAAAAACTCAAAATTTGTTTGATCTCATATTTTTTAAAGTGCATTTTCGAAAACAAAGTTAATTTATTACATAAAACTCAAAACATATTGTTGAAGTTTTCAGTGTTTTCAATTAAAATCTTAATAACCATCAATGATAAATCTATTTGTACATAATGTATGTCATAATGGCCACATGGAGGCTCCCTATTGGGGCCTGTGAGCCAAGGTTGTGTTGATGTAGGATAACCCTAACACTCAAAAATGAGAAACAATCCTTTAAATAAAATTGTATTTAATAACATTCTAAAAATTTAAAATAAAATTCTGAAATTTTAGAAATATAAACTAAAAAAAAACTAAAACCATATTTTTTTTTAAAAAAAAAGAAAGTTTGAAATTTTGAAAAAATAAAATCTAAAAATTAACAAATTATGAAAATCTAAAAAATAAAAATTTCTGAAAAAATAAAAATTCCAATGTTTTTTAAAGAACTAAAGTTATTAAAGATAAAAAATAGTTCAAGTTCTTATTGATTATTTAATAAAAATTCCAAAAAAAAAAAAAAACTCTATTTAAATTAACATAGTTAAACGTTTCAGTTTTCATTATTAAATTTTATTTTATTTTTGCCAATTTAATTTATTATTTATTTTTATTTTATTTTTGTAGCGAATTTTTTTTTGTAAAATTCACCAACTTTAAAATATAAATATTACTTAGTCTTTGTTTGATCATCATTATTTTTAAAATACATTTTTTCTTTTGTTTTCAGCCACACATTTTTCAATAAAATAGTATTTCACGCAAATTCAAAACTTTTGCTTAATTTTTAACCACACATTTTTTATCAATCTACTATTCCTAAATGCATTCTTCAATAAGAATGAGGCTCAAACAAGCTCTTAATAATGTATTATTATAAAATATTATATTTTAATGAATGATCAAATTTTATAGAATAATTTCTCAAAATTTTCAATCAAACGTCTTTTTCGATTTTTTGTTTTAAAAAATAGTTTTTCAGAATGACAAATTAAACACGTTTTCAACTATATTAAAACAAATATTCAAAATAGAAAATAGAAAATAAATTTAAAACTCAAAATTCAAAATTGAAATGCAAACTATACGAGCCCGTAAAGATGTGACGACTTGGCACATAAACATGCCACCTAAGCATGTAATAAATAAATCATAAATTCTTATATTTAATTGAACATATAATTTAATGACATATGTGAACACCACGCTGAATATCATTAGTCACGATTTAAATATAATAAATAAAAGTTCAATGACCAAGATGATACTAAATGCAAAGTTCAGTAGCTATTAAGCAATTAAATATAATGGCTTAGTGGGGTAGGGAATTTGTTATATTTATATAATAACACTCATCGTTACATGTATACCATTTTTTATATTGTCTCATTTGACGATGTATCATTGAACAATTTCTTTTTAAAAAAAAACTTCTCCTTTTCCAATTATTTGAACTCTAATGTAAACTAAAGTTGTCAAACAAACAATGTAAAAATAACATTATTGATATAAATACATTAGGAGTCGCCCCTCAGTCTCAATCATAAGGGAGAAGTCCAAGAACACATTCAGAGAGAGATAAGCTGTAAGCTTTTTGTCTCCTACTGTACCTCCAGTACATTGCCATTTAGGGAGAATTTTGGTTCACAAAAATTCAAGGGTGTTGTCAGTGAGGTGGTTGTGGTGGTGGAGATGGGCCGAGGAAGAGGAGGAGGAGGTGGTGGTGGTGGTGGAGCAGGAGCATCATGCCAGTTAAAGAAAGTTGCCAGGAGAATTTTTGTGCAGACATGTGGCTCTTTTGGCGACAGACAACAAACCCACGTTCTTGATACCTCCACCAGCACCGCTGCTACAGTAACTCTCTCTTTCCCCAAGAATTCTGTGCTAATTTTGCACCATTTTTGTTTGATTTAAGATACCCAATTTTTCTTCTAGTCTAAATTAGAACTTTGAGATGAATTCTGATTTTTTTCTTTAATTATTTTTTGGTAGGGGTCTTGTGATTCGCCTAATAATTCTTCTTCCGTAAAGCCGAAGAAGAATTTTTCTTGCAATAAAGTTTCTTCAGAAATTGGGCAAGCTGATTCAAGCACTAGCCCTTCTTCTAATAAGGTATCTTAGTTATGGTTAATATGTTTTTCACAGTAGCATTTTCCCTTATCAGAATCCCATAAATTCATCTCTATTTTCTGTATACAGCAAGTACATTTTGAATTTTTGAATCTATTTACTTCTCTTATCTAATGCCTAGTAATTTACCATGAATGTCCTCAACCGAGTTTTGATTTTTCAAAGTAATCTGGAATACGTCATGGATTCTGCTTCTTGTAAACTTTCCGACTCGTCTAGAAATATCCGAACATGTTCAAAAGCAATTTACTACTCACAGAAGAAAAGCCGTGCCCTAAATTTTCTTTTCCATGGAACTCAGTACTTTGGCAATTATAAAGAAAAAGATACTGGTGGGTTCTTCTGGGAGAGACGATTCGTGATTGTATGACCAAACACTTCACCTGCCTCTGTATACTTTCACAAAGTTACATAATATTTGTATAGCAATATGAATCCATTGAATTGCTTATAGAAGGTTGCTTCAAAACACAGTGTTATTGCCTGCAAATTTTTTATTATGTAAACGAGTTTTTATGCCTTTTTTCCTTGTAGTATCACTGCAAAACATCTTTCTATGTGTCAAGCATTTAACTTATAGAGACCTTATGCATTTCTCCACACTTTTCTGGCAGAACTTGTGCGCAATATGTCTTGATCCTCTAAATTACAGATCCGGCAGCAGTCCAGGCCAGGCAATATTCACAGCACAGTGTTCTCACTCATTCCATTTTGCATGCATCACGTCAAATGTTAACCATGGCAGTGTTACTTGCCCAATTTGCCGTGCACATTGGACTCAGCTACCTCGCAACCTAAATACCCGCCGTTCCCTCCATTACAACAAGACCGATCCTATTCTAAGGATCCTTGATGATTCAATTGCTAATTTTCGGGTTCACAGGCGATCCTTTTTAAGATCTGCTCGATATGATGACGATGATCCAATTGAGCCTGAACACACGACTGATCAGCCCCGTCTCCATCTCTCTCTAGTTCCATCACAACGTCATTTGTCAAGTTCATCTCTAATGGCAGAATCACCACATGCCATACAACATTTTCTCACAACTGGGGGAAATACCTTTCAATGCTCCTCAAATAATAGAGCTTATGTTTGTGTAAAGTTAGCACATCAGCCCGCAACTGATTTGGTCTTAGTTGCGAGCCCGAATGGGCCACACCTGAGGCTCATGAAGCAATCCATGGCACTTGTTGTATCTTCACTCCGTCCCATGGATAGGTTGGCCATCGTTACCTACTCATCTGCTGCAGCACGCATTTTCCCCCTCAGGCTCATGACTTCATATGGAAAGCGAACAGCCTTACAAGTCATTGATCGGTTATTTTATATGGGACAAGCAGATCCAATGGAAGGGCTAAAGAAAGGAGTAAAGATACTAGAAGATCGTGTCCACAAGAACCCAGAGTCATGTATTCTGCATTTGTCCGACAATCCATGCAGATCATATCATCGGTTTGACATGGAAACTCCGATTAAAATCCATCGATTTCATGTAGGATTTGGATACGGCGCTTCAAATGGGTTCATTATGCATGAATTCGAGGAATTCCTTGCAAGAGCTATAGGAGGTGCAATCAGAGACATCCAGTTGAGGATTGGGGAAGGTGCTAGGGTTGTCAGGATTGGAGAACTCAGAGGTGGCGAGGAGAGGAGGATTCCATTATATTTGGGTGAGTCTGGACATGTTCGATTGGAGTTTAGCTATATAGACAGTGAAGATGAAGAACACATAAGGACGGGCGAAACTGTTGTTGGCATAATGGACAAAGGAGATAGAAATGACACGGCAGATGCCATTCCCATATGTGGAAGGACTAGCAGTGTTGAGAGCTGGGATTACCATGATCCTTTCATGGCTAGAAGATGGGCTAAACATCTGCATGGCTATAGGCTATAACTTCTTGTGCCATTTCTTCCTGTAATCTTATAGGTTTCACATAAAAGGATATTTTGATAGGATTGTTATTAGGTATCTTACCAATTACATTACATTACATTCATATGCCCCATCAACTGGCAGTAAATGAAATCATATTGTTTTACATATCAGCTAACAAATATTCTTGATGCTGACCACTTCTTTCTCGTATTTGGTACACAAGATTAGACAATATGACAAGATTTTGACTTTTTTTTTTCTTTGGTAGATCTTCTGTAACAAAAATAGCTTTGAGGGACAACCAGCGTGACGTACGTGCTAAATGGTTCTCCACAACCAGAATAACTTGCAAGATTAGGGGAAATACTGCAGCTCCCAGCTAAATTGCTGACAATCTTTTTCCATTGACCAATAACTGTTAAAACAACTATTCATGTGATAATCGTAAACAAAGAAATCACTGTACAGCGGAGAACCAATGTCACAGTGAAGCATGTAATATCACAAAAGTAGCAAGGATTCTCTGGAGCCCTCATGTCGTCCACCGTCACCTTTTCTGCCCGGTAAATCTTGCAAGCCAAGCATTTTCTGTAACGCAGCTTGAGTTGAAAAGTCATCAATGGATAGGCTGCTCGATTTTGTACACCAGAGGGATAGGTGCGGCTCTAATGCTGCAAGCAAGCCTCTAGCTTACTACAGCAAAGCACTGGGAGCTAAGCACGGAGGTTAGCACAGGGCGAATCAACCTCATGTCTCTTAATACAATTAAATGCTTGCAATCCCCCTTGACAACAACATCAAACCAGTTACAATCATTACACGCAAAGGCCTTTGATCAACATGAAAATTTTAAGCTCCTCCTCGAATATTTTGAGCTCATCAACCCTGTTAGAGCATGGATATCACTTGTCAGAGGTCAGATCCTTGAAAATTTTAAGCTCTTCATATGCATGAGATATTTTAACGAGGATAAAAAGTTGATTACCATACGCATAGAATGCTATTTGTATGATGTTTTAACCAAGATAAAAAGTCGATTATGATATTGGAGTAGTGAAAAGACACTTGCGGAGTTCTAAAACTCGAGCTCGATTACTACAACTGAAGAAGAACTTCCAATTTGAGCGCGAATAGAATTATTGATCGTCGTGTTGAAATAATAGCTAATCACGTTGCTAAAGCCAATCAATTTGATTTAGGGATGGCAAAATATAGTGGTCTCGTCCCCTCATGATTTATTCCATTTTGACTTTTATTTTATGTTTTTAAATTTAACATTATATACAATAATATTAAAAAATAATTAAATAATGGACATAAAATAGAAACATTTATAAAATAAGTGTTGGATCTAGGGGTGTTGAGTGGGGCGAATCGCTCGTGAGCTCAGCTCATCCTACTAATGAGAAACAAATTTATCGTGCAAACCAATGTTGACTTGCACGAGTTGGCTCATGAACTTGTAAACTCATATGCTAGCCATCTCGCTATCATAAAAGTAAAACATGCAATTTTAGAAAGACATATAAATATATAAAATAAATAAATTGGCAAGCCACAAATGGCTCACAAGCTTAACCATTCTTTGGTTGAACTAACCAAGCCCATTTACCACCTGCAAGCCCGTTTTCATAGCATACAATAGCCTTGAGTCGTAGTTGTAAAACGAGTATTGGTTGAATACAATTACAATAAAACCTAGATGAATGAATGTTCAATAGATTAATATTCTTACTTAAATAATAAAATTCTTCAGTTCCGACTTGGGTTAGTGTACTAAATTAGTAACTCCGCTAAATGTATAAGATAATAATTTTTTAAAATCATTTAAAACCCAACGAATATATAAAGTAATAATTGCTTATATATATATATATATATTTTTTTTTTTTTTTTTCAATTCGGCTCTTTTTCAAAATATACATCTAAAGTTTTTTATTTTTTCTTTGCATCTAAACCAAACTGAACTCCATCCCTAATTTTTGGCAATGTACATACTACATTCAACATATTTTTCATTTTGTACAAAGTAATTATTTAAAGTTACGATAGCTTAAAATGTCTCAAAGAAACAGTTGGTAAAACACAATTATCATCCAGATCCTGATCATCATTGATAAGTGTATTGAGTACCCTTTAAATAATAACTTTATCGATAGGAGATTTCATTAGTACGTTATTTTGAAGCCAATGCATGTAACATTGATGTTCTATCTTTAAGTTTAATGTATGTACACAAGCGCCTTTTGTTCGCTTACATACTACATTTTAAATTTCACTACATTCAATATTTAAATAAAAAAAAAAATTCCTACATGTATATAAAATATAATCCGAGCGATGAAAATATAAAATACCCTATAAATTAATTATCCCTCTAACATGATAACTTTTTTCGATCCCAACATTATTAAGCCCCTATTTGGTAAAAAATCTAATTTTTAGTAGATTTTGATAAAAATTGATGAAATGTATGGTTGAAAAGTTGTGAATCTTATAAAATGTGTGATTAAAATTAATTATTAACTTTAATTTGAAATTTTAATTTGATTTTAATCCAAACCAGTGGCTAACTATGTTGAGGATATGGGCTTAATAAAACAAGTAGTTGGTAGGCTCTTAAACCAACCATTAAATGTCAATATCATATGAAATTATTTGTCTCACATTCTTACATTCTAAGCATTCATTTTCGATCACACATTTACACAATAAAATATTTTATATGTAAATTCAAAAAATTTCTCTACTTTATAACCATACATCTATAATATATTAAATGTTAAATCAAGTGATAATCATTTTTTGGATTATTATAACTATATTATAATTCAATTATTTCAATAATATCTTAATTATTTTTTAATATGTATTTAATTTACAAACTATAATAAATATTATAATTAATTCTCCATTACTTAACATTTACCTCCGTTTAATTAATATTAATTAAAATATCACATTCAAGAATATAGTTCATTATTCAATTCCATATATGCTAATTAACGGCCAATTTCACTTAATTGGAAGTTAAATTATATTCATTTAATATAAATGATTTAACATTCATTGTCACGTATATATTCATTGCTATTAATTCTAAATTAATATTCACATTAATTCATATATCTTATTTGTCATTCATCTTCATTTATGCATTTAATTTAAAATTTTAATATTCACGTTCAAATATACATTTCACTATTTACGTACATGTATAATAGTTAACATTTATTTTCATAAATTTACATTTTTCTCATATTTAGATAAAAATGGTAAACGGAGGTCAATATTACTTTAACGGAACTTATAGAACATTTCAGAATGACACGCAACGCACGTTCAACTCTGATTAGTTCTCCAAACATTCACTGTTCAAAATAATGTTTTTTTAAAAAAAAAAAATTAACCACCAAACCGAGGCTATCATATTCAAGATCGGCTACACGAATCAAACCCCGTATTATACAGGCCCGGACTGCGAAAATATCCTCCCCAACACCACCCACTCACCCATGATTCTAATCATACACCACAGCTGGGCTACTATGGTACCAATAGTGTTATAAATAAAATATATGATGGTAGGAATCACACGTGAGCACGGCTGGACCGGACCTTTCTGGTGTCTCACATTATTATAAAGCGATTCATAAGCGAAATACAAAGGCATCAACCATAAATAACTGTCCCCACCATGGTTACTGTCATAAACAGCCTGTCCAGCTCCCAACAGCCCAGTATACATATACATGGCCATCATAATAAATAAATCAACCCACCAAGGATGTTCTCTTATAAACCAAAAAATTATACATCTAAGTCGAGTCGAACATATCAAACATGTTCAAAGTGTTAAACAAACTCCGACGGGTCCACGTGATCAAATAAAGATTGATAGGAATCCTACATAAACAGTTTGCCCCTAGAGCACTGTCGGCAGAGAGATAAAAGGACAATTATGAACACAAATCTGAGTGTAGTATAACAGTGAAGTGACTCACAAGATACTCAGCCTTAGCCTCTGTTTGACCTCTCATATTTTAGAACTTATTTTACCTCAAACTCATTTTCAATCACACATTTCATTAACTTTTATCAAAATCTAATTTTTAGCTAAATTATGCAAAAAATGGGTAGAAAGTTAGCAAGAAGCGACAAGAATTGTACAAGTAATACTGCATAATTGATTATAGATAATTAAAATGGTGATGAAGGGAACTCAAGAAAGTGATCTCATATACATGGCCTTTTTATGACATACAACTTAAAGGAATCGAAGCAAAAGAAAAAGAAAAACTACTATGATTTGGATCATTTACAAATGTAGCAGCAACCATGAATAAATGTTAAATAAATGACAAAATACTTTGCTAATTGTTCAACTAGATAGCTACTATTTTGGAAAAGGTAAGGCGCAGGACCTGTTATGCAAATCGCCACCGCCATTAGAAGGGACACGAGAAATCATACTGACATTTAAGGACTGATGTTGCATTCCCGCAAATATATGTGATCATAGTCAACAAATTTTGCCCAATAGTTACGAAACTTCGGTATGCCTATCTCAAGCCATGGTTTCAAGTTTCCATTATAATGTACGACTGCTGCTCGCTCAATCTCCTTCTGGGGTATACTGGGATTATAACCAAGGCCCAAGACATGCCAAGATTTATCCAGTGCATAAATTTGATTCCAAAAGGTTATCAAACCAGGTGGCAGAGTCCCAAGTTTCCATAACAGTCTGTCAACATTCTGAGCACAATACAGACAATTTTGCTTCAGGTTTACAGACAAAATTCCGAAAGCAAAATTTCACAAATCAAAACGTTCACATGCAGTAAATGTTAAAGAATGTGCTATATACCACTATTTGAATACTCAAAGCCATTACACTCTGAATTTAATTGAATAATTATTTAAAAAAAGAGGCCATTTCCCAATTTAGGCATTATTTTTCATACCCTAATGTTAGTATTGAATGCATATTAACTTGTAGGTTAGTTCACGTGGTCAATGAGAAAAAAAAGGTGCATATAAGAACAGGTTATACTAGTTGTCTTGAAAAAAATTATACTGGTCTTACCAGATTCTGCCATTTGTGGTACACCCCTGTGATATTTTGCTTCCTCCATTCCTTAAGATCAAAGATATTCATTCCAAATGCCCAACCACAAGCACGGGGATTGAAGTTTTTAGAAATAAGAGGATTCGAAAAGTTGAGGTAACGATCAAAGCGGTGGAAGCTTTCTCCACATGTCTCAACCACACCAATCACCTTTCCCTTTAGATCAAGATACCAAAGAGGAGTAAGATCCTTTTGGACCACTACATCATCATCTAAGAATAAAACCTTGTCCAGTTTTGGGAAAATTTCGGGAAGGTAAAACCGAAGATGATTCATGATAGAGAGGTACTTGGGATTTCTAAATTTCAAGTTTGAATCAGATTCAACACGACGACTCTTGAAGTAATAATCAATCATGGAGGGAGAACCCAACTGCTTAAGAACTGGACTGTAACTTGAGTTCAGCCATGTGAACTCTTCAACATTCTGAACCTGGATTGTAGCTTTGCCTGGTGGGTTTGCCAAAAACCACATCTTCATTGCAGCATAATTGAGCCTATCAGTGACAATGTGGAAAACATGGTTTGAAGGATTCTGCTTGGGATGAGACAAGAAGTTAACATTAAAAAAGAAAACTTCATAATTAGAATACATTCAATATGAAAAAAATATCAAAATTCTTTGCATAACCATAAATGTAAAATCATTTTGGATTAACTGTTTCACCTTTGCATGAGATATAGTTGAATTTACAACCACTGCTGTTGCCAATACGTTATCTGAAAATAGGGCATAGTGGTACAGCTTGGGATCTTCTAATTTCTCTTCATTCAGAAAGTGCTGTTGAGAAGAATTCAACATGAAATAGTCCGTTGAAAGGCGCAAAGGAAGACAATGAAGTCCTTTAGGAAGTGTTTTGGCAGTTAAATGTGTCAAAAACAAGGCCTGTTTCCTGTGGACTCGAAGCTGATCTTCAGTTGAATGGAGCATTGCACGAAGCTTCTTTGCCACAGCAGCACAATCATCTTGTATTTGCTTGCCTTTTGACAAAGTAAGCTCCATAGATTTCAACTTCTCATAGGCACTAAAATTAGATGGTAATTCATATTAATGGACGATAGCACAAGAACATGAAAAATTAAACAAAACAGACAGACAACACTTAGTTGAACCAAAGAAAACACCTATTTGACAATTCCATGAGCTTTTTGATTTCTTATAAACATTTAGAAAGTTGTAATATTCAACAAAAAGACTTACTTTCTTGGTAACTCAGAATCCTTGCTGGCGATCCCAAGTGCTCGTTGAACTTCCTTCATACGCAATCGGAGCTCCCTAATAAAATGGGCATTATTTCGAGTTGCTGATAGGGAAAGATAAACCTTTCCTCTAATGAGCTGATCTTTAAGAAGACGAACATGCGCATCTAGCAAAATTGATCGTTCATTCTGTTTCGTAGTTGTAGTTTTTGCTTGCTCCAATGTACTGTCTTTCCCAGAGATTTGGGAATGATGTCGCCCATGTTTTGTTGCCTAAGGAAGCTCAGAGAGAGAAAATTGGGAATTTAGACACAAGGTAAAGCCCACTACACACCCAAATCCAAAGAAAACAAAAAAGATGAGGGAACTACGAAGCCAATCTATAGGCCTCAAGGCTATAACCCACAAGGCTATAACCCATACATCTAAAATACATTCTAGAATTGCATCAATATCGGAACTAAATTTCCATTCCAATCAGTGTTCCAACAGTCATGTGCATTAGGAAATGCAAAGGTACTGTCAGAAGAATATGTTTACATTAAGGTAAATCTAAGAACTCCATTTTAAAACAAATTCAGTCTTGACACTTTTCAACACTAGACTAGAGCCTAGAGGTTATAACAACATAACTTAATCATGAATTTGACAGAACCCCAATCCCCTTCTTCTTCCCCTCATCTCTTCATACAGAACATAAAGATAGATAATCTATACCCTAAAAGCAGATTTTGATGCTTGACAATCCAATATACATCAGATCACCATGCATCGTCCAGAATGGAAAGGAAGTAAATTGCACATCTCAAACCTAAACATGAAAATATAAGCAAGGGATTTATGAATTATGGCATATTAGGAATGAAAATCACAGTAGGAACAGTAAGGTACATGACCACAAAGAATTAACCTTGTCTAAGGAAACATTCTCCATCGTGTGCTCCGAATCCTGTGACTTCATTTCTTTCTTTGCTTCAGTTTGTGTTTCCCAACTTCCATTTTGACCAATTGATTTGGTCTTCTGTGAACTTATTCCATCTGTCTGAGTTTCAAGGACCATATCAGTCACCTGTCTTATGGGATTCTCATCATCCACAGACTGATTGTCTCTGCTATTGGTGTTTGTGGTTGATAATGTGGTTTGGCCTTCCATAGATTCTGTTGACGCATAAACATAATTAAACATTTCAAAAAGTTGACAGAACCACAACCCAAAATACAATCTAATTCAAATCATGGGCAAATGTAGGAAATAAAAAAATAAAGATGTGAATAAGTACCTTCATTAAGCTGTCTGGTGACATGGGCATTCTCCCCATCAGCAGCATCAGAATAATTTGAAAGAGATGGAGTCGAATTCTCTGAATAAACAATGCCCAATGGTTCTACCAGTATTGCAGATGACTCCTGTCAAATAAACCAGAAAAGTAAAGATCTGAGATTCCATAATTGGTTAAGAAAAGGAAAATCAAAATATTATTAATATATACCTGAGGCAGTACATTTAAAGGTGAGGAAATACCACCAAATGTCTGCAAATAGAAAATGCAAGAATTGGAAAGTTATCTTTACCCATTGAACAAGGCATAAATCTACAGTTATAGGGTCACAAAGAGTGACTTACAAAGGGTGAAACATCTTCAATAAACTCAATTTTAGCTGTAAAGCAGGAAGAAAAATACATATCAAACAAACATTAGAATACTTTTACAAACTAAAGAGAAAAAAAGAAGAGGAAATGAAGACGAAAAATAACAGGGAAAATAGAGCATTACAAGAAGAGGAAGTAAAATAGGTTGCAAGAGTGTCGGTGTAGATAACAATAGGAGCAAGAACAGTCACCATAAGCAAAAAAACCACTGATTTTCTCAGCTTCAACTTCATCTTCCGATCCTTTTATCCTCACAATAACAAGCCTCAAGGTCTCAAGACCAAATCTTTATGCCCTAAAATCGTTAATACAAACATCCCAGCGAAGGGGAAGTGAAGAATTTCTTGAAAACCAAGCTTTTCTCCTGAGTTTTGACAGAATTTTTAGATTAAAGAAAGCTTCAAGAAAAGGAGTGTGGATTCTAGGTCTTTAATGGAGTATATCTGTATGAAGAATCTTTCTTACATTTGTAGCAAAACAGACAAGAAATGTCGGATGGTCAAAACCCACAGCAACAGCAACAGCCAGTGAAATTAAAAAAAAAAAAAAGTAAGATTCTTTAAATAACTCAACTCTGAGACAATCTGTTCAAAACAAGGGAGAGCAAGAGTCAGATGAAGATGTTCTACGAAGAGGAAAGAAGATAAAGGAAAAGTTTTCTTTCCTTTTCTTTTATGATGCGGATGTGAATTCACTGAATTGCAATATGGGCGGTGCGTGTTTTGCTCTGTTATTATTAATTATTATCACTTTCCTCTTTTCATTTCTTTTCTTGCCGTTGGAATTTTAGACGTTAAGAAAGTTTAAATAATCTTAAACCCATAACAAAATTAGTAGTACTACTATAATTCTTGATAAAATAGAGCCATGTTTGGATAGAGTTTATAGATTTTAATTTTTTTTAGCAAGTCCAAGATCCACACCACACTTGCCATAAGTAAGAGATAAGCTACGCAAAGTGTCGGTCCTCCACTTTGTGCACTTTCAAGAAAGTTTTATTCGGGTAATTCTACTTTAATTTTGTTTAATCGAATACCTACATTTTGATATGATTTCAATCAATTACTCCCGCTTTATTTTAATTTAATTGAAAAAAATTATATATTAATTTAATTTCAATTAAGACAACTTTGTCAAATTACAATAATGATGACTGATGAAGCGATGGTATATAAATGTTAGTCATTACATGTAATAGTTGGTTCCATAATGTGAAATAAACACAACATCATTAAAATAAATAGTGGACATCTTATATTTATCATCATGTCATCAATTTTAGTGTGTCCGAGTGAAGAAATTATATGGAATTATCTTTTTGAAATCAAATTAATGTGTAGTCATCTGATCGAACAAAATTGAAATACGATTACCTTACTGAAATATATTGAAAGTATAGTTGCTGCAAATGGATGTTTATTGGATCAAATACTAGAGAATGAAAAATGTGTATCCTTTCACTGGAAAATCAAATACTACAAAATTGAACGTGAAGAAACAAAGATAAGTAACCCAAATGCTACAATATCCTACTTATCCATAGGTTAGGGCCTTATGCTGCAATTTTTTCAATGGACCTGTTTGATATATATTTTATGACAATATTTCTTTATTTTTTATTTTTTGAAGAATACCTAGTTAAAAAGTTGAAAAAAATTATGGGTTCACGTGCAAAATTATTTATTGAGAGAATATACGAAAAATGAATTTGAAAAAAAATAAATTTTAAATAATTTCGACCAAACAAGTACATAAATTTTTTTTTATTTTTTATTCTTGGCTTAAAGTTCCCATATAGATGCTCTTGTACGCTACAGTACGTGAAATACGTGTAATATCTAGGGATGGCAAAAAAGCTCGGCGGCTCGCACGGCTCGGGCTCGGGCCGAGCCTCATTTTGAGGACTCGGCCCGAGCCGGGCTGGCCCGTGTGGCTCGGGTCGGCCCGCAAAAAAAAAAAATAAAAAATTGTCAACTTATTCCACTCATCATGAAACTAATAAACTAATTATAAGTGACAAATTTATCTCATAATGTATCACATAGATTATTTTGAAAAATGGGTGATATTTGTTTGTTTAATATTTATTATATTATTAGTTTTTTACTGTTTTCTCTAAGTACCTAAATATTTAAAGTAAGCATTTTCTCATTTACACAAATGTTTATTATTCTATATTAAGTGAAATTATTAGTGATATATATTGCTTAATTACATTTAAAAATTTAGCTAATTTCATCAATGGTTACTAAAATTTGTAAGAAAATTTAAATCGATCATTAAAAAGATTTCTTACTTTGTTATAATGGATAGTTACTCATTTATAAATCTAACATGTTATCCGACATAAGCCTATAAGGTGCCAAAAAAAAAAAAAAACCCGAGCCGGCTCGGGCTCGGCTCGGCCCGCTAAGGCTCGGGTCAAAAGCTCGGGCCAAGCCTCATTTTTTTTGGTCGGGCTCGGCTCGGCTCGAGCTTTTTTTTTCCGGCTCGACTCGTTGACATCCCTAGTAATATCTTTGCTCCAATTTGAGCTCCATTTTAATTTTAATGTATTTTTTTGTTTCTTCTTTTTACATTTTTAATAAAATAATATTACACGTAAACTCAAAAAAAAATCTTATTTTTTAACCATACATTTTCTAAAGGGAAAAATTAATGGATCAAGCTTTATCTTTTATGAAATAAAAAATCAGGCCCCAATGTTTAAATTTACAAAACTCAGATTTTTCATGAATTAATTAATTATATTTTACAATTAATATATTAAATTAAATATTTAACTGTAATATAATATAATTGACACACCCCACCCCACCCCACTCCACTCCACTCCACCCCACCTTCATCACCCCCATTGTTTCGGCGACTGTTCTACAACCGCGCTTAATTCCGACGACTATTTCGGTGACCGTTTCACCGGTGCTTAATTCAGGCGACTACTCCAATTCCGAGGTCACAGATTTCTTATTAAGTAGTTAAAAATTTAATTTTCAGTCATAACTTATTAAATTAATTGGTCACAGATCAAAAATTGAGTCATTCACAATTGACTTCATTGGTCACTGATAAAAAAAGTTACAGGCCATGGATTTTTTTTATTTAATGGAGGTCACATATTTTTAATTGGTCACCATTTAAAAAATTATTCCAAATTTGTTGGTCACATGCTCGATACACCTCAAATTTATGGGTCACAAATTCTTTTTTTAATTACAAATCATCAATTTTAAACTCACAGTTCAATAGCTAGATCACAGACACTCACAAAAAACCACCACAGTTCAATAACTTGGTCGCACGCATCAATAGTTTGGTCACAGACAAAAAAAAAAACAACCATGGTTCAATAGCTAGGTCACAGGCACAAAAAAAAAACCCACAACCACACGGATCACCATCCTCACCACACGACCGTCACCCACAAATCCCACACAAACACATGTCCCACAATCTCACTACACCCCATAAACTTGGTCATATATCGATATAGTTGGTCAGATATACCGAAACACCCCGTCTCCCAATCCCAAAACACCAACTACTTGGTCACAGATCGACCAAATAGTTGGCCACAGAAACTCTTCGTTTCATCCGCCCGACACAAGTATACTATTAATTTCTTGAATTTCATTGCTCAAGTCTAATTGATTTTCAATGTTTTCACCAACAATAATTTCTGATTCGTCGCGTCTTTCCTCAACATAGCTCTCTTCCCTTTCCTCTTCGAAAACAACAACCATATTGTCTGTTTTCTCTGAATCATCCTCTGACATTGTTTTCGTACCCACACCTGCAATCATAGAAAGTTATTGATGAATGGAGAATCTTGAGATTATAAAATGCAAATGATTCTCGAACAAGTTGAAAAAGATACTACTGATTTCCATAACTTTATCCGAATCATCTGATCCATGTTTCAGATTCATATCCAAATTATCACTGGTAAACAATTCTTGCTTAAGAGTTTCCAATTTTTCATCCTTGTTGGCCATTAATGTCTCCATATTTTTCCCAGCCAACCTCACTGATCTGCGAGTGCTATACACTTTTTTCAATGTAACCTCTTCTTCCTTCACCTTCCTTCGGCTAATAATCCCCAATGGAGCAGGGGTCGGTGGAACAATCTTTTTATCTTTTTATGGTAGAGTTTTATATTTAAAATAAATTTGATGGGGTAGGTAGTAGGATGGGTATATAGATTAATTTAATTATATAATATCATTATTAATTAAAATTATAAAAACTTGATAAATGAAAAAAAAAGGTGAAAACCTAATTTTTTAAAAGTCCAAACTTAATAGATGGTTTAGTGTAATTACCACTTCTCTAAAAATCACTATTTCAAAATATATTTTTTGTAAGTAGGGCTGGAGGTGGGTTGGGTTGGATTGATTTTAAATCCAATAGAACCCAACCCAACATGTTCAATTTGGCAATAATTCAAACGAAATTCATTTATGGTTGAAATCCAACCCAATCCAAACCGATCAAACTTGGATTGGTTTGAGTTGAATTGATTGGTTTGAACTTGAGTCTAATTCAAGTTGGATCCAATTATTCTTTTGTTGGACAATTTTTTTATGAGCCCAATGATTGTGACTTTTTTCATTTAATTTGAACAAATCTTTTTTTTTTTTTTTTTTTTTTTAAGTTTGATACCATTTCAATTTGAACCAATTTCGATTACATTAAAAATAGAGATTTGAAATTGAAATTTGATCAATGGTTCATGGCTTAAGTTTCATTCTAATAGAACATTATAAATTAAAAATATTGTAAAATTTGTTAGATAGATTATACCATGATCAAATCAAATACATATTAAATCAATATAAATACATGTTGAATACCCGCATATTATACATATTGAGTAAAATGAATTCAACATAAATACTAAAAATGTAAATATGAGCCTTCAATCCAAGTGTTTAGTAGAAAATCTCTTTAAAAAAATCAAGTCGAAAAATCGAGACACGAGCATCAATGAGAGACTAAAGAGATGTGAGGCAGATGATAATTTTGATATTTAGGTTTTTAGTTTTAAGTACTAATCTTCATTTTAATATTTTTTTAGTTTATTGGGTTGGATTGGATTTAATTGGGTTTTATAAATAACCCGGAACCCAACTCAAACCGATCTAAAATTTGATTTCATAACCCGAACCCAATCCAATTGAACTAAAAAATCAACCCAAACCGAGTTGATCGATTTGACTGAAATAGATTGGTTTTCTGTAGAGCCCAAACATGTTTTATAAAGCATTAGGGAATCTCCATGGGACCGAAAAAAAATACAAAAAATACAAAAATCTGAAGCTGGGTAATTTTATACAAACAGTTTCTATACTTTGTTGAAGCCAATATCAAGAGGCTGATCAATCACCGAGCTCCACATGCAATCCACTGGTTCTTGAAACATACATAAATAATTCTCATCAATCTTGTAATCATCGCCAAAATTCTGATCAAGTGATGAGCGGGCACAAGGATTCTCTGCACAAAACTGATCAAGATTTTCTGTAAAAATGCTGGGAATTTCATATAAACATGTACCAAATGTGTCTTGGATTTCCAAATATTCATCACTTTTAAAGATCACACCCTCGTTTAGCCAAGGAAAATCGAAAACTCCACCCTCTTTGCAGCACTCAGATTCTGGCTTCTTTTCTTTATTGGTTTCTCGTTTTTTTTTTTCTTCTTCTTCTTCTCCTTCTCTTCTTCTCTTTCTGTTCTCTCTCTCCATCGATTCTGTATCTTGAAAACACGAAAACCCGAACAAACAACGTTGGACGATTGCTACATACATAAATGAATCAAACAGTACACACACACACACACATATATATACATACTATGGGATTTGGAGCAAAATGAAACCGTTTTTATCCGCACAAAAATGGTACATAAAAAATGCACGCCATCTGTCAAGCCTTTTACCAGAGCATAGTTCTCTCCGCCTTTCCTTCGATCTCTCTTTTTATGTGCATTCAAATTAGAGGCCATAAAATTTGTGCATTGCTTGTTCTCTACTTCCTTAAAATGTGTCACTATTCTTTAATCAAAATGATGCAAGCAAGTAATGTATAACTTTTGGCTTAAGAAAATGCGGGAAAAATACGTGTCAACAACGTTATTATGTGTTTCTATTTTTGTCAATAAATCAATGTCACAATCTTGGTGTTTTTTTTTGACTCCATTGAGACAAGACGAAAGGGGTTAGAATTCTCCCACCATGATATAAATAAAATATAAATGAATAATTGAATACAATGTAGGGAGTAAAATCCTAACGTCCGTCAAGTTATGAAAATTTAAAGCAATAATGAAGATGTACTACCTACTTTACAAATGTGAAATATAATTATTAAAAAAAAAAAGGCCTATAAACGTTGGAAGTCCATATCTGTCAATTTGTATTAGGACACGAAGTCTTCGAGCTCAAGATTATCATACTCTTGATAGCAGTGTAGCTCACATCCCTATGCTGCTAGTGAGTCAGCTTCTTGATTTTCCTTACGATAAATATGAAAATTAGTATCACGATCGAAAGAGACTAGGTGCTTAAAAGTAGCTTGGATGGACCAAGTCCTTCTCCAAGTGTGATGCACTGAATTATAATAGAAAAATCTGCCTCTATCCATAAGCATGAGAGTCCAAATCAATGTGCAAAAACGATCTCATAAAAAATGGCTCGTAGCTCAGCCTCAAGTACCGTATGATGAGAAGAAAGAACAAACATGTCGTCTAGAGTGATATGATGATACCACACCACTAACAAAATCTTACCTAACACATTCATTGATATTGATATTCTAGGATGGATCCCACTAGTGGAGTGTGCCAGAATAGGAGTGTGGGAGTCCGTGATTGTAATACTAGATAAATGATTATGAGCTATATCCAAAATAACTAGTTTGATTAACAATCCAAATGCTAGATACTTGATGATACTAACAACATTGTTCTTGAAATAAATAGAATTTTTTTATTAATTATGACTTAAACTTATAAACATTCGGTTCTTCACAAATATAGACATTATTCATCCAATAAAGAATTCTAAAAGAAAAAAGAACAAAAAAAAAAATTTAAAAAATTCTAGATATCAGTAATGGGTTAAACACAATCGAGAAACTGCATCAAGACACTGCTATTGGACTCCTCACATAATGCTTGCCATCTGACCATAATAATTCCCCAAACACGTATTCACCATCCTTTCCAGATTTCTTGGATTTTATCATCAGCTTGAAGCTCTTTTCTTCACCAATCTTATCAAACTTCAAGATATTGGGTTGCACAGACACTGAAAATCCTGCCGGTTGACGGATACGGACTGCATAAATGCCCGGTGTGCCAACATTTTTCAGTTTTCTGTGCACCGTGACTGATCCAGAGAGATTTGGTACTGCTATAGAAGGGTAGTTGAAGTTCAGTATACTATACTTCTCTGGACAATCATAAGGCTTATTTGATCCTGTGAAACTGCTAAGCAGTGTCTGGTTGTAACCAATGCCACAAAGGAAGTCCAAGTAATCGTTGACACTCAAGTCGTAGACTAATCCTGGATTCATGGCACGGTTTGGTCGAATATGTCCAGAACCATATGCGAACGGTGTTGCTTTTTCCTCACTTGCGTCGGTCATTGGATTTTCCGTGTTGTCTCTTGTTCTTGCTGTTTACATTGACCACGAAATGTGTTAAGAATGAGGTAATAGCTTATCACGGCGATGATCACAATGAGAATTAAAAGTTTTTACCAGTTGTCATAATGGCAGATTTGATTGCTGCTGGACTCCATTTGGGGTATAGGGTCTTTAGTAATCCCACTACGCCAGAAACATGAGGGCAGGACATAGAGGTCCCGGATTCTGTAATAAAGGGAGTTGTACGGGTATCAAACAGATTCTCTGTAGGGCTTGTTCCTTCAGAGTAGGCAGCGATGATATTTACTCCAGGAGCAGTAATATCAGGCTGGAGACAAAATGGACTTCAGTTTAGTAACAGAACTCGACAATACAATAGATAAGATTTTGGTCCATTCTATGAAATAAGATGATGAATAAAAAGACAAGTTACATGACCTTGAGAATTTCGGGATTAACAGTATTTGGTCCCCTGGAAGAAAAAGAAGCCATAAACGGAGAAGGCTTAATGTTCACTGCTGCCTTAGGAGGTGTAAGCAATCCTAATGGATTCCTGCAAATATCACTATGATGATAAGTGTATGATCACAGGGAAGCAGGGGCCATCTCTCAGAAATATTTTAGTAACTTGTTTGGTAGAAAATATTAGACACAAGGTAGAGAATAATGTATAGAGAGCTATCTTACTTGCTTTTGTTGACGTAGGAAAAGAGAGCAACACCATCGGTATAATTTATTTGAGTGGCTGGAAGTACATGAGGATCTGCGATGATTTCATTACCAGTTGTCTCGTCGTTGCAGAGAATCATGCCGGCAGCACCAGCTAGTTTAGCCTGCTCACCCTTATCCATTCTTGCATTTTCGCCCCTTAGACATACCAAAATCTTACCCTTCACCTTCTTGGAGTCTAGTGTTCCTGCCTTGCAGAGTATCCTGGATTAAATTATCAAATAATGCAGCACCAATTATTTTCAAGAACACAATAGGTACCAAAATCATGGATTTTAAATAAAAATGTTCTTACGCGTCCTCAGCCATTGCATGGGCAGCTTTAGCGTCTGCGGCACTAATAAGTGGATAAAACGTATCCTTTGGCAATGGTTTAGAAAGGCTCGTCCCCTGATAGTCAGCAGAGTAAAAAAGATAAGCTTGTGGAGAGCCTAAACAAACAAACTTCTGAACCAAAAAATGCTACCTTTAGGTACTGTCCATTTTGCAGTTTAACATCTGCTTGAAATTCCCGATCAATGGTGCTTGCTCCTACTGTCAAAAGCCATGGCGCGGTATTTGAAACGGATCCAGGCGTTGGTCCTGAATTTCCAGCAGAAGCTACCACTACTACACTGTTCCTAATAGCATGGAACGATCCAATTGCTATGCCATCATCAAAGTAATCAGAAGGATCACCACCCAGAGACAATGAAATCACATCAACACCATCATCTATTGCGGTATCAAATGCTTTCATGATATCAGAATCAAAGCATTCTGAGCCGTTGATTGGAGGAAAGCACACTCTGTATGCAGCTACTCGGGCTTTTGGTGAACCTCCTTTGGCCGTTCCATTTCCCACACCGAATACACTTGCTCCAGGGACAAAATTTCCCCCTGCAGTAGATAGAGTGTGGGAGCCATGACCATCATAGTCTCGTGCCGTACTCACTTGAGAAGTAATATTGCCGCCATTGGCAGCATAACCTTTATTGAAGTACCTAGCTCCAATTAGTTTCCTGCCATTTTTCTCAGACAATAAATAAATTCAGTACTTTCTCTTATATTTCAATATTCTGATATATTTCCAAGTTGAGCAATGCATCTGAATACTGATATAAGCAGCAAGCAAGCACTTAATTGATGTAAGAAAATATTGAAAAGCACACAATATCACTAACTCGGCAGAAGTGAGGCGAGACCCCACAATAAGCGCATGCAAACAAGAAAGAGAAAAATATAAATTAAAAACTATAAAGATTAAGAAAAAGCTAGTAATGTCAGCCATCTTTTTGAAAATCTCTAAAACATTTTGTCTGCTCAATTTGATAAAATCAAAGGCATCCAAAAAGTACATTATCTTCATGGTATAAAGTTTTCTTCTCTAAAGGCTTTCTCTGAGTTCACTTTCCATAGATATTAACTTGTTGAACGGTGTCATAAGGAGATTATGATAAAATATTCTATTGCATTACCATAAAAAGAACTCCACTTGTTTCGATAACAAGTCGTTATCCTGCAAATTTATGCATAATCTATACAACTAATATGGAATTTTATTAGAATCTTACAGTGTTAAAATGAAAAGAACTGGTCAAAGAATGTAATGAAAAGAACAAAAGGCATAATCATTGAGAATAGATTCACATGACATTTTCTGCATGCAATTTCATGAAAGAAAAATTAATTTTTCAGAATCAAATTCATCAATTAATTTAGTATTAGTATTATCAGAAAGGAGAAAAAGAGGATACCTATTGCAAGTGAATCCATCGTCGTGGTGACAGATTCCTTTCCACTTTGAGGGAATGGGGCCTAACTCATTGTCAATAAAGCTCTTTGATTCAGGCCAAACACCTACTAAAGCCACCAGAAAATATCGATTTCATTATCAACTTTATATCCAAAAAATAATGCAGGATTTCATAAACAGATTTTCACAAAAAGTTTAAAAGCTTCATTAATCAAACCAGTATCAAAATTCGCAATGATGGTGTCTTCTCCAAATCTGGCTTTCTTCCATAAGGAAGAGGGATGAATCACACCATTCCTTTCCAGCATAAGAAAATTCCATGAATGGGTCGTGTGCAGATTTCTTCCTTGATTGGGGAAAATTGATACTACATCTGGATGGTCTACAATGACAGAGAAGTAGTGCTTTTTATTTATTGGTATGCAGTACTAATACGATTTCGTCGTTATTTTTCTTCTTTAGTACTATCCCATGCCAAAACCCAATAACTGAAAATACATAAAGAACACAGGCGTGTCATCATACTTGCGATCTCTGATGCTTCCTCCTCTTCTAGCATTGCAGCAAAACCATTGATATGTTTACTATACGAGTAAAATATCGCATCCTCCACCCTCTTTTTACTGCAAGAAAATAGTAACATATTCAGGATCTTATGAAATTACAGATTAAAAGTTAAAATAAACAGATTTTGGAGCAAAAAAAATCCATACCTTCCTAAGACTGTACCAAGTAATTCATGGTGAGAGTCTGCAACCTTATTGAGTTGATCGGAAGTTACTTCCGTGCCATGTGAATGTCCTCCCAAGTACACAATATAAGACTGCAAAAGAAATAAGCCAGAATTAACTTATAAGTGATTGCATGATGGAAAAATTCTCATTAAACAAAAAACAGTACAATGTAAACCTTTTTCATGGATAAAGCTGGTTCTTGAAACGCAGCAAAAACAATGAACAGAACAAGAAAATTTGAAAACTTGACAAAAAACATTATGCTTTTTCACTGTAAAAAGCCTATGGTAATATTATTGTGCTCAAAAGTAGCACTGTATTTTTCTGTAAACAGAGAAGGACCATTTATCCGAATCAGAATTTCCTTTTTATAAGTAAAAGAAAAGAAGGAGAAGAAGAAGAGAACAATTCAAACTGAAACTAAAGAGTCCTAAGCTAATTATAATTCATTTGTTAATAATTATTTCAATGCAATACTATCCTTTTCTGATCTCTCTAACTTATAATCCGATCTTCTTGGATTATGACCAATATACCAAGTACAATATACCAAGTACAATATCTATCAGCAATACATACAATGAACAATAAACTCACACAATTAGAACTTTATTTCTTTGAATTTAATTATAATTTTCCATCACAAAATTCATCACCAATTGTGGATTTTTAATTTCGAATTACATTTATATTTTACCTATTGATGGATTTTTTTAGCAATTGCGGCGGTATATAACAGTCTTGTAAGAAATACTAGCAATAGTTGTCCGTCACAAATTTCATATATAAAAAATTCCATCACTAATTCATCGTAATAATCCATTAGACACTTAGAGCATGTCTGAGAAGTGTTTATAAAAATTAAAATTATAAATAAACAGAAGTGAATAATGATTAAATGAATAGTATTTATGGTTCCTCAAAATGTATGGGTAAAAATGTTTTGAATGTCTATAAGTAGTTTATAAACACGACCCAAACATAGGTTTGATTCAATAGTCATAATTTATGCCGGGTTCCATAGAATCTAGGATTGGATAAAACTCCCGAACTGAACCGAACCGAATCGAGCGGTTCTTCATAAGTTAAATACCCGAACGGGTATCTGAATCGAGAACCGATGAGTTTGGGTCCGTTCTCGATTCTAGACCAAGAACCAAAGAACCAAATTTAAATAATCTTTTTAATTTTTTATATTGAATTAATTAAATTTTTTGAATTTTTTCTAAACAAATTAGCAAATTAATTAAACAAACCAGCCAGTCCAGCCAAATTAATTTTTTGTTAGCCCAACATTTGGGCCTTATCCTTCCCCTTTGTGGTAATTACATAAACCTAGGTATTTAAAGATTGGTTTTTAAAAATCAAGTCTAAAATTTATTTATTCAAAAATCAAGTACTATATTAAACCCCTAATTGATAACCTAATACATCTCTCCACTCCCTTCTCCTCTTCGCGCGCTTTCCTCCTCTTCCCCATTCTTTTCCTCTCTGTCAAACGCAACGGCAACGCCTCCCTTTTTCCCCTTACTTTCCTCATCCTCCATTCTCCCTCATTCCTCCTCCTCTGCCTCCTTTCCTCTTCAAAATTTGAGTAAATACGAACTACTTGACTCCGACTCCGAATCACTAAAGTCATCATAATCAGATGACAAAGAGTTAGAATCACTATCTCCTTACCGTTTTCTCTTGGAACTGGAGGTTCGAGTTTTATTCTTCTTCTTCATTCATTTTTTGCTACCCTTGGATTTTCTAGATTCTTCGTCGGATTCTGAGTCAAAATCCGGATCTAGTTCCAAACCGTAGTTGAGGCGGTCACGTTTATTAGATTGAGACACTCCATTTTTGTCTTCTCCAGTTCTGCTTCGATCCTTCGCCATTTTAGGTGTGTGGCTTATAGGTGTGTCTGGTTGTCTAGCTGTTGTGGGTGTGCTGGGAATGGGACGCTGCTGTCGTTCACAGCATGTGGTGGATCTGCCGCATGTGTGGTTATGGGAATCCGTGTGGTAGATCTCTGTGTGTGTGGGAGGGGGGTTCGTGTGGTGGAACTGTGGTGGTGGTTGTTTTTTTGTTATTGTTGTGGAGATGGTTGTGGTGGTGTTGTGGTTGTGACCAACTTTTTGGTCGATCTGTGACCAAGTGTTGTTGGTGTACTGGGATTGGGGGACGTGTGTTTGGGTGCATCTGTGGTGTTGCGAGTGGCAATCGACGGTGGTGCAGATGGAGGATCAGGCGGATCTCGTGATTTTGATTTTGTGACTAAAAATATAATCTGTGATCTTCAAAATCGGTAATCTGTGACTAAAAATATAATCTATGACTAACTATTTTGTTATCTGTGACCTAAAAATTATATAATCCATGATCGTGAAAAAATCTATGACCAACTAATTTGGAAATCTGTGACTGTGTGACCTATAAATTATGATCTGTGACCATCCAAATTTGAAATTTGTGACTAACAAATTAATTGTGACCTACAAAATTTTTGAAGTGTGACCGTAAAATAATCCGTGACGTATAAAAATTATTATTTGTGACTGAAAAATAATATGTGACTATCTAAATTGTGAATCTGTGACTATCTAAATTGTGAATCTGTGACCATATTGTTAAATTGTCGAAATCGAAGCAGTCGTCGGAATAAAGTTGCAGCGAAACGATCACCGAAATAGTCGTCTGAGAAGAGTGGTGGCCAAAATGGTTGTCGAAATAGTCTCCAGAACTGTAGAAGTGGTGGAGGTGGAGGTGGAGGTGAGGTGAGGTGAGGTGAGGTGAATTAATTATATTATATTAGAATTAAATATTTAATAATTAATTAATAAAAATATTTTTAATTAATGATAAATACATAAGTTTTACATTTTGAAACTTGACACCTGAAAATTGAATTATGTCAAAGTTAACACCTGACTTTTGAATTTTTCCCTTCCCATTTCCATTCCAATTTCATTTGGTAAGCATTACACACACTCTCGTATAAACTCAAATCATTTGATAATTTTAAAACCTACATTCTCATTCCCAAATCGATTTTGAAGCTCCTCATTTCATTGGCGGTGGTAGCTATTAGGGCTGGACAAAAGTTCCTAAACCGAATTGGACCGAACCGAGCGGTTCTTCATAAATTAAATACCCGAACGAGTATCTGAATCGAAAACCGATGAGTTTGGTTCGATTTTCGGTTCTAGGCCAAGAACCGAAGAACCGAATCTAAATAAATTTTATAATTTTTTATATTGAATTAATTAAATTATTTTCTAAAAAAAATAGCAAATTAATTAGATAAATTTAATTTTTTGTTTGAAATTTCTTGCCCAATTAATATTTAGTATTAATATCTACTTTTTTTATATTTGTATATATTGAATTTATCTTATTAGACAACTTGTTATTTATATATTTTTAAATTGTGTTACATTAATTTGTAATAGTTACGAATGAACATGTTATTAATTATATTTATATAGTGGTGTTGTAAATGTTAAAAAACTAATTACAATACGAAACCAAACAGAACCGAATCGAACCAAAGTCAAACGATTCCATAATTATATTTGGACCCGACAGTTCCATTTATTAAATACCCGAAAGTTTTGGGTTGGTTCGATTCTGAAGAGAATCGAACCGAACTGGACCATGTCCAGCCCTAGTAGCTACTGATTAAATCTTTGAGTGCAGTATAAACATTAAAATGGAATTTGAAGCCACTTATTGGACATCAATGACAACTTGTTATTTATATATTTTTAAATTGGGCTACGTTAATTTGTAAAAATTACAAATGAACATGTCATTAGTTGTATTTATGTAGTGTTGCTCACTTGCTGTAAATGTTAAAAAATTTAATTATGGTACGGAACCGAATGGAAGCGAACTCAAACGATTCCATAATTATATTTGGACCCGACGATTCTATTTATTAAATACCTGAAAATATTGGGTCTTAGAACCGAACTGACCTGACCTATGTCCAGCCCTAATAGAATCTACGGTGTAATCATAGAATTAAAAAACATTGGTATTAAAGAATCATTAGCAAAAATCTAAGTACAATCGCTATGATTCAATAGGAGGGCCTGGAACAAAGCTTTCCTTTGTCAAAATCGTATTAAAAACACACCCCTTCGGGAGTGACCGAGTTGGTGGAGCAGGTAAACGCGGAGATCGAAGATCACAAATTTGAATTGTTTGTCAACACTTCCTCGGTCAATCTCTTCGCACCGGGCCTGCCTAGTGCGATTTATGTCTTATATGTGATTTGTGGGCTACTGCACATGGAGCGAGATTTATCTAGTGTGTACTCACGGATAGCGACTGCGGGTAACTACGTTAAAAAAAACACACTTGATTTTCAAACTTTGCCAATAATTAGTGCTAAGTAATCTTCAATGCATATGTCATTAATATTTATGTGGTGTCATCCATCCATCACTGAGATGAATTCCATTTCTTTAACAAAAATATTCACGTTAGTGAAAAAACTCCAATATGGCTTTCCTTCCTATCAAATCTCCCCATGACAAGAAAAAGGCTACTGCATATACCCATTAGGACTTGCTTATGAGTTTTGGGGTACCAGTTATGAATTTTTTTTTTGAAGTATCGATTTTAGATGTTTAAATTTGAATGATTTTAGTGGCGATTTATAAAACAGTTCAGCCCATCTTTAGAGAGTTTATTATCTCCGAAAGTTTTTGAAAATATTAAAATTAAATATAGCTCATAAGTGAGTTTTATTTATAAGTTTAATTTTATACTTTTAAATATTTTTTTATACTTAAGTAAATTGTTACTTATAAATAATGTTTATATTTTATAAGTGACTATTGTCTTATTAGTATAATAAACAAATTTTTACACAAAAGTGAATTTTTATCTTATAAGTAATTTTTACTCATATGTAAATTTTTAATTTATAAGTAAATGTTTTGCTGATAAATAATTTTAGATTTATTGTATTTTTATTCATAATTTAATTTTGAATAAAATATATGGATTGAAAACAATTATTGTATAGATGATAAAATTGAAAGAGAATTTGAGAAATAACAAAAATCCACTGATTTATGGATTGAGAAATACGATTAAAATTATTGTGATTTTTAAATCAACCAAAATCAATGTCTAAAGCACGAATTTTCTGAACCAATGTTTTATTAAAGAATGTGGAGTTAAATGTTTGAATAGCTATTGAATTTTGGTACATGTCACGGCTTACTTACCGACCTTTGAAACTTATCCCATTGGCCACTCAATTTTACTCCGTCCAACACCATTGACCACCGAATGGAAACCGTTAGTAAACTTGCATACGTGACTGGCGATAATGTGACGTGGCACGTTAAATGGTAACTTAAGTGCCATGTCAACAGAGTTAAATATTTCATTAGCCACTGAACTTTGGATTGTGTCACGACTTACTCACCGAACTTTCAAAGTTGTCTCATTGGCCACTGAACTTCACTCCGTCCAACTCTATCGCTCACACATTCTAAACCGTTAGTAGACGCGTCTACGTGGACAACGAAAAGTTGAGTTGGCCAGTTAAATACGTTCAATTAATTTCTCACTCGCCAACTCGTTGCCAAATAAGCAAAGGCACATCCAAACTTGCTATTGGTCTTGCATCTGTTAATAATTTTTGTGCATATTTTCCCGCTGTCCTCATTGTCACAATATCCATATAGAACCAGGGAATTGAGACGAAACACTAAGGGTCCGTTTAGATTACAAGGGTGAAAAATTGGTGGAAAGAAAATAAATTTCAGGGAAAATAATTGCCTAGAAATTATTTTGTGGGGAATTGTTAATTAAGTGTGTTTGGTTTGTATAATTTTTCACTCGAATTTTTTTTTTTAAATTTTGGTTCGTTTGGCCATATTTTACATGAAAATTGTTTATTAAAGTGATAATTTTTTCCACAATTGGTTATAAAATTTGTTTCCATTGCCAAAAAGTAAATAAAAAAAAACGAAATTTTTTTTCCTAAAAAATCATTTTTTTCATCAAAATTTTGTGTTCGTTTGACTTTTGGTTATGAAATTTGTTTCCATTACAAAAAAAAAAAAAAAAGGCAGTCAACTGGAAAATCAATTTCCCACGAAATTGGTGGGAATTGATTTTCCCTAATTTTGAGGAAAACCAAACACGTGGCCCAAAAACAAGAAAATATTTTCCCATCCAAATTTGGCTCATCAAACATGACATTAGGTGGGAAATGGAAAATATTTTCCTAGTTCCATGGAAATTAATGCCCATCAAACGCGGCCTAAGGGAAAGGAATATGACTCAAGGAATGAAGCTTCAAAGGAAGAAAACAATTATTTTTATACTGATATCATTCAATTAATAAAGTTCAAAGCAACCCAAATGCAGGGATATGAGATACATTTTGCCCCGTTTCCTTATCGATCCATTTCCCCTTCTATTTCTCACCGATTATATGCGTCTTTGCTTATTTGGTAACGAGTTGGAGAGTGAGAAATTAATTGGACGTATTTAACTAGCTAACTCAACTTTCTGTTATCCATGTAGACGCGTCTACTAACTATTTAGAATGGGTGAGTGATAGAGTTGGACATAGTGAAGTTCAACGGCCAACGAGACAATTTTGAAAGTTCGGTGAGTAAGTCATGACATAACTCAAAGTTCAGTGGCTAATGAAACATTTAACTCTGTTGACATGGCACTTGAGTTACCATTTAACATGTCACGTCACATTATCATCAGTCACGTATGCAAGTTTACTAACGATTTCCATCCGGTGGTCAATGGTGTTGGATGGAGTAAAGTTGAGTGGCCAATGGGATAAATTTCAAAGGTCGATAAGTAAGTCGTGACATGTACCAAAGTTCAATGGCTATTCAAACATTTAACTCAAGAATGTGAAGTGACTATCAATATCTTCCTTTTAGATGGGGTGTGGCTAATCCGACCGGGGACCTTTCTGGCGTTGCCACTCACTTCAAACTTGCTTGTAGTTTTGCTGATTGCACGACACTCAACTATGGAGGATCTTGCAATGGTCTTGGGGAGAAGGGAAATTTTTCTTATGCATTCAACAGCTACTATCAATTAAAAAAACAGAATCATCAGTCTTGTGAATTTGATTGCAGGTTTATTGTTGGGGTTACAGACGGTATTTTGTCGGTTTTCAGGTGAAATAGTGGAAAGATTATATCACCATTGATTATTTCTTGGGGGATTTGCTCGTTTCTCGTGTAATTGGAGGTTTCTAAGCGAAAATTTCAGGTTTCCCTCTTCTGAAACTGGAAAACATCATAAAAGGAGAAGATATACTGCACAGATAATAGCATTTTAGATTAATTAGTCGTTACTTTCGATCAGCAATGGAGTCTATTCTTATGGTTAATTATTGTGAATTGTGATAGTGAATGAAACTTACAAGAATTTGCTTTAATATGTCTCTTTTCTTATGGTTAAAGGTTAATTATGGATACTTCCATTAAATTCTTCAACGACTGCTAGGGGTGTCAAAATAGCGGAGCCGGGCAGGCTGTAGCTCGACTGGGGATGGCCTCAGCGAACGGGCAGAGTTTTTATTCAATATATTCCAGAAGATGTAGACATACAAACATTGGAAGATTTCATGTTCACAAACAATTCCACCATATCAATGCTTACAGCATTGGCTTAAAATTTGAAACATCACTCATGAAGCCTTATCCTGGTGCTTATCTGCGTACGACAGATCGGGCACAGGGGCAAGTCTCTACCACAGTCATAGCACGTCTGCAAAGATCAGCATGAAGTTTAAGGACTAGACGAAGCAAGAATACAAGACTTCAGATCCCGCGTTGTCATTTCTGCTTACCTGATGTCCACATCCAAATGCAAGATCTCGCTTGTGCCAGTAACAAATCGGGCAGTTCTGTGAAGCATTGATGAATCATCAAGAAATCACGAAAACAAACTCATCTGAGTACTAAATTACAGGCGATGAAACAAAACTACATGAGTAGAGACGTACCCTACTAGATGAACTTTCTGTTGGAATGGGAGAAGGTGGACAGGAAGCTGTATAATATTGTTCAAAGCTGCTCGACCGGAAATAATTTGCAGGGGGATTTGATGACCTGAAGTTCCCCGATGGAGGTGGTAAAGGAACTTTTGCAGGTATTCCTTTCCGGTTGCTGCAAAAAGGAATTGCAGTTAGCATTTTAAGATTCTTGGTTTTTCTTTCACCATTAGGCAAGAAACTAAAATAGAAGTAAACATACCCTAGAAGTTGGAGCTCCAATGTTGCTCTGTATTGTAAGGGAATTTCCATTAATGAAGCCAAAGCAAACTCTGCTTCCTTCTGGGATAAAGGGACTTTTCTAACCATGATTTCCGTAAAGTTAACAAACTGCGTTCCACAGAATGATGAAATGGTGATTTCCTTGTTTCTAGATAGCAAAAAAACGAAACGAAACAAGCAAAAACACAGATTTATAATGGTTTACTTTCAATATGAAAGTTACATCTACTGGACACTACAGATTTTTACTATTATGCATAAAAAGAAGATTACAACAGTGATCTTGTGCCTCACGGTCTTGTCACAGAAAATGAATCTCGAAAGATCAATTATATACTGTACGAATAAGAGGGTGATTGAATATAGATATAGAATACGTGATATACCCTTGAACGAAAATGGGTAATTTCCGTAACTGGAAACAGTAAGGTTACTTTCCACACAGTTCAACTTGTTGAGCACGAATAATGCAGGGATTGAGGATGCTTCAAGGACCAGTTCTAACCTGAATATTATCAAAAGCCCTGGCAGGAATATTATCGTCAAACTTCTGCATCGTGTGCCATGGCCCATCACCAACTCCAACCAAGACTATTGACAATGGATAATCACTGCAATGGCGATAATACATCACTGAAAAATGTTTATCATAAACCTGATATTCTTGTGAGGGAAACTATTCAATCAAAATATGCAACCTTGCTTTAACAATTGCGTCAACTGTGCTTCTCTCTTGTGGACTTAACTGGCCAATGCTGGTGTCTACACTTCGTGTCACCTTCATTATTTTAAGAATGTCAGACTAGTGACCTTAGTCGATAATAATATTCAATCCTCTTGGGGGTTGACTGGAAATGAGAAAACTAAAACAGAAACACAAAATTATGCCTAAACTAACCTGCCCATCAACGATGATCAGTAGAACATGATACTGACCTCCGCTCTGATCAACTATCCCTATAGCAGTTTCAATTATCGGGGCATATGATGTTGGTCCTAGACAAACAGAAATACGTTTCTCTTAAAGAAATAACGTCACTAGTGATTTGCAAATTAATAAGTAGATTGACCAACCTGCTAAACGAACATTCGGAACAATATCTCTGTAACGAGATAGTACTTCCTCAAAGCCATTGCAGGGCTTGTTATCTGGATAAAAGCTGAATACATCTTGATCATGTGTAGTTACTGCAAGATTATATTAAAGGTTAGAAATATGCGCGTGATATCATCCTAATGCACTTTCAAAATCAGCTTAATTCCTTTTGTATATATAAAAGATCCAGTAATGCATACCATCACCAAAGCCAAAACAAGGAATAAGGTTATCCTCATCAAAAGCTGATAATGTCCTTCCAATAATTGAAATGGCATGTTCATATGGATTTAAGCCTTCACCAATATGATGCAGGCTCTTCTGGTTGAAAGAGTGTTTTCCCGTCCATTCATTACTTTTCGTGAAGTCTATTCCAATGATGAGGTTGGACGATTCCAGACCCGATTGAGCAAGAGCGTCTTTCACCTGAGGATATGGTTGAAACTTAGTGCTTGTTTGGGAAAGTTTAAAAAGTTTCTAAAAAGTCGAGGTTAGAATCAACAATTAATATTTACACATTTCACGACCCACAACTTTTATCAATTTTCGACCTTACATTTTATCAATTTTTATCAAAATTGGTTAAAACTTTTATCAATAGCTTTGTGAAACAACCCATTAATCTCGATAATTAGACACCAGCAAAACAAAGTCCGAGTTTCTGCTGAACACATTCAAATCAAGAAGTTACAATCAGGCATGACATGAAGTAAAATATCAATTACAAGTCTAACCAGGAAGTTTCTAAAGCCCTTTCTATAAGAACTGAAACTCGAACCACTTTAAAACTTGTTGCAAATTATCTTACCGAGATAGTGTCTAAATCTTCATCCAGAAACAGAATTAGAAGCTTCGTCATATCAATGAATCACCAGCTAAAAGCAAAGAAATGCAATAGAGATAGTACCTGGTCAAGAGACCTGTAGTTGTCATCAATTCTCCTATATTTTGAGGGCAACTTCGTTCCATTCGAGTTCATGGAATTTCCAGTAGACAAATGTTGTGGCGAAGGGCAATATTGTGATCCATAACTAAGTGAATCGCTGTGGTTATAATTGCTATATTTAGTCTGTTTTCCTCCCATTTAGCTTTCACAGTTTCTTCTACAGAAAATTGTTCCAAGGATTGAATGACGAGAGATATTACGGAACTGCAGGTTCATAAATCATTATTTGATTAGTTTAGCTTTTGGATGTTTCAGAAAGACATAAACATCAAATTTTTGTAAGAATCTTCAAGCATTTTGCATACCTGAGGAGCAGAGGAAATGGAATGAAATTATGAAAGACTCCCAGAAGAGGACGATGCAATGAACCCAAAACATCCATTTTTAGTTGATGCTTAGAGTACTAAGAATTAAATAAAAATTAAAGGGCTGACTTTTCTTGGATTAGCTTTCTAACGTAAGCAACAACATTCTGAATCTCTGATTACTTTGTTAATAACAAGAACTCACCAAGAAACTTCACGTTAATATGACTCGGTACCAAAAAATTGAGACAATAAAACAAAGAAACATCGCTTTTGCTGTCATCATAAGTCATAACTGAGATTAGTGTAACAATATGTATCATGTACTCTGCACATTGGATTAAAGAAGCAAAAAAAAAAGCGTTAAAATTTGTTCATTGTATTGTTTAGCGATGTCTAATACTGCGTAGAAAGTGAGAGAATATCAAAGTTTGACCAGAGAATTTACCTGAAATATTCCAAATGATGAAACCAATGCAGTATGGTAACAACTGTTGGAGATATTACACCGATAAATGTGCACGTTATATTCAAATCAATATACACATTATCGATGTAATATCTCCAACAATCTTAAGATGAATTTGCCCCGCATCGGTGCTAACGGTTTCGTGGCAATCATCTCCCAAGATACAACGACCATGTCTAGCCATAGGAGCACTCCAAATGACTTAGACCAACGAACTCGAACGGAGTTCCCTCTCTACCATAACCATGATTTTGATGCAAGAAATAATCACTTCTACAAAGTATTTATGTAAAACTAAAGTAAAATATGAAATGGAATGATATGGAACTATCAATTGAGTTTGTTCCACTTCTCATTATTCCATATCAAATTCAAACATGTGGGATCCCTTATATAGTAGTTGGAACATCCATACCAAGAGACACATCTCTTAGAATTTATATCTCTCCATAAAGAGATACAATTACATCTCTACATAAAGAGACAATTATTAAAAAATAATGGCAAAAGTCATGATCCATATGAAAAGACACATCTTTTCTAGAATATTTCACAATATTCCATATAATTTTTCAATAATTCAAAATTTGGCTTAATTTCTCATTCACCAAATAACACATTTCCAACAACAACAAGTATTACATCTCTAAAGTCAGCCACCTACAACTATATTTTTGTTATTAATTAATTTATTTGGGGTTTGTCTACTCTACAAATCCGATATTTAAGTGTGGTCTGTTTATAATTGATTTATTCAAACTGATATTGACACCCTTTTGAGAAAACATAATTTATATTATGATATTCATGACACCCTTTTGCCAGGAAGTTGTCAAACAATTTCTGTAGCCTACATTCCTTCTTTTCAATTAATGGAAACCAGAAAATTATAAAGAACGATGGTTCAAACTTCAAATTCAGAATATAAAAAATAAAGGAACGAATCTTTTAAGCAAGAAATTAGAATGTCGACATTCAGCTACAACTCAAGAATTCAACAACTCCTGCTGCAACCAAGCAGTCGAGAGCTTTCCATTTAGATCGCACTCATGATCATGCAGTGGCGGATCCAGGAATTCATTTGAGCTGGGCGGATCCATCTGAGTTAGGACGGATGCTCGATAGCCACCCAATATATGATAAAAAAAATTCCGGCGGAGCCAACACTGGTAGCCTCCATGGCTCGCTAAGTTCTGGTTCCGCCACTGCTAGGCTAGAGATGTGTGTCTGGAAAATTGACTTGTTCAAGCACCATGACTACATAAACCATTCGATAAAATTGCAACATCGTGGCCTAGGAAACTCTTCAATGTCTAAAATCCTGTTGTGCTTTGTATCGAACAAGTCAAGTACATGGAGAGTATAAACAGTAATGTGATGAATAGTAGTAAAAGGCTTTCCCTCACACCATTAGTGAAGACTCTACGAGGGCCAGTCGGCAACAAACCCACCGAAGTAACACGATTGTAATACTTCTATTTCACTGGTACTGCTTACATAAATATCAAACAGGAAAAATCAGAAGTCCTAAAGTCCTAACTTGTGCATAACATTTCTCAACTCATCTCTGCAAAATGTGAACTGCTATTTTCCATGGGGATCAGGGAAGATGAATTTGATGATGAAAATCGTAAAATTCCATCTTTAAACGATAAAAAATGTGAAACTAATCTAGAAACTCTTGATCACTCTGATTACTGCTTAAGAAAATTGAAAAAGTAACATTCGAAACTGTAAAATGATAAACAAAAAGTCTCTCTAGATAAAGCTTCAGGAATTTCCAGGCCACATAGCTTCTCATATATCTTAGAATCACAGCAAGTCACAATAGCAAAAAGGATATGTATAACGCACCAAAATCTATTTTGTTTTTAGTGTCACCAAAATCATCTTTATCTAATTTAAGCGGAAATTTAATACTATTTTATAAATCTTGGGATTTGATTGATAATGTTAATTCATCAACTTGAATTGAAAAAATTTCACATATATATTAAAAAAAATACTACCAATTTAAAATGTAAAGTTTAACATGTCGAAAATGCTCAATTGCCAAAATATCTAAACTAACGTGCAATTAAACATAAACGATACTTAAATTAAAATTTGCCAAAATCTAAACATTTTACTTGATGACCCCATAAGTATCACTAGGTCAATTTTTCATGCGTCCACATGAATCATTCTAATCTGAAAACTTGTTGTAAGAATGAATATTTTGAAAACGCTTATTAAAAATACGTACATATTCTTATTAACATGATATAAATATAAAACGACATAACATACTAACATTTCTTAGATTTAGAGCAAACTGGTTGCGATATCCAATAGCTCAAGAAATATCTTAAGAATTCTTATATTCCGTTGGACTTACATATTCGACCTAATGGTCTATCCCGTAAGATTTACATAAAAATCGATCCAAAGACCTTAGGGTATTTTATGTCAAAATTTATATAAATATCAAGAAAATAAGAATTTACCACTTGCGCAAAATATTCTTCAAAGAAATATGAGAATGCAAATAATGAAGTTGCGTAATTTTCTCAACAATGTACGTGTGAAGTGAAATTACAAAGAATGAAATGGCGTAAAATTCTAAAGTGAAAATACTATCCTAATTATATATACATAAATGTGACATTCATCAAACACTCAAACAAAACGCCAAAACGTCTCAAGTCATAATTGTAAAGAATTCAAGGATTAAATAAATCATTGGGTAATTGGCGCAAAACGTCCCTACCTATGACAGGTTTTGTGGAAAACGTCCCTACGTTTGATTTTTTGGTGCAGTATGTCCATACATTTGCCTTTTCTTGCGCAAAACGTCTTTTTCACCAATTTCTAACATAAAATGACAATTATACCCTCCTATATAATTGCACCTAAGCCCCCATCTCTAACCGGCAGAATCTTCCCATCTCTGTCACCGTCGAATTCCACCTCCAAAAAACCACCATCTCGCCACCTAGGAGGGTATAATTGTCATTTTATGTTAGAAATTGGTGAAAAAGACGTTTTGTGCAAGAAAATGCAAATGTATGGACATACTGCACCAAAAAATTCAAACGTATGGATGTTTTCCACAAAACCCGTCATAGATAGAGACGTTTTGCGCCAATTACCCTAAATCATTTTATTGCCTCCATCAATCAATCAAGCGTCAATGAATTAAATGTAGAATTCAACATTTTAATTAATTTATTTATTAATGAAATTCAAATTGAAATTAGCGTTTTCTATTAACAAAATTCAAATTCAAATAGGTAAGCGTACACATTTTTCTAAAATGTTATTTTTATATATTATATATATTAACAAAATATTAAAAGATAATCATTTTCTTTCTACTTGGACATAAAATTACTTCTGCTTGAGTTCAATTTATGTAATTTAATATGAGCTGAAAAAATGAGTATATTTTTGATATATTTTATCAATTTCTAAAATATTTAAATATTCGACCCAAGTAAAAGTTACGATAAACTCTATAAAAAAATATTCATAAAAAATAAATCGTTTATGCAAATAAGTGGGTTGAGCTTATCACTTTAACTTTTGAACTTTAGTATGATGATAAGGTTAGACAGAGATTATTTTGCTTGCTAAATGACCAACATTAAGTTTAGGAAAAATCTTTATTTACATAATTTTTTACCTAAAGTTTTACTTAATCGTCAAGTGGCGGCCCTTTATTGGGGGGGGGAGGCGCTGTGTCGGGGGGGGGGGGGGGGGGGGGGGGGCGCCTGTGGACACAGCGCCTCCCAACAGGGGGCCGCCACTTGACGATTAGATAAAACATTTGGTAGATGATTTGCTACCTTTAAGTTTAAGCCCACGTGAAAACAGTTAGTAAAAATCTGAGATGTTACAATATGCTTACACTGCACCATGATCTTCTACCAAATTCAGAACACTCCATTCATGTATACCAAAGTCAAACCTATTCTTTCTAAGTGAGAGTTTGGCACCCATTTTGGGTGTATTATAAATTTTAGAATAGTGATTAATGAAACAATACGTGGTTGAAAAGTAATGAAATTTTTTAGATTTATGTGTAATATTATTTTATTTCGAAAATGTGTGGTTATAATTAAAAAAGATAATTTTTTTAAAAAATAATGGGGGTTAAGCACAAGCTAAATAACATAAGGACTATTGATGTTGCAGTACCAATCTTGTCAAGTTGTCTCTTTAAAAGTCAAACTACCGTTTCCGTCACAAAAGGACTCATCACACACATCTGTAAGATCAAAAACATCGGGTGCTAAAAATAAAAGTACGGTACCCATTGTCACGACCTTTAAAGGTTCGGGACCCAAGTGCAATTTTCCCAAGAAGAAAACAAAGAAAATAACCCATATTGAAGAATTATTCATCCTAGATTGCTAACACGATGGAAAGGCTTCTGACGATCAAACATGTCAAGAATCAAATATGATCGAAGAATCTTAGAGCATATGACTGCAATTAAAGATCGGACAATCAAGAGTAGAAGAACTCCTTTTCAACACGATATAGTCTCAACCTAATTGACTACGGGTTAATTTCACAAATGGTCACTGAAGTTACCTGAAAATTTCAAAACAGTCACTGAAGTTTCAAAGTTTCAGAAACGATCACTGAAGTTAGAAATTTCTTTCAAAATGGTCACTGAATTTTCAGATTTTTTGGCCAAGTTTGAGGCCATTTTTTGGCAACTTCTGATCACCAAAATCGTTGATTTCGAATACCGTTGGAAAGCCCACGATATCCTCTTCAATTACCACAAAAAATCTCCCCAAAACTCCTAGTGAATCGGCCGGAATAAACCCACAAAGTCGGCAACCGAAAATTGTGAAAATTTGCCCAGATTTTTAGATTTTTTGAGCAAGTTTGAGGCAATTTTTCGGCAACTTCCGACCACCAAAACTGTCGATTCCGGATACCGTTGGAAAGCCCACAATGTCCTCTTCAATTACCACCAACAATCTCCCCAAAAATCCAAGTGATTCGGCCAGAATAAACCCACGAAATCAGCTACCCAAACTGGGCAAAAAAAAGTCCGAAAATCTGTCCAGTTTGGGTAGCTGACTTCGTGGGTTTATTCCGGCCGAATCACTTGGCGTTTTGGGGAGATTTTTGGTGGTAATTGAAGAGGACATCGTGGGCTTTCGAACGGTATCCGAAATCGACAGTTTTGGTGGTCGGAAGTTGCCGAAACATTGCCTCAAACTTGCCACAAAAATCTGAAAATCTGCGCAGATTTTCATAATTTTCGGTTGCTGACTTCGTGGGTTTATTCCGGCCGAATCACTTGGAGTCTTGGGGAGATTTTTGGTGGTAATTGAAGAGGACATCGTAGGCTTTCCAATGGTATCCGAAATCGACGTTTTTGGTGGTCGGAAGTTGCCGAAAAATTACCTCAAACTTGGCCAAAAAATCTAAAAATTCAGTGACCGTTTTGAAAGAAATTTCAAACTTCAGTGACTGTTTCTGAAACTTTGAAATTTCAGTGACCGTTTTGAAATTTTCAGGTAACTTCAGTGACCATTTGTGAAATTAACCCAATTGACTACAGGTAATCATGTTCTGTTACCTTATAGAGTAAGATTGCATTGCAAGGGGTTTCATTCGATCACATACTTTATTTGTGTCATATACCAAGGAAATAAGAACACCTATCACATGTGGTCACAACCTTTTGCAAGACATGTCACCAACAATGAAATTCTATATAATAGATATGATATCATGCCCACAGTGAAAAAGAGTTATAATGCTCACCTGTGGAATGACGTAGCCACGCTAGCATGTCAAAACTTTTTTCTTTTTAAAATAAAAAAAATAAGATTTGACATCTGATGTGGCAACGCCACAACTCTGATCTATATAAAGAGCTTTACATTATTTTACTATTAGCTATTCATACACAATTAATTTCATTATCGAAGTGGGATAAGGGAACTAGATTCCCAACCCCTCCATGGTGTTCAAACTTTTGGTTCAGAATGATGTCGACCATGAATAACAAATTATTTACGCTCTTTCAAAAACAAATAATTACTTCAACATGCTCGAGTAACTTATAAGGGGAAAATACACGTAAACAGCCTTAAATTAAAGCCATATTTCAAGAATGACCTTGGACCATTTTAAAATTTTAAAGTTCCGAAAATACCCTTAATATAAAAGGTTTCAAAAGAAGTCATTCTAATATAACATAGATTTCATTTTAGTCCTTAAGAATTTTGATTTTAACGTAGGATTCAACAAATTGTTTTTCCTTTGGAATTAAAAATTAAATCTTTCACCATCAACTGTTTCCACCTTAATTGAGTCCAAAACATTCGATATTGATTTTAACTAATTTTGTATTTTTGCATAAAATCCCCCATAAAATGGTATCAGAGCCATAGAGATCATGGAAATTGAAAATATTGAGAATATAGAAACTGAAGTTTATGAAAGGATAGAAGGATATGCCTTAAAAGAAAATTTTGATTGGGAAAAATTTAGAAAAATTAATAAAGCAGAATTAAATTTAAAACCACCAGGAGAAAATAGATTATTTAGTATTTTAGGTTCAGCTTTTAAAAGAGAAAAACTAGTTATTAATGAATATCACGAAATATAAAAAGCCATTGTAACGCCCCAAATTTCATTTAAATCAAGGAGCTACTAAAGTCGAAATATCCTGTAATAAGTATTCTCAATAAACGCCAAATTGGACAAATATTTTTTTTTCCTAAAACTATAGCAAATTAAGACTAAATTCAGAAACATCATTTGAATTATTTACTCATATCCAAGAGTCAATACCAAATATAATAAGCAAAGTGCCACAATTTGCAAAAATATTAAAAGTTGAGTTAAATTGACAAAATGGAAACCGACTATTTAAAATACTTGTTTTAAAAATTTGTAAATAAACGGTCTATTATTTAATCAAGATAGCCCCGCTCATTGCCTTGCCTTGTCGAGCTCCTTAGCTTGAAAGAGTGGAAAAATATTGGGGTGAGCATAACGAATTATACTCAGTGGGGAAACAACAATCAGTCCAGGTTAAATCTAAACATGAAATTAAATTATGAATATAATATCAATACAACATACTGTAGAAATATGTATTGTGGGACATCTTCAAGGATCCAATTACGATCTCGGACCTATTTATGGTCCTTGACAACATGTTATAACGCTTCACAATTTTGCACTGTGGGACAACCCCAAGGACCCACTTTCGATCTCAGACCTATTTACGGTCCCTGACAACCTTTTCATACGTATAAATATCATATCACAATCAAAATCACACATCTAGAATTAACATAGACAAAATAACCACAATTGCGTAAATGTAAACCCCACCTCAAATTCTTGGAAATTTTCTTAAAATTGAACGAATGTGATATTACCGTGTTTTAAACTTTTCACGCGACTGGTCTAGTAAGAACAAAATTAATATAGTTTAGGATACTAAGTCCTAAATAACACTTTAAAACTTTTAGGGATTTGATTGAACTTTTTGGAAAGTAAAGAAATGAGTAATTTGATAATTCTTTAAATCTTTAGGGTCTAATTATCAAAACTAGAATATTTAGGGACAAAATGATAAAATTAGAAAGTAAATTATATTTAATTTGAAAAATAATTAAACTTTAGGGATTGTAAAAGAATAAAAATCAAATAGGGGACTAACTTAAAATTTTGGCCAAACTTAAGGATTTAAAAATAAGCTTTCAATATTTATAACCCAACCCCCCATTCCCAATCCCAAACTCACGCAGAAAGCTACAGGCAGTAAAGATTTTCAAATGGTTTTTACATTATAATGATTTTCAGCCAAAATCAAGGCCAAAAAAGGAAGTCCAAAGGCAAGAGCAAGAGGTCGAAGTTGCGGGTCGTTCGAAACTCGACTCACGGTATTAAAATCTGAATCTCGTTTTCTGCATTTTTTTGTGAATATATGTTGAAATGATACAGAGATTATAGAATCTCAAAAGCAAATTGAAAATAAATTTCGAATAGGTTACCTGCACAGATTTTTGCTGAGAATGAATTTTGGATTCGAAGTTTACAGCTTGAATATGGAAGAAACTGGTATAGTGTTAAAGGATTAGACAATGATGGTGATGAAATCAAATAAGAATAATTGTTCCATTGAGAGATTTACCAGTTGAATGCCCAGATTTCTTGTGAGATTTTTGCAGCCGTGAGAGAGTTTTTGGGAGATGGAAACGAGTGATTTTTTTAGGTTTGATACTATTGAATCCTACAAACTTATGCTTCAGAATTGAGACAATTAATTTGGGCTGATAATTGACTTAAACTTAGGCCAAAGAAGAATATTGGACCAAGAGTAATTTAAAATAGATATTGGGTGTAAAATTCAACCCAATAAGGAAATATTGAATTTTTAAGATTAAAAATCATTTTGAATTCTTATATTAAATGTTTTGTTAGACAACTCGACGGAATGTAAAATAAATTCTAAATTTTGACGGGAATGTCGTAGCGACATAACTTAAGTTATAAAATTTGCATTTTAAAATTCGGGTCGCTACAGCCATAGATGTAAAACATACACAGGGAAAACTAAAACTAAATTTAATAACAAAAATAAATATTAATGTATTCTTAGGAAAATTAAAAAAAGAAAAAAGAAGTAAAATATCTTATGTCTACCTTGTTGGAGTACAAATAATAATAAAATCATCTTTTAAAGAAGGAATTAATAACCCTATAATCGTTAATTTACAAGATGAAAGATGTATAACCGCTAAATGGAAATTTAGGAATAGTTAAAGGGAATTTAGCCTATAAAAAATTAAAATTTACTTGTTATCCAAGATATTGTGTTCATATAAATGATAAAAATTTAGATGATTGTCTTAGTTTACATTTTAAGATGACTAATAAAATACTAAAAGATGATAATAAAGTCTTTACCATATTATATCAATGATTATATTGTTATACAAATAGTAATTATGGAAATATATATATAAGGAAAAACCTTTTACAGAAATCGATGAAAAATTCAGAGATATGAGAGAAGCAATTTTACCTAGAGAACAAGATATAGAAGAAATATAAAATTTTGAGATATGACATGATGATACTATAAGTATTGATCAACCTTAATACCAAAACAAATAACTTATAAAGAAAATAAAATAATTATTGGAAGTAGTAGTAACGCATGACATAGTATTTCAAAAATAAAATAAAATAAAAATAGTAGTGTCTATGGAATAAAAGGAAAATTCTTTAATGAAAATAAATGGACCAATGAAAGTAGAATACTTATTGATACTTGAGCAAGTCAGAATCATATTTTCTCTCTTATAGATGAAGGAATCAAAAAGAAAAAAGTAGATCCCTAGAGTTATAGAGATTTTGAAGGAAAAATAAACTCTTGTGATATAATAGGACAAGTTCAAATTGAACTTGGAAGTTTATTATTAAACATAGAATATTATATAGATAACAATATGAATTTTGATGAACATCCAATATTATTAGGAAATTCATTCTTAGATAGTCTAGATAATTATAAAATAGACAAGGAATGAATTCTTATTATACATCAAGGAATAACTACATATTGCCCTAAAGAAAAATGAGTAGAGAAATAAAATTTTCAATAAGTGTATATATACAAATAACTGTATTCGAATAAAAAATAACTATACTTTAATAGATACAGGAACTGAAATAACCGTTTTTAAAGAATTCTTATTATCAAAATGGATAGAAAACAAACAACAATTAACTCTACAAGGAATAACTGGAGCAAAAGAATCATTAAAATACAAAAATGAAAATATAGAAGTTATCATAGGATCTAAAATAGTAACCGTAAAAAATGTTTACCAATATAATATAAATAATTGTGATATTATTTTAGGAAATGACTTTTTACAACAATTTAGTCAATATAGTCAAAATATTTATATTATTCAATTAAAAACTCAATGTGGACATTTACTAAAAATTGTTAGAGAATTTAAACCATTCAGAGTTCAGCCAACTCAATTTGGTGAAAAGATAGAATTTATACCAAAATTACTCAAATACTCAATTAGAACAATTACTCTTGACCAAATAGAAGATCTTTTAGCCAAAAATTATAATGATAATCCCCTTGAAAAATGGAAAATATAAAAAATTACAGCTAAAATAGAATTACTTGAACCTACAATCATTATTAGAGTCAAACATATGCTTTATAATCAAGAAGATAAAGAAGAATTTCAAATACAAATTCAAGAACTTCTTAATCAAAAACTTATAATAAGAAGCAATAGTCCTCATAGTAATCCAGCCTTTATGGTTAGAAATCATGCAGAAATAAAAAGAGAAAAACCTAGAATGGTAGTAAATTATAAAGAACTTAATAAAAACACTAAATTTGATGGATATTATCTACCAAATAAAGAAGTATTAATAAACATAGCTAAGAATAAAAAATATTATTCAAAATTTGATTGTAAATCTGGATTTTGGCAAATCAAGTTAGGAGAAAATAGTATACCATTAACAGTCTTTAGTACCCCTCGGGGACATTATGAATGGATAGTTATGTCATTTGGATTAAAAAATGCACCGTAGATTTATCAAATAAGAATGGATGAAATTTTTAAAACTTATAATTTTCTTATTGTTTATGTTGATGACATATTTGTTTGTTCAGAAACATATGAAGATCATCTTAAACATTTTAGAAGCTTTGCTATACTTTGCTCAAAAGAAGGTATAACACTTAGTCAGAAAAAAGCAGAACTAGCAAAAAATGAAATTGAATTTTTAAGAATGATAATAAATAGTGATGGAATAAAATTACAACCTCATATTTCAGAAAAAATAATTTTGTTTTCTGATAAACTAGAAAATAAGCAGCAAATTCAAAAAAATTTAGGATGTCTTAATTATGCTGAAGGATTTATAGAAAAACTTGCAGAAAAAAGAAATAAATTGCAGAAACTATTAAGAAAATCAAATAAGGTAGGATGAAATGAAGAACATAGTCTATGTGTTAAAAATTTAAAAGAAAATTGAAAAAATTTACCTAAACTTAGACCTCTTGATGAAAAAGATAAATTAATTATACAGACAGATGCATCAGATTTATATTGGAGTGCTTTATTAAAAACTGATTTAAATGAAATTTGTAGATATACTAGTGGAACATTTAATAATGCTGAATAAATTATTCAACCAATGAAAAAGAATTATTAGTAGTTGTTAAAGGAATAAAAAAATTTAAAATATTTTTGTTACCGAAAGAATTTATTATTCAAACTGATAATACTCAACTTAATGGATTAGTAAATAATAAATTACCAAATTCACCTCAACATAGAAAATTGCATAGATTGCAAGTGTCATTATCTTTTTATAATTTTAAATTTGAATATATTAAAGGAAAATATAACTTATTTGCTGACTTTTTGAGCAGGAATCATGAATGTGGAAAAGATTGAAGCATTTACAAAGGAATTACGAAATCTTTTAACAGATTTTAATGCAGATTAACTTGCTGTCCAAGAGGATCATCTTGATATTCAACAAACTTTGTGCAATTTATCTAACAAGGTTGTTGAAAGTGGAAAAAATATTGAGAAATTAAACAATAATAAAGAAAAAATAGTTGAAAAATTAACAGAATGTTTAGACTTTTTTGTAACTTGCAGTCAGGAGTACCCTCCTTTAGAAAAAGGTAAATACAGTCGAAAGGCTAGTTACATTCCATTTCGGGAGATTAATACATCTACCTCAAGTGGAGATTCAAAATTTAAGAGAAATGACTATCTTACCTCGCAAAAGGAAAAAGTCATAAAAAAGGTCCACAACAATCATCCGTCAGTATTGACAAATTGTTGGAAAAATTTACAAGTGGAAAAGGAGCCACTCACCTTTTAGGTGAAACATCCTTATCAAAAGGCTCATTGGAACAGCCTACTGTTATCAGTGAATTCTAAGAAAATAAAAAATCATCTACCGATGACCTTAAATCACTAAAGGGAATAATTACAACTCATCATGTTAGAACTAATTTACATCCTATGGAGAAGGAGTATTATGAATTCTCAGAATGGATATATAATTTCAGAGAAGGAAGTTCTCTTTACTTAACTGCCCTTCCAACGGCGATTTATCCAAGGATTAATGCGGTTCAAGGTGCAGATCCTATTATTGTTCGAAAATTGGCAACATTTGGATTCTTAGATCGACTCTTCCCAGGAGCAGATCTAAAAGAAATTGAACAATTTGACAGAGAATTTATTAATTGTGTCAAAAAATATAGTAATAAACACCAATTGAATAAAGATTTTATACTATCAGCCCCGAGTATAAAGAACCAGAATGGTATGGAGAACATCATCTTGTCATTATTCGAAAAAATAATGGAAATCCACTCAAGAAGATTCAGATTTTTAAAGAGATGCCCACTATCAATAGAAAATGGATAATTTACAGGCGAGCCCTTGGAATCAAATCAGTTTGCTCAACCATACAATTTTTCTATGGAGAAAAATATATGGTTTATGAAATGAGTAATAATTGGATCATTATCTGTAGAGGAGACAAAGAATCAAAAATCCTAGAAGATAAGATTTGTGAAATCTTGAACGATCAATTCCTTGAAAGTGAAGAATGCATAAAAGAAGCTTGCAAATTGATGGGACACGTCCACAAATAAATGACGATAAGAAAGCAACATCATAAGACAGCACCATGTGAGCATTAAAAAAAGAGAAGACAGCTATTAAAGTTGGAATAAAATTGCCGACACTAAGTAGCAGACAAGTGCCTTGATTATTTCAACTACTTTGAAGAAATTATTGTACTTTTACTTTTATGTTGTAAAATTTCGATTGGCTGATGCTTTTCAGTGAAGTGCAAGCTTCTCTATAAATTAAGATTCTTCTTACTTGAAGAGGCATGACCAAAAAATCCACAGAAAAGATATATTCTCTCAAAATGATCTTTGTAATTACTTTCTTGAAAGAGTAGAAACCACTCTTCGGAGTATCAATCTTTGTATAATAGCTTTCAAGCTATCATCAGATCAATAAAGTTTTTGAGTTTGAAATAAATCTTTTATTACGCTTTGAGTGTTATTCTACACAGTGAATCTGTTTAAGAGTTTTAAGTGCTTTTGTGTCCGTTTTGCTGTGATGCTGTTGGACTTTGGCCAACTCTTGTGATGAAGGTGACCAGGAACATATAACATTCTTGCTATTTTGCGAAGCGTGGTAAGGCCCTTATTTTAAACTACGAAGAAAATTATTGTCTGAAGATTTGTTTGAAAATTATTATATAAGAATTTTTATAGGATTGTATACTTTGAAGAACTTTTCATTATGAAATCTTACGAATTGTATTATAGAATTGTACATTTTAGATATACTAATAGTATTGATTATAGTCACATAATAGATATCCCATAAACTTATGATAGTTATACAAGAGGAATAAATTTCATAAAAAGAGATTCTAGATATTATAAAAAATGTCTTACAATTGCTTATTTTGGGTTAAAAGAAATATTACCTAAAAAAATAATAAAAATGATTATATTTTCTTGGTTAGATAGTGAAAATAGTGAAAGAACATTTGAAAATATAGAGCAATATGATAATTATAATAATGTCGCTGAATTATATGATTTTGATTTTAGTTTTGATGATAATGAATAAAAGAATTAAAAACATTCATAAATATAATTTAAAGAATTACATAAAAAACTTATAAATGAGAAAACCTATTTTGAACAGATTACCACAAGAATATAATAAATTAAAATTTAATCTAACATTAAAATTTTATATATCTATCATTAACAATAAACTAGATCTTTTTAAATTGAAAGAATATCTAGAATACACAATTATTAAAGAATAAAAATATGTCTGGAATAACTAAAGAATTTTGTGATAATAAAATAAATATTTTAGAAGAACAAATAATAACCAGAAGTAATCGAAGAGAAATTGAAAAAGAAATTTTTAATTGGAACAAAATTAAAAGATAATTAATAAGAAATGAAATTACAAGAGAATTAAGAAGAGAAATAGAACAAATGATAAATAATATAGTAGTAAATCTTTTAAAGCTACCAGATTAATATGAGTTTACCAACAAAAATAAGATTTGATAAACAAGAAATAGAAAATATAAGACTACCAATAGGAAGATATCAAACTAGAGGATGGAATACGACTATGTTTCAACTTTTAAGTTCATGAGAAAATACAGATGGATTATTAAATATGACTACAAATTGGACTAACGCATTTTTATGGCAACAATTAGGACAAATAAAAACTAAAGATATAGAACTTATAGATGGAATTAATAACATAGAAGATGAAAAGCTAAGGAAAGATTAGAAGTTTTAAGTAAAAATATGTCTAAAAAATTTAATAAAATTAAAGAATAAATTAGTAATTTAGAAGTGCTTGATGCAGCTAAACTTGAAGAAATTCAAAATCAAATATCAAAAATTGCACAGAAAAATAGTATTAATAAAATTGCAACTTTAGAGGAAAAATTAGATATTATTAATTATAAAATAGATATTTTATTAGATAAATTATGATTTGAAAATATTAAACCATCCTGTAAAAAATCTAGAGGATGAGTATGAATGATAAAATCAATTTAATTGAAAAATGTATAAAAATAATTGAAGAAAAAATTACTAGAGTTGAAAAAAATTATGAAGAAGAAAAAGAAAAATTACAAAATAATTTCTTAAGAATAGAAAATCTTTTAAATAGAATAATAGAAAATCTAAATAAAGAAAAATCATTTAAACCAAATTATACTGAAAAACTTAGAAAGAAAATTGAAAAATATGAAGAACTAATATAACTTGATGAAGGATTAAAAGATTATATAGAAAGATTATTAATCAATTTTAGAAAATAAGAAGAAAATCTTACCGAAAAAGAAGAAAAAAGAGAAGAAAAATCAACTATAGAGGAATAATGAATGAAGATATGGAAAACCTAATATTCGACTTAGAAGATTTAAAAATTTGTGAAGAAATAACTAAAAATCATATGGTTGGAAGAATATGAGGACCACGAGCAATTAAAGAAGAAAATTTTGGAGAAACTAGCACGACTAGATATGAAGCTGAAATAGATCCTAGAAGATATGTTAATACTAAACTTGATTTTAAAATTGGAAAAGAGAAAGTGTATAGAGATCAATTTAAGCCAATATTAAGAGAATCAGGTCAAATGAAAATTACAGGATCATATTTATACCTAGATTGTGAATTAGATGATAGAAAAGCTATTAATGAATGAAGTACTAATATGTTAGCACACTTTAATTAAAATCGAAGTCATACCGATAATAAAAATAGAACTGAATATTTATTAGCAACTTTTAAAAGAAATGTAGCTAATTGGTACGGAGGATTAGAAGACACAACAAAAGGAATTTGGAAAGATAGTATTGAAGCAAAATTTGGAATTACCATAAGTGAAGGTATAAATAGAGTTGTTACAAAAATTTATAGAGAATTTGTATGAGAAGATTAGGTAAATGAAAGTACTAAAGCTAAGTAGAAGAAATAGAAGATGCTAAGAGTAGAATGTAACATTTACAAATTTGTAATATGTGTTATCTTAATGAATATTGCTGTGAATTCAGTTAATATTATTATATAATGTTTGGAAGTGGAATCGATAAAGATTATTATAAGGAAGTTTTTATTAGAAAATTACCACCACCATGAAATAATTATTTTTAAAATAAGATTAGAAAAAGATAAATTGGAAGAAATACAGAAACATATACTTTAGGATTTATCATAAAAACTATAAAAGATGAAATAAGTGCAATATGTAGCAATCAAATGGTTTATAAACAATCAGGATTTATACAAGATAGCATTTGTTGTCAAGACACTGAAGTACCAGAAAATTGAGGATGTTATGATTGTAAACGAAAAAGAAAGATAAAACATAAGAAATATAAAAAATATAAAAAGTTTAAAAAGAAATATTTTAAACCGAAAAGGAAATATCTCAAAAGAAAATATAAATCTTATAATAAAAAATCATTAGATAAAAAAGATGTAAATGTTGGAATTGTAATGAAGAAGAACATATAAATACTGAATGTCCCAAAAAGAAAGTTAGACTACTAATTACAGATTTTGAACAAATTAGAGATGAATGTGAAGAAGTTAACCTTGAAGAAATAAAAACTGATGGAGAAATTTTTGAAGAAAAATTAGATTCGGATGAAATATCTAGTGAAAAAGAATAGAAATAGAAAAAATAAAACTATTCTAAGTTTGGGAAACTCATTTTGCAATAAAAGACATATTTCATTAAGGGTAAAATTGATTTTTTAACAAAAATCTATGCTGATGGGCCATTTTTAATAATTTTCCCTTATAAGGTTAGCCAACACGTATAATTGTTGAATAGGTGGGCGTTGAGAGTAGGGATGTCAACGAGCCGAGTCGAGTCCGAGCAAAAAAAAAAGCTCGGGCTCAGCTCGAGCTTTTTTTTGCCCGAGTCGAGCCAAAGTCGAGCCTGGTCAAAAAAAAAATAAGGCTCGGTCCGAGCCGAGCCTGGGCCAGCTCGATTTTTTTTATTTTTTTTAATGTCAAATCTACATTTTTTACTTAAAGAATTTAAAATTTTTACGATTTATACGTATTATAAATTAAAGAAAAAAGCCCGAGCTTTTTTGTGCCGAGTTTTTTTGGAGCCGAACCGAGCCGAGCAAAGCCTGGCCAAAAATATGAGGCTCGGCCCGAGCCTTGGCTCGTTGTAACTTAGCTCGAGCCGGGCCAGACTCGAGCTTTTTCCGAGCCGAGCCGAGCCCGAGCCGTCCGAACAGACGAATTTTTTTGTCATCCCTAGTTGGAAAGGGGGTTGTGAAAAAATCATCAGCAATACGACATTGGTTTATCACACGAGCATATTACTCGTTTACACACATTTTTATACATCACAAGACGACGAGAACTTCTCCTAGCTGCCATTTTCATTGTTCTAAACGTCATCGATTTTTCGTATTCTGGTAATCACGTGTTCTACTGTAGTATCTCATTTACTTTCTGTGTATTTCTGTTCAGCAGTAGTTGAATTATTCAGTTGTGAACAATAATTGTGTGTGTGTGTGTGTTTTTTTTCCCCGTTTATTATCTTCTGTTGTTAAAGACGATCTAGGTATTTTGCTCTCCTGTTTTTCACTAGCAGTGTCGAGTGATAGAATCAATGAAAAGATCACCAATTTACTACTCATGTTAACCATTTTGCGGGACATGTTAAGGGATGGTATTGAAAAGTCCAAAAATGAAAATTTAGAGCATACGTTTCTGAAACTTACTGTGTTAAAAAAATAGTTGCTGGAAGCTCGTTCTGAGGTTGTTGTTCAGTGGAACAATGATTTTTTTGAATTGTATTTGCGACTAGGATGTTTTTTGTAGCTCTTTCCAGAGTTCATCTTGACGTAAAATGTTAATATCTCAGCACTGTAAATCTTTTTTCTTGGTAAAAAACAATGCTTTGGTTTTATGGCCGTGGTCAATTTTGGTTCTTATTTTGTCGGACAGTCTTCCGGATATACTCATTAAGTTAACAATTGGGTTTTGTAATGCTAATGAAGAAGGTTTGATGGACTCTTAGTTGCTACAAGCCTACAAGAATCATATTTCGATACTAATTTCTGTAATTAGTGATGCTTGCAGAGGTCAGAACTATAGTGGTTGAAGAAAATGGGCCGATTATGTGATTTCTGCGGGGAGCAAAGATCCATGGTATATTGTAGGTCTGATGCTGCTTGCCTCTGTTTATCTTGTGATCGCAATGTTCATTCTGCCAATGCCTTGTCGTCATTCAAGAACTCTTGTATGTGAAAGGTGCAATTCTCAGCCTGCAGCAGTTAGGTGCATTGAAGAGGAGATCTCACTCTGTCAAAACTGCAACTGGTCTTCTCATGCTGCCCCTGCTTCAGCTGCAGGCCATAAACAACAGTCAATCAATTGTTATTCTGGATGCCCTTCTGCTGCCGAGCTTTCAAGTGTTTGGTCATTCTTTTCAGCGGGTTATTCAAGCTGCAATCTTGAAATAGGTTCTATAAGTCTGGAAAAGGAAGGGCAGAGAATATCTTATCATTCATTGCCACCAATAGACTATAGTATAACAGAGGCTGCAGTGGATCATATGGCTTCTGATGTTGACAAATTTAGTGGAAAGAGATTCTTGAACTCTCTCAGCGAGAAGGTACCAATGTGAAAATTCTTGTATATTACAATTTAATTTCAACTCAATATGCACGTGTGGCTTCAACGTCCCCAATGGCACTGGAGGCTCCTTGTTCAACTGGTTTCGACAAATCACTTCTTATCCAATTAATTGAGCTTGAATGGCTTAAACGTTATTGCTTAACAGTGATGGTCTAGAATTATTTCCCACTTCATGTCGTGCATACATGATCATCATCTCCATTTTTTCCCATCTGAGAAAAGAAATAAATTTTTGTACGAAGTTTCTGAACTACTTCCTTTTTCTTGTGTAAACGTTGCAAAAAGACGTTCCTTCCACAAGTTTTTTATTTTCTTAAATGTATAACCCATTTCGGGTAGTAGTACTAGCTGATTTCTATAGACCAATAATATTACTTGCCTGTGCTATTTTGCAAAATCTTCTGGTCTGATATAATAGGTCAAATTCCTCTGCATTTATGCTACCTGTAGCTGTTGTTGGTTGACATGGGGAATGCCAGGAAGGTATTTAACTACCCTTATTCTAGTTTCTACTGTGTTTTTTTGTTCTGTTCAACCTTTTTTTTGGTGGAAATTTTAACAGGCAGACTTATACTAGAAAGCACCAAAGAATGGCATTATGTAACTAAAGGTGTCAGAGTACAATATCTACCCAATGTAAAACCTTTTCAACCCATCTATAGCTGAACCAAATTCCAAATAGTACTTTTCAAAGCACAGATTCTCATCCAGCATTTGAAGTTTGGGTTATTAATTGGAATAGTTGCTGCTTAATTTTTGAAGTTTCTAACGTTAAACTTCCTGTTTAAATAGAAATATTGCCAAGTAATCTGCTGATTCCTTTCACAAATTAAATCACTATTTACCACGCCGGGTTACATGCATTCAGAAAGAATAGTAAAAGATTAGTCTGAGAGTTATAATAGGAAACTAAAAATTTAACATGCCAAAGAGTTTCAAGAGAGCTACTCTAAGGTGTTTTCTAGTTTTGAGAAAAATAATTTTACTCTTAGTTCCATTGTATGCTTCGTATTTAATCTATCAAGATGCAAATATCTTTTTCATTCAATTAATTCTACAAGAAGATGCTTTTGTTTGGATCTAAGTACATCACATTTGCAGATGTTATGTTAGAGGGACGATAAAATTGAATACTATATATTGATTGGTTGCATTCAGGAGTGTGTAAGTGGCGCGATTGTGCATGATGATTTGCTGTCTGGTTCATTTGAATTTGCAGTTTTTTTTTTTTTTTTGGTTATTTCCTTATAACGTTGTACTCAAATGAGTTCTAACTTCACATGTGATGTTGCGCTTTATAATTACTCAGGGAGGTTCCTCCAGAACAAAACATCTTGAATCCTTTGTTGAAGATGAACGGATGAGGACATCATTTGTTGGACCATTTGTTTAGGCCATTTATTTACGCTTTATGTTTTTATTGGGCTTGTATAATGGGTTTGGCCCATGCCCCTTTCTCTCTAGGTTTGCATGTTTTCCTCTTCTGTATGTTTTCCTCTGATCAATACATAAATATGGTATTAAGCATCTCCAAGTGACTCTTTAAATATGAGATGCTCTCTATTTTAAAGAGTCAACATTGAAAATCATGCTCCAAGAGACTCTTTAAATTAACATTTTAATTTAGAGAGTGGGTTCGACTCTTCAAATTTCAAACTCACTCTCTAAATTAAATGCGTTCAAAAACTTTCAATTTTCAATGTAGGAAATCAATAAAATAATATAAAGAAAAACTAGCTAAAATAAAAGATAAAGAAAACTAATAAATATTTGTTGGGAATAGTAAAATTAAGTATTAAATATAAAGAGCTTGTTGGAATACTTCAAAATTTTAACTCTTTAAATTTATAGATACTCTCCAAGTGATAGAATATACTCTTTAAAAATAGAGAGCCTCTTGAATGTGTTCTAAATATCATTATTTTAAAAATAAGAAAACATGTTTCAAATTTCAAAAATCGAGGTTTTTTTTTAAATTTTTATTTATGAAATAATGAATTATTAAATCAATTTATTATTAAATATTTAATTATAATTAACCCATCCCACCTCCACCACCCGACCGCTCCGACGATTGTTACGATGACTTTTCCGCGATCGGTCCGCGACTTTTCTAGCAATCGGTCTGATTCTGGCGACTTACTGGCACCAGTCAGACGACTATTTCGATGACCCTTTCGCTGTCGCTTTATTCCGGCGACTACTCTGATTCCAGCAATTGTTCTAACTTCGGCAATATTTGGACAATGAATCCACACACCCACATGTACCTTGCAAAAAAAGTTCAAAAATTAAAAATATCAAGTCACTGATGTGTCGTCATCCGTGACTAATTGTAACCAAATTTGTATTAAGTGTGACTGTCAGTGTCATCCCGTGACTAATTACGATCAAATTTGTATTAAGTGTGACTGTCTGTGTCATCCGTGACTAATTGTGACCAAATTTGTATTCAATGTGATTGTCTGTGATCAAGCCAATCTTCATTGTAACGCAATATGTGATCAAGACATGATCAGTCACAATTAACACAAAATTGGTCATAAATTATTAATTTATTTGATTACTACTTATTTATCAATCATGAAAACACAAATGGTAGGTTACATTACAAATTTAGTCAAAAATCACAAATTTTTAGGTCAAATATAATTATTGGTCTCGATTAATTCGTTTTATTGGTCACAATTACCCCATATTTGATCACGACGACTCCTTATCCTACCTATTAAAGGAGGCCATAATATCTAAGTTAACATGTCAATGAACAAGTTTGGTGAAGGGGGCGAGGTCGAAAATCTATTGGATCAACATGAAAGTTATTCACTAGTTTTCAATATCATATTGAGACCTGTTTTTGACATGGTAAACGGTCGAATTGGAGGATTATGTCTGAATCAAAGTTGTAGCACTTTAAGTAATCTTTCTAACACACTTTGAATCACTTCAATCGGACATCGGTAGAGAAATTTATGTCCAAATTATTTAAAGTTGTCCAGAATGGACGAGAATTTTCTCAATTTCCTATTTAGACTCAAATACTATCTTTTTAATATCTTTTAGCATATTTTAAACCCAATTTCGTGGCCAATAGGTTTCTTTCATATTTTAGTATAAATAGTATTTTCATTCATTGTAAACAGAATACTTTTATTATTTTGAGATAAAACACAATTTGTGAGTTTTTTCCTCCATATTCTTGGTGGCTTAAACTAGGGCTGAAAATGAATCGGATATGCTTATATCCGATCCGATCCAATCCAATTCAATAATCCAATGGATATTTGATTGTTAAATTCATATCCGATTTTTTATGTTATCGGATATCCGATCCGAAATTAATAAAAATTAAGGGGAAAATGATTTTATTTTTATAAAAGAGAGAATAAAAGTCAATAGACTTGTGTGCATTATAATGAGAACTAAAGCCCTATATTTATAAGACAGCAATATGAATACATATAACAATAATATCTAGGGCTGCAGGGGTACAAGTTTCATTCACATTAAACCCTAATTTACTTTCATTTTACAATACTCCCCATCGAATGACACATTACAAAATATTTGTCTCCTTAAAACCTTAATTGATAAAAACTCAATGAGACAAAAAGAACAAACGAAGGAAAAATAATACAGTTATTTCAGAGTATTAAATATAAATGCTGTCTCATTAAAACTTTGCTAGAAAAATTCAGTATGATAAAACCTAAGCGAAGGAAAAAGAGTATGATACTCCCCCTGATGTTGATCACTGAAAATCTTTGAGTCGATGCATTCCAATATAGTGAACTAATTTCTTGAATGTAGATGTTGGTAGTGCTTTTGTAAATAAATTGGCTACATTGTCACTTGGACGAATTTGTTGAATATTGATGTCACCATTTTTCTGAAACTCGCGTGTATGAATTTTTTTTTTTTTTAGAAATGTGCTTCGTCCGATCACCTTTGATATAGTCTCCTTTGAGTTGTATAATACAATCAACATTATCTTCATACAAAATTGTTGGACTATCTTTTGTTGAAACTAATCTACATGACTCTTGGATATGATGTGTCATGTTCCTCAACCATACACATTCTCGGCCTGCTTCATGGATTGCAATGATTTGAGGATGTTACTGTCAATGATTGCTTCACATATCTCCATAATATAATCGTTCCTCCATGTGTAAACACATATCCTGTTTGTGATTTAACTTTATATGGGTCAGAGAGATAACCTACATCTGCATACCCTACTAAAGCTGATCCCGACTTTTGAGAATAAAATAATCTCAAATTAATAGTACCCTTTAAGTAACGAAAAATATTTTTAACACCATTCCAATGTCTTTGTGTTGGTGTAGAGCTATATCTTGCAAAGATATTTACAGAAAAAAATATATCGGGTCGAGCACAATTTGTAAGATAAGTTAATGCTCCAATTGCACTAAGATATGGTACTTCAGGACCAAGAATCTTTTCTCCATCTTCAGGTGGATGAAAATGTTCATTTTTACATCAAGTGATCGAACAACCATAGGTGATGCCAATGGATGTGCATTATCCATATACAATCGTTTCAAGATTTTTTCTGTATATGTAGATTGATGAACAAATAATCTTTCTGGAAAATGTTCAATTTGCAACCCGAGACAGAATTTGGTTTTTCTCAAATCTTTCATCTCAAATTCATTTTTAAAAAAAATCTGCAATTTTGTTGAACTCTTCAGAAGTTCCAATTAAATTTAAGTTATCAACATAAACTGCTACAATTGCAAATCCAATATTTATTTTCTTTATGAAAACACATAGACAGACATCATCATTTTTATAGCATTCATTCAACAAATATTTACTAAGACGATTATACCACATGCGTCCGAATTGTTTCAATCCAGACAATGTTCTTTGCAGTTTAATTGAGAACATGGTTCTCGGGCATGTGTCATTTGTTTTATGCACTTTAAGTCCTTTAGGGACTTTCATATATATGTCACTATCAAGTGAATCATACAACTAGTCACTACATCCATAAGACGCATATCGAGCTTTTGTGACACCGTCAAACTAATTAAAAACTTTTAAGAATCTAAAAGTGATGGTGTCCATTATGGGATAATATATTTCCTCATAATCAATTTATGGTCTTTGTGAGAAACCTTGAGCTACGAGTCGGGACTTGTATCTTGTAATTTCATTGTTTTCATTTCTCTTTCGTATAAAAATCCATTTGTATCGAACATGGATTACATTTTTAGGTGTTCGAACTACAAGTCCAAACACTTTCCGTTTCTTTAAGGAATTCAATTCCGCTCATATGGCTTCTTTCCACTTTGGCCAATCATTTTTATTTTGATAATCTTTAACACACAGTGGTTCAGGATCATCATTTTGCATAATATCAATAGTCACGTTAAAGACGAAAATATTGTTTATAACAATATTATTTCGCTCCCATAATTTATGAGATAACATATAATTTATTGAGATCTCATTATTTTCGGACACTTATGATTTTTCAGGAACCATATTTTCAATATTTGATTAATCAATTTTCTCTAATATTACTTCTTCCGAAATTTTTGGTTGGTTTTTCTCTTGTACTTTTCTTTTTCGAGGTACAGAGTCTTTTGAACCAACTGGTCGACCATGCTTATGGCATATTTGAGATTCATTTGCTACAGCAAATTGTCCTGCAGGGACATCAATTTTTGCTGGAATATTTTTTTCTGGTATATATGCTTTTGTCACTTTTCTCGTGTTAACAAATGCATCCGATAATTGATTTGCAACATTTTGCAAATGAATGATTTTTTCAACATCTTGCTCATATTAATTGCCGTGGGAATCAAAATGAGATAAAATTGTTTCATTCCAAGAAATTTTACCTTGTTTATCAGGATGTAGTTTTTCCCCTCCCAAAGTTGGAAAAGTCATTTCATCAAAATGACAATCTACAAAACGTGCAGTAAATAAATCACATGTTAAAGGTTCAAGATACCTAATAATAGATGGTGAATCAAAACTTACATAAATCTCAAGTATTCGTTGGGGACCCATTTTAGTCCGTTGTGGTGGTGAAATAGGGACCCATTTTATCAGGATGTAGTTTTTCCCCTCCCAAAGTTGGAAAAGTCATTACATTAAAATGACAATCTGCAAAACGTACAGTAAATAAATCACATGTTAAAGATTCAAGATACCTAATAATAGATGGTGAATCAAAACCCACATAAATCTCAAGTATTCGTTGGAGACCCATTTTAGTTCGTTGTGGTTGTGAAATAGGGACTTGAACAGTACAACCAAAAACGGTCAAGTGAGAAATATTTGGTGACCAAAGACTAGTTGCAAAGGTGAATATTGATAATATGCAGTTGGTCTAATACGAACTAATGACGCAGCATGCAATATGATATGACCACAAACAGAAGTTGAGAGTTTTGTTTTCATAAGTAATGGTCTAGCAATAAGTGAGTGAATTGCATATTTGGTCACTGAACTTTTAACCATGCTTCCAAGGGGTCACTGAATTTTCAAAGTCACTCAAATCATCATTGAACTTTGCAAAATGTTTTCACCAGGTCACTGAACTTTTAAAAATCATCTCATTCATCACTGAATTTTGCAAAATGTTTCCCAATGGTCACTAAATTCAGTGATCTCCTAGGAAATATTTTGTACAGTTTAGTGATCCCGTGAAAATATTTTGCAAAGTTCAGTGATGAATGAGGTGATTTTTAAAGTTCAGTGACCTGGTGGAAATATTTTATAAAGTTCAGTAATGATTTGGGTGATTTTGAAAATTCAGTGACGCATGGCTGAAAGTTCAGTGACCAAATAGGCAATTCACTCAGCATTAAGTTGTAGACGTTTAATAAATGATTCCGCCAAACCATTTTTTGTATGGACATGCGCAACCGAATGTTCAACAACAATCCCAATTGACATGCAATAATCATCGAATGCTTGTGATCTAAATTCACCGGTGTTGTCAAGACGAGTAATTTTGAATGAGTAATCGGAAAATTGCGCGCGTAATTTTATGATTTGAGCAAGTAGTCTAGCAAAAGCTACATTCCCAGTAGAAAGTAGGCAAACATGTGATCATCTAATAGAAGAATCAATTAATACCATAAAATAACGAAATAGTTCACATGGTGGGTGTATTGGCCTATATATATCTCCATGAATCCTTTCCAAAAAAGTTGGAGATTCAATATTGACCTTTGTAGTCGAATGTCTAATGATTAACTTGTCTTGCGAACAAACCACACATGGATAATCATTAGGTAAAAGAATCTTCTGGTTTTTTAGAGGATGTCCATGTGAGTTATTTATTATTCGACGCATCATTATAGCTCCTGGGTGTCCAAGTCGATCATGCCAAAGTATAAATTTTTTTGGATCAACGAACTTCTGGTTCGTGATAATATTTGATTCAACCATTTTTATAAATATATAATACATGTCAGATGAGAGCGTATAAAGTTTTTCTTTTATCTACTTCTGGACAGATACAAAACAAGTTATGCAAAGATATTCAACATTGTTTTTTTGCATCGTCTCAATGTGATATCCATTGCAACATATATCTCTAAAACTAAGCAAATTTCTTCTGAATTTGCTTGAATAAAGTGTATCATCAATATATAATTTTGTATTATTTGGTAAAATAATACAAGTTCTTCAGGAGCCTTGAATGATATTCGATGCATCTGATATCGTATTAACATTATTTTCTGCTAATATTAAGTCTAAAAAATATTTTTTGTCTAGAAGAATAGTATGTGTAGTTGCACTATCAATCAAACAAGTATCTTGATAATCCATTGTGAATCTATAAGAAAATAAATATATTTTAAAAAGACTTGAAATTTAAATTTAAAAGAGTAAACATAATTTATTATTATGAAATTAATGATGCATACTAAAATTTTAATTTTCTTGCGAAAAATAAGAACATAATTTAAATTAAATTTCTAAAACGAAAGGAAATACTAGAAAGTAAATTAATCTATATCTTTCATTATACCACCCCAATCAAATGGTCAATATTTCCATTGGATTAACAAAGAAATCAGAGACATCCAATTTAGTAACATCAATTGGACCATAATCAGCAAAATTTGTCTCCAATTTTTCCTTTCCCTTGATTGATTTTTGGTAGAGATCCATTAGGTGTTTGGTCGTATGACAGGTACATGCCCAATGCCCTTTCATTCCACATTTAAATCAACGTTCTTCATACTCCTTTTTTGATGTGCTATTTTCGTTTGTTTTGTGCATTTTGAAATTATTGCCTTGTTGCTGATAATTTTGTTGATTATCTCGTCCATGATTTATTCCATGTGGACGTCTGCGTCCGTATCCACGTCCACGTCCACGTCCACGTCTATGTTCTTGTCTTGATATTGTATTTGCTTCAAATAATGTAGTACCATTTGCTTCAGGCAATGGTACAGAACCCGTTGAACGTAACCCATGATTTTTCATCAATAGTTCATTATTTTGTTCAACCACAAGCAAGCAACATACGAGTTCGGAGTACTTTTTGAAACCACGCTCACGATAGTGCTGTTGTAGGAGCACATTCGAGGCGTGAAAGGTGGAAAACGTTTTGTCCAATATATCATAATCAGTGATTTTTTTCTCTACACAACGTCAATTTTGAACATATTCTGAATAATTCAAAATTGTACTCACTAACAGTTTTGAAATCTTGCAAACAAAGATGCATCCACTCATAGTGGGCTTTGGGGAGGACTATAGTCCTCTGATGATCAAATCTTTCAGTTAATTTTTTTCCAAAGAACCTATGGATCTTTTTCAGTGAGATATTCAATTTTCAATCCACGTGAAGGTGATGACGAAGGAAGATGAGTGCTTTTGTGCGATCCTGTAGGGATTCTCTTATTTCCTTCTTTTATTATCTCTCCCAAACCTTTTGAGACCAGATGGATATCAGCATCGAGTACCCATAACAAATAGTTTTTGCTAGATATGTGAAGTGCAACGAACTCAAGTTTTGTAATGTTTGTCATTTGATTAACTACACAATAAAGTAAAAGAAAATACAATTAGTTTCGAAGAATATGATTAAACATCAGTAGTTAATATCAATATGACATAAGTTACGTGTTTTCCTTCAGGGATAAACACTAAGTTAAAATAGTATGTTTTTCTAAACATGTACTACTTCGGGAGCACGTTGCATTTTAATATTACTTTTTCAAAAGCAATATATCAATATTTTTTTGGAATATTGAAAAATATATTTTATACTCTTCAGGAGCAAGTAATATTATTCTGGAATATTAATTATAATGTTATGATATTTTAGGAGCAACAACATGATAAATTATTAATATAAATTATTATTTAAAATTATTTAATCAGTTTAAAGACATAAAAGGTATTAAATAATAATCATGTATATATTTCGTTAACATAAAAAAAACAATGAAAATAAATATGAATTGATCCTATGCAAGAGTGTCACGTGTAGATGTACAGTAAAAAAAAATTATATACATTTATCAAACATATTATCATACACAAACTCTCATGCTGACCTAAGAAATTATTTGGCATCATGATTACATGTCTCATAAACCAATTCACATGTATGTATTAAAAAAAATGGGAATTAATGTAAATTAGAGTGGAAGATGCTAGCTGTAGATTGATGGAAACCAATGCAAATTGGGCAAATATTGACTAATTATTGTACGTGTTCCAACCATAAAATTCATACTAATTTCAGTAGAAATCCCTACCAGTGTATAATGCACGTGTATATAAAATAATTCATATGCCACCAAATTGATTTTGGTACATATGATTGATGATTATGTGAAAAAAAACTATTACCTTCTCTAAAGGATTGGGCTTTCGGTATTCTGTTTTTTCTTTCCTGTTTTGGAATGTTGCTCTTCGTGTTGTGGTAAATTTTGAAAAATTAAGCTTTCGTGTTAATAACGTGTTATAAAAAAGAAAAAAAAAAGAATAAAAGTCAATAGACTTTTGTATTTTATAATGAGAACCAAATCTCTATATTTATAGGATAGCAATATGATACATATGATAATAATATTTAGGGCTGCAGGGGTACAAGTGTCATTCACACTAAACTCTAATTTACTTTCCTTTTACAACATTTATGTACTTTAAAAACTTTGAACTAACTTGATACCCACTTGTTTTTACTAGCAAGCTCAATAGTGACTTCCACCATCATAATGTTCATTTTTAAATGAGAGATTATCTTCTAGTTTTCTATTGACATTTGATGTGGGATAAGATAAAACTGAATATCAATTCTAAATATAAATATTTTATTTAATTATTTCCATTAACAAATCAAATTATTTGTTACATATTAATTATTAGTTTTTGAAATTATAAAATAAATTACAATAATAAATTTAATTAAGAAAAATATAGATATTTACTTACTTTAAATTAGTAAACTAAAATAAAATAAAAAATCCATTATTTTTATAATATTTTACATTTATGTGTATAGTTATTTATTCAATTTGACAATCGGTTCAATATTAATTCGACCTCAAGTCGATTTTTAAAACATTGGTTGAAATCAACTTTTTTTCTTCAAATTTTTCAACTTTTTTATGTCTTGAATTTGATTGTTTTTTATTCTAAATTTTTTTATTTTCTCATTTTTTAAATTTTAGTAACAAATAATATGTTATAAAAATATTTTACCGACTTAATTATTTATAACAAATTAGATCAGATTGTTATTGGATTGGATTGACATATATACATATTTGATCCATTTAGTTAATGGACTATTGGATTCAGATCTTGATCGGTTTATCGAACTAAGGCCCTAAATCCATCCCTCATTAATTTCGTCGGATTCGGATCAAAATTCAATCCATGACAGCCTTAGCTTAGACTTATAATCTTGAACTTATCAAAATGTTTCGCAGTCCTTTTGTGACGTTCCTACTTCACGGTTCTTGTTCCGGGTAATCAACGGGTCGGATTTCTTACGCGAAATCTCGGTTCTTGGTACGGGTCGAATAACGGGTACGGTTGATCTTTGTGAGACATGATTTCTATCTTTCTTGGGTTGGTTTCATCTTGTTCGTGAGTTCCCAAGATCAATTCTGATTGGGTTCACATCACTTAATCCCAAAAAATTTAATTTAAGATGCTCAAGTTGTTATTTTTTGTTGCTTACACTTGTTCATTGATCTCTCCATTGCACATCATTTAGTTTTAATATTGCATGCAATTACATAGTGGTTGATTTATCACTTCTAGTTCCAGTACCTTGACCATGGACCCTTCATAATTTGATGCACTCACCCACCAAATAGCGGCTATTCAAATCGAGATGGCTGCTACTCTTGAACAATTTTAAGCAAATTTCTCGTTCAACTAATGATAATTTCAAAGTGTCCCATAATAGAAAATATCATCCTCGACTAGGTGATCGAAAATATTTTTGACATGATTGTAGGGATATGGACTAGGATCATGAACGAGAATGAGGCTATGACCGTCACGGTACTCATTCTTCTCCTCACCATGAGGAGTATTTCTTTAGAGAGAATAAATTAAATGCTCATACTTTTGATAGTTGCTTAGATTCTAGCGTTTTTGCTCGATGGAATGTCCTTACAAAAGGAAATCAGAATTTCGAATAAAATGTCATGTTATTGAGGATGAGATCTTGACTTTGAGTAGGTTTAGACAAGGCCTACAAGATGATCTTAGGCATGAGCTTTTCTTTTGGGATGTTACTACTCTTAATCATGCTTACTCTGTAGCCCAAGATTATGAGTTTTTTTATTAGGACTCAATATGAAATACGTATTAACACTCGTCATTCCATCTCATCAGCGCCACTTCATTTCGTTAAGTCCCTTATATGACCTTTCCAGTCTAATGTTCATCCTGTTTGGGAAAATAAAGGTAAAGGTCCCGACATTCCAAGCTACTTCTATGTTCCGTCTTTCTCATCAGTGCCACCTCCTCTTGTTAAGTCCACCCGTCTAAAGCTTCTTACTTGTAGTGCTTCAACTGTAAAAGCTTTGGCCATGTTTCTTCCAAAAGTCCTAGCCGAGCCTGTCAGTGAGGAACGAGAGGATATAATAGATGAGTCATTAGAAGATCAAGTCTATGAACCTAAACTTGAAGATTTCGATGACTTGGGTGATAGTGAGGACACATCCTTATGTTATCCGGGCTCTTCTAGAGAATCTAGGTTGTATATCCTACCCTTACCCAACCCAAAGATGCTAATGATTTGCATCATCATGCCATTTTTAAGGTCAATGATAAGGGTTGTAAAATCATTGTGGATAATGGTAGTTGTATTGATGCGATTTTTGTGGCAACTATGTCCCATCTTGGATTGAAGTCAGTACTTCATGCTTAGCCACATAACATCTCTTGGGTTGGTACTTCTTATATAGTGGTGAAAGAGCATTTCCTGGTGTCTATCCAATTCCTTGAGTGTAAGGATCACATGTAGTGTGACGTCATTTCTATAGGTGTATGTTACATCGTCCTTTGTTGGCCTTGGTTGTGCTAGTTGGATGTGACCATCCAAGGTCGATCTAAGTCGTGTTTCTTTGAGTTGAATATAAATAAGATTCACTTTATCCTTTGTAGAAAAACTTCAAATAAGTCTAAGGTTGTTAAGTTTTACTTTAATGAGATCGTAAAGTTGTTTGGCATTCCTAAGACCATTGTCTTAGACAAAGATATTCATTTCAGTGACTTTTGGAAAAAAACTTGTGGCATATAGTTGAAGCTACACTGAAATTGTCCTCCGCTGACCATCCTCACACTAATGGTCAAACTGAAGTTGTTAATAGTCTTGAAATTTATTGAAGTGTCTAGTCCAAGAAAATCTTAGGAATTGGAATTTAATCCACCCTATAGCTGAAATTGCATATAATAGTTCTGTGAATTGGTCCCTAGGTCTGAGTCCCTTTAAAGTTTTTCAATGTTATGAGCCTAGGAAGCTTTTAGACCTTATTTCCATGTCCCTATATGCTTGCCTGTCTATGTCAGATGAGACAGTTGTGCAACATCTTCATAATTTGCATATTGAGATTAATAAACAACTTGAAGCAAGTAATACATCATATAAACTATGAGTTGATTTGCATAAACGATATATTGAATTTAATATTGGGGATTATGTTATATTGCAAGCCTGTTGTGCTAGTCCTTTTAAAATTTTAAAGCATATTGGTCCAAATACTTATGTCATTGATCTTTCGTCATGTTTTGGCTACAACTATACTTTAAATATTGAGAGTTAGTTACTTTGATGATCCTTTTCTTCTTCGATCCGTGGACCCCCAACATGAATATAGTACTATGTTTACTTCAATAACACATGTCACAGCACACAAAGATAAAATTAATACTATTTTAGATGAACATGTTATTTTTATCAATGATGGAGAGATTTAGTCCTTCATTGTTTGTTGGGTAGATCGATCTGCTTCTTATGCTCCTCATTATGCACAACCATGTGAAGATTTTGAAGATGAGTTGCATGAGTATATTTACTATATGCAATTTAGTATCGGTATTTAATTAAAAAGAGAGATCGCCCTCCTTGGTTGGATTATATTCTTGGTGATAATTTGCAACTCTCTTTGTTATCACTCGTGGAGTTTTGATATTTTGGTTATCAAGAAAGATCGTCTCCCATGGCATGAATTGGAACATTTTGGGTATCAAATCGACCATCTTTTGTGCTTCGTCCAATCGATAAAGTCAAGTTTTTCTCCTAACTCAGGAGAGTTGATGAGGACATCCTTTGTTGGGCCATTTGTTTAGGCCATTTATTTATGCTTTATTTTTTTATTGGGCTTGTATAATGGGTTTGGCCCAAGCCCTTTTCTCTCTAGGTTTACTTATTTTCCTCTATATATGTCTTGTAATGTGAATGATGAAAAATAGTATGCTTGTGTATCAAGTTTTCTCCCATCTCCTCCCCTGTTTCTCTCCGATTTCTCTTTCCCCCATTTTTTCTTGTCTTCTTTTTCTCTAGCTGCCTTCTTCTTCTACTGTTGCTATTCTGCTTCTTCTGCTAGATACTTCAATCTATGCTGCATCAGAATTTGGTTATATGTTGAATGCTTTGAATTGATCCTACATCATGACCTCTACAAAGATTTAAAGTCTCAAATATTGACTTGGGTTTGAATGACTTTGAAGAACTGTTTGGAAAATCTCTTGATGACTTGTTAGGTTTATTAATTTGTCACATGGGTCTATATATGTAATTAATTGTGTATAAGATTATCGTAAAGTTGAGCTCAATTAAAGTTATCTAATAAAGAATTAAATTGTTGGGTTTAGGACATCTAAATAAATTGAAGGCCGAATTATATGTGTAGAGACCGGATGTATTTAACGATATGACAAATACATATGGAAACTATAAATAGGGTTATGGTCCTCAATTCATATGCAACTTTTTATTCTTTGTATCATCATATCAACACAAAATACAAGAGAAAACATATTGAAGAGGAAAAATCAAAATCCACAATCAAGAAGAATGATTGGAACAATTAAATCGAAAAATAAGACAATTAAGATTATGAAGCAAGAACCAAAATCAAGATAAAAAAAACTCAAGAACCAAACGAGTCAACAATCCAGTATTAAAAAATTGTTCCCAAAGAATTAAGGTATGTTCCACATTATTAATTTTCTTCATGATTTGACATGAATGATCTTGACAATAAAGTAATTAGATTTTAAAGTTTAACAAGTGGTATCAAAGCAAATCCATGTTAAACCATTGAGAATAAAGAAAAAATTTAGGGTTGGAATTCTTAACATAATTTACTAAATTTTTGAGAGGTGAATATCAGGCCTAAATTCTCAAAATTTTGGATCAAGTTTCGGGAATCAAGGTCGCATGGCAGCTGGGCGCAGTGAATTAAGATGCAGGGTCCTGTTGCGTGTAACTAAAGGTTTTGAAAACAAGTTTGATTAAATTGGGTGGCTATCATAAATCAAAAATCATAATTTTGGCATGTGATTTATCCAACTAACTGTCCCGCCCAATATATATAAAAGTAGCAAAATCCTTTGGTAGTCATAATGAAACGTCATATGAAATTTGGTAGCCATGGTGAAACGTCATATAAAATTGGATGGTCATGATGAAATAAAATCAAATTGGATGATCATGGTAACACTCAATATAAAGTTTGGTGGTCCTGGTGGCATTAATTATAAAGTTTGGTGCCCATTGGTGAATTTAACTCATTTCCGAAATTGTAAGTTTTAAATTATTTAGTTCCGAAAAAATTATATACTTTTTAAATTTATTTGTTTTTTTTTTTAATTGTACACGAAATATTTTATTTGTATACAGTTTTAACTTCGCTTACGTTGATTGTAGCTGGCCCCAATCCCCAAAAAAAATTGTGATTGAAAAGTTGTGGATTTTGAAATTAATTGTTGACTTTGACTTTAATTAAAATCAAGATTTTAATCAATACCAAACAAAGGCTTAATCTACAATTTGTATGCATTGCACAAAATTTATATTATTTAAAAAAAATTAGAATGCCACAAAAAAAAGAGCTAGCTCAGTTCGGGCGAAAAAAACTTGGGTCATTTTTTACCCGAGCCACGAGCTTCAACTTGCGAGCCCGGCTTGATTGAGCTCATTTCCATCCCTACTTATTGACATTGATTTTCGAGTTAAAACATTTCACGAAGCCGCACTGAGAATGTGGATTTGATATTGATAGCAATATTTCTTTGCTATGTTAGAAGCTGAACTAGATGCTTGTCACTTAGCATTTATTTTAGAAAGGTGCTTCAGGATCAATTTCATTTTAATTTTTTTGGGTTCCAGGACTCATCAGCCTCACGGACTAAAATCCAGTATCCGCTGACCCTGTTACAAGCTGTAAACTGGTCCAAATACTTGAAAGCATGATCTACACCTTCATGGCAATTCCCTTTTCTGGCCTAACTGGTGAGAGTAGAATGGGAGATCACCAAGAGTGTGGGACGTCATCTATGCTTATAATGGGGAACCGCCATGGCAATTCCCCTGCCCTGATAGTCAAGTTTTCTCATCCAGCAGGGATTTTGCAGTCTTGCGGTATAGGGAGAAAAAGAAGTCGCGCAAGTAAAACATGCAGATAGTTTTAATGTACTTCCTTTGTTGCATGGGAAGGAACATACATGAAAAATCAGTCTCTAAACATATATAATTTTTTAAGTAAGCGTTGTTTTCTTATTGAATTTTGGAATTATATTTTTCATTTTGGATATTAAATTGCAACACCAACTCATCCTAAGCCCTTTGCCTCATTGAGTTGACGTAAGACTTGTAAACCTCGTTTAACGTGTCATTTTAAGTATGAAAATTGTCTACTTCCCAACAAGTTTAATAAAAGAATAAGATATACTTCACACATGGTGATGGCTGATGTCAGTAAGCGTGTGAAAGGGAGTTTTGTGAAGGCTGGTGATCCGTATGACATCTTCATTTACATTCTTCCATGTGACACCATCTTATCCTTTGATTTTCCCAACAATCTTTCACATGACTGCCCAGATTTTACCCCATAGGGGGGATGTCGGCCATGTGGTAAGGCAAGATGTACATCCAGCATCATTGTCCATATGATTATGACCTATTGTGCCAGATAAGAAGCAAAAGCAAGTGTACAGTTTACAGGCTGTAATTGGCAAGACGTATTGTACTTCAAAACCTCGAATCTAGATGGAGGCTGAAGTAGTCACGAGATGTTTGTTGGAAACGAACTGGAGCGCATGAATAATGAAATTTCGGAGGTTCTGACTACCTTCTTTTGCTTGAGAAGAGAATACTAATTATAATTTCCTATGTATATGAAACTGGCATCCTCCTCTCCAGCCACAACCTAACATAGCAAGTCATATAATGATAAGAGAAGTGCTACAAGTACATAATGTTACACATAATGGTGTCCATAATTACATGTGGCACTAAATCCAACATTTAATTCAAATTTCACACTTTCACATCAACAACAGGATTTGCTGCATCACATTATGGACATCATTATGTACCCAAATTATGTACAAAATTTTCCTAATGATAATTCTGTTTTTTCTGTAGAAAATCAGAAGAATATGAGAAACATGTTCTCTTCATCCTTGTAGCATGTAAAGCACAGACGATTCTATGACTTACTAGCGGCGTGTTATGCATATAACTAAAAATCATTGTAACATAATACCAACGGGATGGTTATGTAAACGAAAAGTAAAACCAGTACTAAATTGTCACCAGATTGGTTCTTTTGTAATTTTTATTTTTTTGCGCTGTTGTACAAGTCCCTCTGGGAGAAGAATAATTTAAATTTCATTTTTAGAGGAAGTTATTACTTTGCAACATATATTTTTGTTCATGTCTATCTATTGGAGGAAATTTTTCAATGCAACTTAGTTACTTATGAGTTGATGCATTGAATTTTTTTTATTTTTTTATTTTTAAAGATCAAAGCTTTGGTGCACAAGAACAATTGCTGAGAGTAAGTTGATTACTGAACCATTGCAGCTACAAGTGAAATTGCCAGAAATTCTGAAGAACTTTGTATGAATCATGCTGATAACATGTTTTTTTTCTCTTATTATCATATATGTGCTTTACTGAGCAGAGGATATTTGCACAAATTTGCGCCTATGAAAAATCAAAGGAAGTTACAGTGTACTATACTGAGTCTTATGGGCTCTCTCTCTCTTCCTATGCTAAAAGTCTCTGATACTCTTCTCACTTGTGCTTTCTCGTGGAGACTCCACTAGCTTCCTAGATTTCTTCTTCCTTCCCCTTGACCAATTCTGCTCTTGTACATCTTCTTTTGATGCTCGGTTCAGGTTTTAATCAGAGCTTTCCATCAGATCTCTGATGAAGTCCCCTGGTGCTAGGTGTTGAACTGTTGTTGCTCTTTGCTTTTCTGGGCTTCTCATCTGAACTCAGGGTTAATTTGCTTACGTCTTCTCTGATCTCTGATGTTTGTTGTCTTCCTTGGAATTGCTCAGGAGATGGAAGTTGTCTACTTGTTGCCCTGTAGCATTTCTCTCGTTCAAAGAAGAGAACTTGGACCACTGTTCTCAATGGCAGGCGCTCGTTCTTCACAGCATGGGCACATACCTCAGGTGACAATTTCTGGCAATCTAGAACATGGCAGAGCTGCTTCCTATCTGCTTTAGTGAGATCTGGATGCTTCTAGCATCCAGTAAATCAATGCAAATGAGAAGAAATGAAAATTTTGCTATTGTTATTGAAAATCTAAGGACATTGAAAACATATAAAGTTATTACTCAGAAGTCAGAAACATGTTAAACTTGATGTTGAGTTAGAAATACAGATAATTAATAGCCAGTAGATCTCAAAATAGAGTTATGGTGAATAAAATTCACTGGGATCATGTTTATTTTTTTATTTCTCAATAAATCCACTATAATATCCTACCTTGAGATAAATGTTAATTGCCTTGTATAGATCATCGTGTTCAGGCCTTGCAATTCTTGGCAAAGCTTCGGCAAGAGATGTCACTTTCTGAACTGGTATGTTTGCATCCTTTGCCACTACTTGCAGGAAAGAATCAATGAGCTTTCCCGCTTTTCTAATTAGTCTTAGTGACTGGTTTTCATATGTAGGAGTTTGTATTTTCCAGTGCCTCAAGAAACTCTCCAAAACTGTCTTAACCAAATCAATGTCATAAGAAGCATTGTGATCATTAGACGATTGAGCAGGAAGCAGCAGGTCATTCAATGTTGCCTCCTCAAATTGCATGCCTGATCGTCTTGTGAGTTCTGCCTTTGTCACGGGAGATGCCCCAAGAAAATTTGCGAGGCCAAGGAGTCTTATCGTGAATCCAATTGAGACAGATCCTCTATCAGCTGGAATCAGGCTCACAATGGTCTCAAGAATTTTTTCTTTCCTGTCTAAAGAATTTTCAGCTTGAGAAGTTGAACACTCTCTAGGCCTACTTTTTGTGATGTCTGGTAGCCAACGACACGTATACACATGCAGAGCTTCTCCAATAAGCTGCGGTGGCAGCACATTTGTAGACCTAATAGCAGTAACTATACATCTTAACATGTCTATGTCAAGGAAAGATATGTCCTCTGTCCACCAATCCTTTGGAACCGATTGGCGGCGCCTTTTTTCGTACCCTGGTCTAGTGTAGGTATAAGACCATGTAACCTGCATGTGGTCTCTCTCCACATCAAAATTAAATGCTAGAAAAATCGATGTAATTGGTTCAGAAAACATGGAATTAATTATAGTATCTAGTATGTCTAACCTTCGCTGGAGGTGTCAGTATCTTTTGAACAATTGATTCAACGCACCTTCTGACTATCCCAAAATTTTCTGACCACTCAAACAACCTTCCAGTGTTTTGCAGTGTGACAATGGAGTCCTTCCAACCTTCAAGAATGCAAGATGAGAAGAAAACCTCCAATCTCGAGACAAAGTTTACCTTTTCAACTGCTTCGGTCATTTGAAGGAACTTGGAGGCACAAAAGGCAGGTACAAAATTATGTGCACTGAGATTTATTGTGATCCCATAGCAAAACTTTGCACACAGCTCAAAAGCCTCTTCTCCTCCAGGAATATCATGCAGCTCCAGGGTAATGTTGCTAGAATCTTCTTCTTCCAACTCTGAGCAATGCTGTTGTAGTAGGTTGCTCTTTGGAACGAGAGGATACTACATCTCACAACAGAATCGCGAAAGATCTGAGTGATTTTGTCTTAAGATAGGGCTATTGTCAGTACTGCCTCAATGGAAAAGCAGCGACTGTTTAACAAGAAAGGAAGAAGGTATGTACATACTCCCTCTGTCTCATAAAGATGAATTTGTTTCCATTTTCATACATATTAAGAAAATGTGATTAACATAGTTGGAAATATAAATTTTACATATATTTTTCCTAATAATCCACTACATGAAATAATAGTTTAAATATGAGTAATTCATATTTATTGATAACAAGGCACGTTAAATACGGGTATATTACAAAATTAAGATATCGACTATATTCTCAAATATGAAACTGTCCCATATGGGATAAACAAAAAAGGAAGACGAGACTATCTTTATGGGATGGAGGGAGTATTATTTTAGCATACTATCTTTCTTAAATGGAAATTTGTCTGCTAGAATGATTTAGTGCACTGGCAATGATATGTTTTCCGAAATTTTGGTTTTCATACATGATAATTAATCTCAAATTATACCTTATGAAGAAGATATATAATATTGTTTACTCGAATGGTGAGGTCACTTGGTACATCTAATATCACTGTCCTGCAAATTTCAAAACAAAGTTAACATCAAGATACATGCAGATTAATGTTATAACATGAATTTCAGTTCAGTAAGGCAGTTCATGTACCTAACAGCCTCCTCTGTGTAGAAGGTGTCTGGCCTTGTTCCCAGTTTCATAAACTTCATATTTGATAATTCTGTTTGAGTAAGGTGATTTTTGGTGTACTTTTCATAGAACTGAGATGTATCTTTTCCTGTTAATTTCAAAGAGAAATTAATTTGTGATCTTTAGTTCATTTGTTGCTACTAAGGAAGCAGAAGCTGCAGAAAAGAATTATTAACTCAAGTGTATAAAATATGAGAACAACAATATTCTAGTAAACGCATGTGTTGAAAAGGGAATTAAAGGTGTCGCAGGGATTGCAATACGCAAGCTAAGTAGAAGAATGCTTCTTGCTGAAAGAAGAATTACTGCTCAATGGAAATCATATTTGGAGATTAATATAGTTGGCACAAGGAAAGAAAAAGGCTAACTAAAACAATGTTAAGATGGATCAAGAAATTAAAGAAAATCCAATCACAAGGCTACTTAATATACATACAACTAACCTCTGTTTGATTGACTTGTTGGGGTTTTATCCTTATATCATTGTAAGTATTGGGCATACTGAATAAAGATAGCTCTACATGACATTCAGATACTGGACAAGACTCGAAGATATTTCGACAAGGTCACTTTTCAGCCTCCTTTTCTTTGTTAATAGTGTCCATGGTTGTATAATCCAACCATGCCAAACATGCGCTGCTACAAGCATGTGAACATATATTCTGGGCAGTTAAAGGCTTAAAGCCGCCTATACCCAATGGGACACAAAGTATGTACTCTTTGGCATGCACTAACTTTAAAGGAATAAGTTTATGAAGAAAAGGTAAGTTTAACATTATAATATAGGAAAGAAAAGCAATCATACATATCACTAATGAGGAAAATTCTTAAAGATTTTCTTTCAAAACTGTAAACACATTCTATGTGCATGTTTCAGATTCTCAACGATTGAACATCTAAGATTTTAATGCAAGAAAGCTCGTCGTAACCACCACCTTTAACTGCATTGGTACCTGCAATCTTGAACTAGTGACCCTTGCTTTGGGAGAGAGACTGAATGGAATCATGAGGCTATTATATATAGAGTGCAAAATCAATGTTCTTTTTCCTATTAGAAAAAAAAATCTTGAATTCAATTGTTATCCTTGAATAGGGAAAAATAAATATACATCCCCAAAGTCTCTTCTTCGTGCGTATATGTTCATTAATGCACTTTACTCAGTGGAATACAGAACTCAATTAAAATATATGAAAGAAGAATCAAGATCTACCGCAAAAGCAGCTGATTGCTGTTAACTATCCCACAAAGCTGCAAGTTTACATTTTCAACTTCCATTAACTGCTAATGCATATTTGAGGAAATTAAGCCAATGGCCATGACTGATAATCAAAGCTTCATCACTTGCTGATCACGAATCATCCATGACTGAATTTCATGGAATCGTTGAACCTGCGATTCAAATATATGCGCAACTACAGAAGAAAGAAAAAAACAGTTATCAATTTCTTGCATGTAGCATTGATGTTATTGAGAAAAACGGATAGACATGCGCAAAAGGAGAGAGGAATGAGAGAGTAGCAACTTATAGGTCATATCTTATATACAGAAGTATACGACCCCATCTTCATTGAGACATATGGAAAGATGACTAGTGTATATTAAATATGCTCTTAGTCAACATATAAAGTAATGCATCAAAAGAATCAGGTTGACTAGTATAGTTATGTATGCCTATATTCAAGCACACATACAAACTAGTTTTTGGTGCTCTATATGTGATTGGAATCCTTTCATACATAGAAGCATGCAAAGCAAGTGGTTGGGGTGGGAGTGGGAGACTGGGAGTGGGGGTGGGTCTTCCAGCTGGCCCTACCATTATTTGAAAAAAGTGTTTGGTGGGACCAGATAGAAAGATCCCATACTACACATTTCTCATCATTCATTATAGTTTCTCCCACTTGGTTTTATAGTCGTCTTCTTCCTTTTCTAAGGTTTGATGATAGGTTTTGCTTCATGTCGACCATGTATCTTGTCATCTACCATTTGATTCATTTACAGACATGAAATCTTGATTGGACAGGACTTCGTTGGTTGTTCTGGAGAAGAAGCATCAGGTTTTCAGGCATACACTGTCATTTCTCTCAGTTGTTGCTCCGGGGAAAGAAGTTTCATTGGGGGAAGGTGGTATCTTCTAGTTAGATCAGTAATATTTCACACTTTTGCTCATCAATAGAAGATTCTTTTCTAGACTTGGGTTTGTGTGTTTAATTTCCTTTCCGAATTCATTAATATTTAGAACTGTTACACATGACTGCTGACAAAGTTTGACGATTTTTTTTCTTCTTTAGTCCAATCGTGCAATTTGGTGGGGTATCATGCCCATAAAGGAAAAGAATATGCAATGATGGAATAGAAGTTCTAGTTGATCTCCTTTGTTATTTCTTGGTCAAGAAACGCGAAAATACCCTGATGATGGTCCTCATGATTATCACTTCGTAAATTATTTACAGTTTCTGTAAGACCCCCCAAAACCACTTTTTTTTTACATTGGAACCCTCAGCTGCTACTCGTGAGTGCGTAATAGGTAACCATCGCTTCATGTGCAGTAGCTTGCAAACCACACAGGAAAGATAAACCGCACTACGCAAGTCCGGCGCGACAAACTTGATCAAAGAAGTGTTGGCAGGAGATTCGAACTCGTGACCTTCGGTCTATACGTCACTTGCTCCACTAATTCGACCACCCCCAAATGAGTCAGTTTCTATAAAGACTTTTAATCGTTACTATGGTAGTGTAGTGTAGCGGGTGCCACCATCTTTCTAATTATCAATTGATTTTGTTTGAAGGATGTGGGGACAATAGGCCTCAATATCTCATTAAAAAGATACCCATGTCTCATATCTCGGTTATGTTTGATAACCCTTGTTTTCCACGAAAAATTCATGAAAATGGTTGTTTGATGGAAATATTTGCTATGAAAAACAATTTTCACCCACCCCCATGCGTACACCAATTCCACCAAATTAAGGAAATAAACGGGAAAATGGTTTCCAGGTCTGCTGATTATTATTATTATTATTATTATTGTTATTATTATTATTATTGGGTTAATTTCACAAATGGTCACTGAAGTTACCTGAAAATTTCAAAACGGTCACTGAAGTTTCAAAATTTCAGAAACAGTCACTGAAGTTTGAAATTTCGTTCAAAACGGTCACTGAATTTTCAGATTTTTTGGCCACGTTTGAGGCAATTTTTCAGCAACTTCCGACCACCAAAATCGCCAATTTCGGATACCGTTGGAAAGCCCACGATGTCCTCTTGAATTACCACCAAAAATCTCCCCAAAATTCCAAGTGAATCGGCCGGAATAAACCCACGAAGTCGGCAACCGAAAATTATGAAAATTTGCCCAGATTTTCAGATTTTTTGGGCAAGTTTGAGGTAATTTTTCGGCAACTTCCGACCACTAAAACTGTCGATTTCGAATACCGTTGGAAAGCCCACAATGTCATCTTCAATTACTACCAAAAATCTTCTCAAAACTCCAAGTGATTTGGCCGGAATAAACCCACGAAGTAAGCTACCCAAACTGGGCAAAAAAGTTCGAAAATCTGCCCAGTTTGGGTAGCTGACTTCGCGGGTTTATTCCGGTAGAATCACTTGGAGTTTTGGGGGGATTTTTGGTGGTAATTGAAGAGGACATCGTGGGCTTTCCAACGGTATCCAAAATCGACAGTTTTGGTGGTCGGAAGTTGCCAAACAATTGCCTCAAACTTGCTAAAAAAATCTGAAAATCTGGGCAAATTTTCACAATTTTCGGTTGCCGACTTCGTGGGTTTATTCCGGCCGATTCACTTGGAATTTTGGGGAGATTTTTGGTGGTAATTCAAGAGGACATCGTGGGCTTTCCAACGGTATCCGAAATTGGCGATTTTGGTGGTCGGAAGTTGCTGAAAAATTGCCTCAAACGTGGCCAAAAAATCTGAAAATTCAGTGACCGTTTTGAACGAAATTTCAAACTTCAGTGACTGTTTCTGAAATTTTGAAACTTCAGTGACCGTTTTGAAATTTTCAGGTAACTTCAGTGACCATTTGTGAAATTAACCCTATTATTATTATTATTATTATTATTTTGCAATTGAAAAAAAATTCTAAACACAATGGTAAAATAATTTATCACTTTTATTAACAATTTTCAAGCAAAACAAAGTCAAACGAATGATACTCAATATGATAATTTATTTTTATTTTTTGGCAATTAGAACAAATTCTAAACTCAATGGTAAAAAAAATTATCACTTTAATAGACAATTTTCACTAAAAACAAAGTCAAACAGATACCAAGCTTTCAACATTTTTAAGGTGAAAAATTATACAAATCAAACACAATTAATTACAATTCCCAGTAAAATAAGTTCTAGGCAATTCAATTCCCTGTAATTCATTTTATTTCCACCCAAATTTTACATTCGCAATCAAATGGACCTTACAGTAGAATATGTTCTGCCTTCCGAAAATCTACCAAATGAAAGTCATTTAAGTTTTTATTGATATGGTTTCCAACCACGACTTCAAATTGCACACTCGGTTGTAAGTAAGTTAAGATCGAGTGAGGTTGTGAAAATGATAGCCCACCTTCAAGTAAGGGTGCGTTTAGTTTCCTGTTTTCAGTTTTCAATTTTACAGAACACTGAAAACATATTTCATCTTGTATGTTTGAAAACAAAGTTCAACTAAAAATGTAAAAACAAAATGAATTTTTGACGTTTTGAGCATTTTCAGTGAAAATTCTAAAAACACTTAAAACATAAAAAATAAGTGCTTGAATAAAATTTTACTTAAATAAAATTATGAAAAACAGAAATTTTGAAAAATAAAAATATAAAATACTAACAAATAATTTTTAAAAAATAAATAAGTTTAAAAAAATAAATTCAAAAATAAAATTGATTATTTACACTGTCCAAACTCACATAGAATTTGTAAAAAATGTTTAAATGAACACAAATAAATATATTTTAATACCATTTCATTAATTTTTATTTTTATATCCTATATTTTGAACTCAATTTATTATTTTACTTTGTAGTGGAAAAATATTTTAATATTCATCAACTTTAAAATGTATATATTATTTGATAATATATTAATATAAAATTGTTCTATTTGTTCTGTTTTTACTAAATAATCAAGTTTTATGGAATAAAATATCATAAAATAATTCTTCAAAATTTCAAACCAAACATGTTTTTTTGTTTTGAGAAATAAATTTTCAAAATGAAAAATTAATCGCGTTTTTAGCCATCTTAAAACTGGTCCAAAGATTTTGAGTTTTCAACCTATTTAATGCTATGAGATTAGGTCTCTACGTGACGGAAACTAATAATTTAGTTGGATGCTAGAACAATTTAGAATCTTGAGAGCCTTTTTAACTGTCATTTGTCAATCTTCACGAGACAATCGGAAAATGAATATTTTTTTTTTTTTTTTTTGTAGTGCCTTCTGATCGAGAAAAATGCTCTTCCAAATGACCATAATTTTGATCCAAAATTCTATCAAAAAGGAATAGAAGTATATCTAAATTGTGAACTTTATTCAATGTCAATTTAAATCCTGGATATTCAAATTTTGCTGGACTTTTCGTTGTGATGCAAATGAGTAATAGGCTGTTTGTTTCCAATTTTAAGCAAATTCCAAACATTGCTACAGTGATCCGCCTACAATTTTTGACTTTGTTGTGTGATGTGGGTCCACAATTTTGAGTTCCAACGGTCCAAAAATCACTTTTCTTCTTGAAATTAATTTCTCCCAGACAAGCTGTAAATCTAGAGTCATCACAATGTGTAGAGCCAAAGTCCCGATACAAGCCCGCACCGCTCTCCATGTTTTTAGGGAACCCGAACCCACCTTACATGAACCAATTTATGCAGGCTTGGTCCGTGGCGGTGAACCATGCCGAAACCAGAGAACTTTAGGCATTTGAGACCAAGGATGGCCCAACATTTTACCGTTTCTTAAACTCCTCACTCCATGAAACTATGAAACAACATCGTACAAGGAAGACCGCAAAATTTACGACATTAAAAGGACCTTACTCATAAATTCCGTCATTGCTTGACAGAATATATTCCATTCTACACATATGCCATCACCAAGAAGTTGATGACCAATTAGTAAACGTTATGCTGCAAGATTTCATTAAGTTTTGAGAGAAAATGACCTAGCTAAAATCAGATGGTGCTATTAACTTCGAAGAGCTGGTAAACGTATACTGCCAACCTGTGAATTCAGGCGGAGCCAGCACCGGCGGCCGCTCCACCTCGTCGGGTGCTGGCTCCGCCAGTATGTACATCACCTATGGCCATGGTAGTAACAATTCAGATCTTTCACAGTCAACCCGAGACCAGTTCACTCCTTTTCTTCAAGATTTTAAGAAAGTTAAATCCACCAGCATGCATAAAAAAAATGACTTGAACAAAACAAATATTGAAACTCTAAGAGAGTGAAATGATGGTCAGAGAAATGACATGAGTAACAAGCCTAGACGCTACAGGAAGTTGTCCACACACCTTTCCAAGTGTGAACATAACTTCCCATAATGATGCCAATGAGGTAAATAACACTAGATACTAACATAAGTACATGACTTGTTATAGAGCAGACTGGTGGTGGTGGAATTTTGCTTGGTCCATCCGCCAAATATTCCTGGTCTCAGGGTGGTAGTAGAATGAATTTCTTGCCACAGGCAGGTGAGAATTTAATTGCTAGTACAAATACTCCTAAGAGGAAGAGAATCAAGAGAAAGTACAGGGGGGTTATACAGACTGAAGAAGAGACTGCTTGCAAGGGTTGGAGCAAACGAAAATTAAGAACAGAGAGGCAGCAGCTAATGCATAAGCCAATAAAAAGGTAAATTTATTTTTGCTACCATATTTCGAGTACTAGTAGGTATGTAGAATTGTTACACGGCCACCCTGAACTTCAATAGTCAAAAGAACTAAAAAGCCTATCCTGATGGTGTGTTACATAACGATTAAGAATTTTGCCAGTAAATTTTAGAGATAGAAAGACCAAATCAAGATACACAACTCATTCACGGCTCACAGAGTAAAGTGGTCTAATAGGAAATTACGTCTAAACAACAAACAATAATATGAGCGAACATTAAAGATGATGGTTTTAGCAAACACGCCTTAAGCTCTCTCTCTCTCTCTCACACACACACACACATCAGGCCTATGAAGCGCCCCTATGGACCCAGCTCCTGAAGCTCCGCCTGGTAAATACCAGGTCGAAAAAGTTCACAACCAATCTACCATTCAGAAATACTCATTATGCACTACAGAACCATGTTTTCAACCATAAAACCCTCAAATGTGCTGAGACTGATTTAGATCCAACATCCTATGTTCATCATGGATGTAAAAGAAGTTGATCAAAACAATCTTGTGCGTGTATAGAAATGTATGAAATAAAGAAAATTAAATTAATTTATAACTTAACACGTGATCATGTTCCAAAATATAAGAAGAATCCTCTTCAAAATCCTCCTCGTAGAAATTCAGGCCCACAATTCATAATCAAACCAAAGGTTCATGGAGACACGACAGGTTGTAAGATGATGATAAAAGTACAACAAAAATTTCCATCCATTGGACAGTACCTGTTGCTGAATTAAAATAAAAAATGTTATCTTCTTGATTAGCATCGTCATCTCGTCTTAATTCACAAACAAGCAGCTCATTCTGCCTAGCCAAATAGATCATCATCATTGTCGTCATCGTTATCTCCAGGGTTAATTTTGGGATTTTCACTTACAAAACCGGGAGCATTTCCTTCAGCGTGTTTTCTAGGAGAAGCTTGTCTACCACCAGATCCAGCAGATGATAATGCCCAAGAAGAACCTACTTTGCCAGAAAATGATTCTCCATAAAGATCATCATACATACCACCACTCTTTGAAGGAGTCTTGACCTTATTCAAAACTTCTTGAAGTTTCTCTGTCACGCCTATTTGGGAAACAGAGACTTCCTTCACAGAGGTCTGTTCTGTCCCTTTCGGTATTACAGTGACCTGTACAAGGGATTCATATTTTCCAACAAGACTTCCTTCTTTAACACCCATAGGACCAGGCTCCGTCTCTACATCAGCCCCATCTGAAACCCCAACAACTTCAACCAGCTCCCCGCCAACCTGATCTCTAAATGCCACCCTGGTTCTCCTAATTCTCTTTGGTGCTCTCTCATTTAGCCGACTGTCATCCTTTCCACCTGATGAGCTACTCGATCCTGTGGATTTATATAATATGTCAGGCCGTGTCAACCCATTCAAAAAACGATTAACGTATGTGTTATAAGCCAAAACCGCTTCTTCATCTGAAGGATCCGGCGGAGAAGGTAATTCAATTTCTGCAGGTTTTGGAGGTGGAGGGAATAGAGCAGCATTATTCTTCCTCAATATGTAAGTTCTCGTAGATGCAGCAAACCGCAGAGACTGTCCAACCTCGAACTCAATAGGAGAATCTTTGGCTAATCGCTCATTTGCAACAAATGTTCCATGTGCTGACCCCAAATCAATTACATATATACTGTGACAGATATATGCAACTGCATCAGTGACAGTAAAAGTAACTGCTCATTTAAATAAGAATATATTTTCAATTCTGAATTGTCGAATAAATGAGGAATTTCAAAAGCAACTTCCTATAAATTACTCCTTACTTTGTCAGCAAACAGAGATATAAATATGTTGACCTAAAGCACATACTTCTGTTTGATATTAAATTATGGAAGAATCATATGTAGATCAATAGAGTTAAAGATAATATTGTAGGTAATAAACTGTTTACTTCATAGCAGGTATCCCAGTATTGTGAAGAGCTTAAATTAACATATATTTTGATTTATTAGAGGAAGAACAGCTGAACATCCTACCGGTAATTCTACTGATCAATATAATTTCTACAAATTAACAACTATGCATTTCTCCACTATATATTTTGGGGAAAGCTTGACAGTTATAACATATATTTGCACAATCTACCAAGTGAAATCAAATAAAATATGCTAAAGCAGTTAGAAAAAACTATAAAAGAAAGCAAATAGAGTTACCAAAAGGTTATATATCAAACCTTCCATTTTTGTGAGGAACAACAGCAGCATGTTGGCGTGAGACAGACTGATGGTCCAGGACAAAATCACAAGTCGGAAGCTGCCTACCGAAGATATGCCTCCGCTTATCCAAATTAATTCGATCAAGAACCTCTCCATCCTTTAAAACATCAAGATAATAAACACCAGGTCTTGGCTCAATAGCCCAATCAGGAGGTTGCCAGGTCGACTGGCCTCCTCCAACCTGAGTCATGTGCTGAGTAGGCACTGCATCTGAGGCCATATCCAGGCCCGCGGTTTTTTGCAAAACATTGTGTTGATTTAGGTATTGGGTTTGTGGAAAAGATGCTTGAGGATGATTAATTGGAGCTGTGGAACGGAGAGCTGCATTAGCAGTCGCCGATGTGGTTGATTTAGTACCTGAATTTGTATTAACTGAGAATGGTTCCAAAGTCTCGGCTTTCTTAAAACGATCAAGACCTGATCTTCCATACATTGTTTTCAGCCTTATCTTCTCATACCAAAACGTTTCAAAACTCCAATTGAGTAATAAGTATACTTAATGACAGTTCCATAATGTAGTGCAAGATCATGCAAGAAAACCAACCAATAAACTGATATTTGCTTCCTTCCCTTTTACTGATATCCCTCTAAACTAGACCCTAAGTTCAAACAAAAAAAGAATTCAAATAAAAATACAAAATAGATTTAGTGCTAAATTTACCGCTGCTCAAATAAAAAGTGTTCATGATGGTGATGCTATGTACTGGAAGCATGAATGTGTGCAAGAAAGCTGAGTTCATCGAATAAAATAGAGAGATTCAATTCCCAAAAAAAGTATTCATAAACAAAGATCCCATTTTCAAATATTATTAATCGAGAAACATAATTCATTCACACACTTCCCCATGTACTTAATAAACTAAAAACTGAAAAAAAAAAAAAAAAACAAAACAAAACAAAACAAAAAAAAAAAAAAAAAAAAGCTAGACATTGAAGCAACCAGTACTCAAATCAATTACCCGAGCACGGATATCAAATTTTTTCAACACCACAATGCAAATGAAATTAGTTCATAACGTGCAATATATATTAAGCATTCAGTTTGGGCAATAACATAATTATAAAAATTGAGACAGCAAAAACACAGGATCTATAGCGTAAAATCTAGTAATTCAAAACGAGAAAAAACACTAACTTCAGTCCGAAAATAGTTCAATCGTTTATTTGTTAACACAAAGTGTTTGCAGAGAAAAGGAAAAAGGAACGCTGTAAAATGAGACGGTGGCTTACATCTTGCGGTGTTTTGCCCATTCTGGCTTAATTAAGAACTTTTACAAATAAAAAACTTAAAAAATTGCAGAAATTTGGACAGTTATTGAATCTTGAAAAGAGAACAGTGAGATGAAGACTGTAAATCGAAGACGAAGAGAGAGAAGTGGGGTTGCGAGGGTAACGGAGGAAGATGATCCCAAAGTGCTATTAGTGGATAGTTGACTGTCTTGGGCTGGGCTTTGGAACTTCATTTTGAGCCTGAGCCTTAGGAAGATGATCCCAAAGTGAGATTAGTGGATAGTTGACTGTCTTGGGCTGGGCTTTGGAACTTCATTTTGAGCCAGAGCCTTTTTCTTTGGGGAAATTACAGGCTCACGGGTTTTTAAGTTACCATTTTCATAAATCCAAAGTCATCTTTAATAATACATAAATCAGATTTTAATTAATAATTTGTAAATTAATTTTTATTTAAATTAATCATACACAATGTCAATCCTAATTAATTCATTTCCACAGCCATCCTCTCTCTCTCATCCTCCCAAACCCGTTTTCTCTCCAATATCTCTCTATCCCTGCCGTCGCCGCCCCACCAACACCGCCGCACCATCACCACTGCAGAATCGTCCCCTCTCTAAAAAAGGAATCAACCGGATTATTACCCTGAAAATAGCGGTCAACATCGGCTTTCTACTTTCACAGATCGCTCACCATGAATACTTGTTGCTGCACTTTTTCCTGCCTTTTAGATCGGGTGAGGTGTTGGTGATGTATGGTTGTGGTGGTTGGTCTAGTAGCGTCCGTTTTGGTGATGTGTGTGGTTGTAGTTGGATCTGGTGCGATGTGGTGGTGTGCGATGATGGCGGGCTGTGTTGATGGTGGTGTATGCTGTGTTTGGGTGCGAGGTGATGGCGGCGGTGTGTGCTGTGTTGGTGTGTGAGGTGGTGGTGATGACTGGAATTGTGCCGGCGTTGGTGTGTGCTGTGTTAGCGGGCTATGTTGGTGTGCGGATATAGTGGATTTGTAGTGGAGAAGGTGGTGCTTATGTTGGTGGTTTAGGTGTTGTTGGGAGATTTTGGGTTGTCTGGCTGTAGCGGCGGTGGGTCTGGTGGTAGGGTCTCCAGGGTTGATTTGTGACCAAATATTGGTGGAGGTTCGGGATGGAGATGGGGTGTTTAATGTATGTGACCGACATTTTGGTTCATTGTAACTCTTTATTAACCTGTGACCTCAAACCATTGTGGTGCATTTCTGTGGTGTTGGTGTTGGCATTGGCGGAACAGATGACGGTGTTGTTGTGTTGGTGGTCACAAAAAAATTCGTTGATTGTAACCAATAAATTTGTTGGTGTGTGACCAATGAAGAATAAATTGTGACCAATAAAAGTAATCTGTGATCTATAATTTGATGTTTTGAGATTATAAAATAAGTTGTGACTTATAAATTTTGTGATTTGTGATCGATAAACAAATTGTGAGCTATGAAAAATTTGAATTGTGACCTAATTTTTTTTGAACATGTGACCTTAATATATTCACCGGAGTTGGAACCCTTGTCAGAATCGGAACAGTCGCCGGAATAAAGTGGCTGCGGAACGGACATCGAAATAGTCGTCGAAATCGGAGTGGTAGCCGGAACGATTGTCGCAACAGTCGCTGGAGAAGAGTTGTGAACGGAACGGTAGCCGAAATGTCCCCGAAGCGGTAGGGGTGGTGGGGGTGGGGTATTTATGTTATATTAGAATTAAATATTTAATAATAAATTGATTTAATAATTCTTTATTTCATAAATAAAAAATTAAAAAAACTTGATTTTTGAAATTTGGAACTTAATTTTTGTATTTTTGAAATAGTGTAAAGTAAATCCATGAGAAATGTATTGTTCCCTTACAAAAATTCAGGTGTATAATTTACACCAATTCAAAAATCAGGTTAAAAGTTTATTTATTCAAAAATTGGGTATTTTATTTTAAATATCAAACCCTAAATCTATCCAAACTCTAAAATAATTCATCTCTCAACTCTCTCTCTCTGTCATCATTTCTCTCCACTGGTCGTCGCCCTCCTCCCCTTTCCATCCACTTCCACCTCCACCTCCTCCCATCCCCATCCCCATCCCCCTCCACCTCCCTTCTCCATGTCCCTCCCCCTCCCTTGCGCCCAATAATGCTACCGACTTTCAGCACCGGCACCACTATCCGGTACACCGTGTAGCAGGGCCACCCAGGCCACTTGGCTTTCATTTCCTTCAATTCATTCTTCTTTTCATCGGCTGATGTAGCGACTGCCACATCTGCAACTTCATGAGAGGCATCTTCTACCACAGGGCTTTTTGCTTCCGCTATTTGTGGTCGTTCAGTAATAATGGAGATGGGGACGGTAGGTTTAGTGGTGACACCATTATCGATTGTGGTTTGAACAGGATCCATTTGTCTGATTCGGTCTGTAAGGGCTGTTTGTGGAGTAAATGTTTCGTTGGCCAAAGTTTGATATGACACGGCTTATACGTATTTTCAATTCTTTTCCAAGGATTTTGATGGTTGTACATCCCTTCATAGTTTTCCAAAAACTAGTGTTGGTGGATGGTCTGCGGGTGTGTGGGTCGGCTGTGTTGGTGGATGGTTTGTGAGTGTTGGGTGAATATGTTGTTGGTGTGTGGCTGTGTTGGTAGATCTGTTTGTTGGTGTTTTGGACTAATCTGTGGTGGTTTGGGTGGTGTTGTAGTGTGTGCGGTGGTGTTGCGGTGTGATAATGTTAGTGTTGCAAAAATGCTGGTGGCGGCAGTGGATATGTTGTGGTGGTAGCGTTGGTGACGGTGGTATGTGACTTATTATTTGATGCTATGTAATCAAATATTTGGTAATCTGTGACCAGTTACTCAATTGTGACCTACAAAATTTAATAATATATGACTCAAAAATTATATGTGACCAATCAATTTAAAGATTTGTGACAACAAATAAATTGTGACTAATTAATTTAATAAAATGTGACCAATAAATAAATTGTGACCTATAAATTCTCATCTGTGACCAACTAATTTTGAAATCTATGACCAACGAATTAATTGTGATCTATAAAAATTTTGAACTGTGACCGTTGGAATAATTGTCGAAATTGGAGTAGTTGCCGAAAATACAAAAACAAGTTTCAAATTTAAAAAATCAATTTTTTTGAATTTTTATTTATGAAATAATAAATTATTAAATCAATTTATCATTACATATTTAATTCTCGATCACAACTCTTCTCCGGCGACTGCTCCGATTCCGACGACAATTCAAAATTTTCATGTTGCAATTTGTTCTTTGATCACAAATTAAAAATTTAAAAGTCACAATTTGTTTATCGGTCACAAATTAGAAAATTTATAATTCACACTACTTATTTTATGGTCACAAATATTACGTTAATTGAACATAAATTATATTTAGGTCACAATTTAATAACTTTTATGTCACACGGCACGCATTGGTCACAGTTTATCTAATTCATTTGGTCACATATTGTTTATTAGTCACACAATAATCAAATTATTGGTCACAATAAACCAAATCATTTGTAACCACCACTACTTCGCCACTCCTTCAACCAACGGCACCACTAGTCCACCACTATCGCCGCCCAATAGCAACGTTAACATTTCACAACGAACAGCACCAAAACCACCACCACCGCCACACGTACGCAATGCGCACGCCCAATCGCACGATCGTCGATCTCACGGTCCACCACCCTGTCCCATACCAGATCACAGCGCACACCACATCCACATCAAACACAGCATCACTGCACAAACTCCATTGTACCACTCAACTATCAATCGTCGCATCGCAACCACACTCCACTGCAATATAGCCCACCACAAATCTAGATCGCTATAGCCGCGTCGTGGTGGTCACCACTAAAAAAACAGATTTGTCGTGGTGGTCCAACGATTTGAGGGAGAAGTGAGGTGTTGGCGGCGAAGGAATGGTCTTTGTGGAAGCGCCAAGTTTTGTTCGGGCTGCGGTTGTGTGGTCGTAAGGTGACCCGCCACCTATCTCTCCCAGTCGAACACTGGGTCGACGCTGTCGTTTAGGGGCAAGGCTTGGACCTGGGTTGTTGGTGGCGGAGTGCCCTGCTTCGGGGTTGGAATGATCGGTAGGGAGAGAGGGGGGGATGGGTAGGGATAGAGAGAGTGTGAGTGAGAGGGGAGAGAAAATGAAATAATTACGGTTCGAAAATTGTATAAGATTGATTTAAAAAAAATTAATTTAAAAATTATTAATTAAAACCTGATTTATGTATTATTAAAATTGATTCTATATTTATGAAAATGGAAACTTAAAAACATGTGAGGGTTTAATTTCCTGAAAGTAGAAAGGGAAAATTTCAAAAGTAAGAGATTTAGTTTCACCTATTTCAAATTTAAGAGATAAAGTTTAAAATTTTAAATTTCAGATTTTTTAAGGTTTAAAAGTTCAAATCTAATTTTTTTCAAATCTTATTTAAAAATTAATTAATTAATATATTAATGTCACAATTCAATATAATTTGGTCACAAATTCTATATAATTAGTCACAAATCACAAATTTTACATCTCACAAATTATTTTACGATCACAATTCAAAAAATTTATAGGTCACAATTTGTTAATCGGTCACAAATAAAAAATTGAAATGTCACAAATTATTTTATGGTCATAAGTTAAAATTCTTAAAGGCCACAATTTGTTCATCGGTCATAAATTATTTTACGGTCACAATTCAGAAATTTTATAAGTCACAATTTGTTCATCGGTCACAAATAAAAAAAATTCTATGTCACAACTTATTCATCGGTCACAAATTACAAATATTATAAGTTACAACTTATTAGACAGTCACAAATTGAAAAATTATCGGTCACAAAATAAATTTTTTTTAGATCACACATTATTTCTTGGTCACAATTTATATTTTTCATTGGTCACATATTATTTATCGGTCACAAATTAATGTATTTAATGGTCACAAATGACCAAATAATCTGTGAACACCACCAAAACTTGTGACCATCACCTCACCACTGCCACAGCAGCATGACAACCGAACCCCGTCGCCGGAACCACCACCACCCCCATCCTACACCCAAAAAAAATCATCAACCCCCATCATCGCTGTCGACCACCTCCAACAAATTTTCAACTTCAAATCTACCAACACCACCACCTTGTTACCACAACCACCATCACCCCGCATCCAACATCGTCGCCCAAAAGAAAGAAGCATAGATCCAACACCAAGAAAACATATGCAAAAACTACAGATTCTCTCACAAAAAAGGACACATTCAAAATGATGCTAACATTACAAATTGACAGCCCTATATCAATGCATTCAAGCATACCACACCCATCCTCTAGATATCTGTAATAATCAGAACAAATTGTAATGCACAAACTCAAACAACATTTTGAGAGACACAGGTTTTTATGGCATTATTTTACTCAGGGTTGCAAGGAATTTTTATAACAATCTGCACCATTCAACGGATGCCTTGATAATCAAAATTACCACATGAGTCCTACCGAGCATAGCCATATGGACAACAAACAAGAATTTCATATATCAAAAATTATACTCCTAAATAAATAAATAAATAAATAAATAAATAAAGAAAAGATTATGTGAAACTTGACTAGAGATAACCATTAATATCTTCATATCGGCGGCGACGGTGATGGCGTTTGCAGATCGGCGCAGCAATGAATAGGGAGAGAGTGATGAGAGAGAAATGGGGATGCATGAGATAGATAAATGAGAGGATCGGTAATTAGGGATTTAGATGAATTTTGACGGTATTAATAATATTAAATATTTGAATTAATATCTGATTTTTGTATAAATAAACCTTATATCTGATTTTTGAAATTACATCTTAAAAAATCTGGTTGATGTAATTACCACAAGTGGAAATTATAAGAAACCCTACTTTTCAAGATTCATATTCAAAAATCAGGTGTGAAGTTTCATCTTTCAAAAATCAGATTTTTTATATTTCATTCTAACTTCTCTCCCTCTCTTCCTCACCCTCATGTCTCTCTCTTTAGGAGCACGCCGTCTCCAGAGCACCACCTCCAGTGAGTTGCGACGGTGAAATGAAGTGGCGAGACGCTCTGGAGGTGGCGGCGGCAGTGGCAGTGTTTCTCCTTGTGGATCTACTTCGCCAATCTCGATTAAAACAATGCTCGAATCTATCCACTCCGTCAAATGTCGATCTATAGGCTAAGCAGATCTCCTTGTGGAAGTGTTTCTCTAGAGGCGAAGCAGATCCACCCACTCCGTCAGACGTCGACGCCGTCGCGGTGCTATTGTAATGAAGAGGAGAAACAGAAGTAGCGTTGGGTGGGTTTGAATGGTGTGTTGTGTGGTAGCGATTTTTGGTGGTGGATTTGGCAGTTGGGGTGGGTTTGGACGACTTTTTGTGCGATGGTGGTGATGATATTTGTGTGGTGGTAGTGCAGTAGAGGTTGCGGCGGCAGTGGAGGTGGCTGTAGTTGTGGGTGGGACGACGTTACGACGATGGTGGTCGTCATTTTTTGTTGTAGGTGGTTGTCGTGTCGGGGTGCAGGTGGCGGCGATGATGGTTTTGTAGTTGAAGATGCGGTTTGTTCGTTGTTGGTATGTTTGGTGGTGATGGTTTCTGGTGGCGGTGGCGATGGAGGTGTAGGTGGAGGTGGTTGTTGGTGGCGATATCGGTATCGGTATCGGTGGTGGTGGTGACGTCGTCGGCCACAGTATGAGGATGGTCGCATGTGGCGGTGGAGATATTGGAGGTGATGGTGGTATGTGACCCATTAGTTGACATGCACTTGTGACTCTTAAAATTAGATAATTTGTGACCTTAAAATTCGAACTGTAACACACAATTGATTAAGTTCTGACCAATAATTTGATAATACGTGACCAATGAAATAAAATGTGCCCTATAAAATTTTTGATTTGTGACCTACAAAATTTTTTATCTGTGACCGTAAAATAATTTGTGACGTAAAAAATTATGATTTGTGATCAAAAAATAAAATGTGACTAACTAAATTGTGAATCTATGACCATATTATATAAATATGTAACGGTCATCGAAATAGTCGTTGGAATAATTGTCGAAATCGGAACAATCGTCGAAATAGTCATCGAAAAAGTCACTGGAACGATCGTCGGAACTGTCGTCGAAGAAACGTGGCAGCCGGAATAGTCTCCGGAGCAGTAGGGGTGGTGGTATGTGTGTTATGGGTGCGGTGCGGTGGTATTTGCGGTGTGGGTGTGTGGTTTTTTACCAGTCGTGAAGTGTGTGGTGGGTTGGTAGATGTAGATCTCGTTTGATGGTGGTGCGGATAGTGGTGATGTTTGTGTTATGTGGTGTTGTGTTGTTATCGTTGGTGGTGGTGGTTGTGGCAGTGGCGATAGGATGAAGAGTGTTTTGTGATTTTGGTTTTGTGACTAAAAATATAATCTGTGACCAACCATTTTGTTATTTGTGCCTAAAAATTATAAAATCTGTAACCAACTAATTTGGAAATATGTGACTATTAAATTTTGATATGTGACCATACAAAATTTTGAACTGTGACCGTAAAATAATCTATGACGTACAAATATTATTATTTGTGACTGAAAAATAATGTGACTATCTAAATTGTGAATCTGTGATCATATTGTATAAATTGTCTAAATCGGAGCAGTCGTCGAATAAACCTGCAGGGGGAACGGTCACTGGAATAGTCGTCGGAATCAGAGCAGTCGCGCGAAACGATCGCTGAAATAATCGTCAGAAAGATCGTCGAAGAAGAGTGGTAACTGGAATGGTCACCGGAATAGTCCCTGGAACAGTATGAGTGATGGAGGTGCGGTGAGTTAATTATATTATATTAGAATTAGATATTTAATAAATTTATTTAGCCCCTGTTTGAGCCACCTTTTTTGAAAATGAGAATGAAAAATATAGCCGTTATTGGGGCCCACACAAGAGATAGAGAATTTGAATTTAAATGTTGATGTGATGGATAACGGTCATATTTTTCATTTTAGTGAGGAAAAAATATGGCTCAAACGGGGCCTTAGTGTACACGAGAGTGTCAACCCCCGTGTACATTTAGTATTTTTGATTAGACAATGGCCACACTCATCTTATATATATATAATGATATAAAAATAGTATTTAAAAGTAGGATAATTCTTGGTATACAAAATGGTGTCCAAAATTGCCAAATGGCGGCCCCCTATTGGGCAGGCGCCCTCCAATAGGGGCCGTCATTTGGCCATTTTGTACACCATTTTTTACATGTAGCACAACCCTTAAAAGTAATGAATCAAAATGTCAGGATCGGTTTTGAATTCAAATCAAACAAATGTGTAAAATAATAATTAAAACTTCGTACCTTATCATCAATTCTCGATTATCGAGTGTGTATTTTCGCGGCTATTATGGTCGGACACTTAGGCAAAGAGATAAGTAAGCTTGTGTTTGAATCTCATTTTAGTGAAAATAAAATTTTTGAAATAGTGATTGATGGGATATGTGGTGGAAAAGTAATGAAAAATTTTAAATTTGTGTGTAATATTATTTTATTTAAAAAATGTGTGGTTGAAAGTAAGAACAAGAAAAAAATTAGAATGAAAAATAAAAAAGAAGGTGTCAAACAAGGGTTAAATATGTAAAATCCTTCATTTCTAATCTAGTAGTAGCTAATTAGACATAGTTCATACTAATTAATTAATGAGATCCGCTTTTTAATCTTATTAACTTATTTAAACTCTATATTAGCCCTATTAATTTACCAATTCCTATTATTTCATCCAATTATTATTTTTAAATTAATTTATCCAAAATATATTGTTTAAGAAAGAAGTCTTTTAACTCTAAAAGCAAGATAAATTAAAAGCATATAGTAAAACACATTTATAATTTAATCTAATATTAATAAATATTACAACATATTAACCATGACACATTCCACTAAAAAACAACTATAAATGTAGCATTAATGCTATTAATCTACAAAAATAATTGACATTAATGAAATAATTAAAAAGATTTAAAGAAAATTCGAGCTATACTCATCTTTTTAATATGCACGTTTGACATATGTTTAACTGTTTTCGATATTCATTTAGATCGTTTGATATGTCTATGATATAGTTCCCGAGATGGCTTCGAGATGATGTAGACGTTTTATGAATTCGAGTAACGTACGATCGTTGAAATAATGGACATCAAACATGGCTTAATGCTTTCATAGTAATTACATTGTCTTCTACAATGAAAACTTTTCTTCGAGCTTGTGATGTAATCTCTGTGAAACTATCTATTGCTTCAAATTTATAAGCACCGACCTTAGTTAAGAAATAAAACGCACTTTTCTTTCCTTTTTTTTTTTTTTTCCCCCGGTGTTTGGCATATGAGATCAATTGAAATTAGAAATTTAATAGGTATATATTGCTGGGACTAGCTATGCAATTTTGATAAGAAGTTGGAAATCGAATTACTCTATTTTAAAGATTGGACATAGAGCAACAATACACTCCTACGATACTATCTAGATCATAATCACCCAGTATTATTATCGTTCTTTCTTAATGGTGTACGGAATTTCTTATAGGATATTTTTGAAGCCCAAAACCACATATGGGACCAAAATATGTGTAGCATACAACTCAAATCCCTAATAAGCGATTCAAATTTGGTTTTGCAAGGTCGCAACCTGGTTATGGTTTAGAGGCTACAATGACAATGATCTTGCTAGCAACGTTTAAAAAACGTTGTCGCAAGTGTTTTTTTTTTTTTTTTTTTATATAGCAATTTATGCAAATTGATTGGCAAAAATTAAATATGATTTCTTATGAATAAATTTTGAAATTGCATAAAATTGATAATTTCATTACAATTTTTTGAATCCATATACTTGAACATTAGAATGTGATACAACACCACCTGCATAAGTTACTAGTCACAAACTACCCAAAAATATGAACTAACCTAACTGCTCTCTAAATGTCTAATTCTAGTTCTCCTACTACCTTTCATTCTTTTGTCTTCACTTTTCCATCCGGTATAACCAGAGCAAGAGCTACTTGAAAAATGCAGAAAATCCATTAGCAAAAAAGATAAGGAAAAGAATGGTTGAGTCACATCCAATATTAGCATCTCAATTAATAAATAAGCGACCGTTGATTACTTTTTAAGTTAAGCATTTGAATTTCAAATGGCATATAAATCACCAAAAGCACAAGGTTTTGGACCGGGGTTCTCCTCGAAGAGATAGAATTCCTTTTGAATGAGCGAAAAATTTCATATTCCCCAACTGTTCAACCATCTTATTCAAATGTTCAGCCATCTTATATACTCTGGTTGATAAGAATGCTAGATCAATCAAAACATGAGCAAAAACAAGAAAAGCAAAAAATAATCTGAAATCAAGAACCCACCGAGAGAATGGAAGGTGAGGCATGGCTCAGAGGAGTGAAAAGGCTAGGAAACAGAAAGGGCAGGAGCAACACAAAAGCATCAGCCATAACTCTGCAAATGTTCTACCATTTTGTTTTTGTTTTTATTGATTCTACTTCCAGTCCACAATCGCAGTTGAGAAACATAAACAATATTGAAGTAAGACGTAACATTAAGGTCCATCAGAAAGTAAAGAAATCAAATGGCAAAATCAAATTGATAAATTTTGAGACAGTAACTTTCCAGATAAAATGCCATAAGAGTTATAGTTCAAGTCAATACTATCTAAAACACATTCCTTCTAATAATCATTCCATCCATTCTTCTTCAAGAAAACGAGACTATTCCTAAGTACAAAACAACATAAGTCCCTAATTAATATGAAACACTGAACATTTTGAAACTTGGTAATTTGCAAACAGAGTATGAAAGATGCAGGCTACCATTTATACAATTTATGGTTTAGGAATTTCATTCAAGCTTTAAGCTTGAAACCAAGGAGAGAGGACAACCTTCTATATCATCAACACACAAAACCAATGATAAGGATATCTGCAAGTTCATAAAAAATCGATCCGAATGTATTGCTAATGATTATTAACAGATCAAGACACATCTTGTGCCGCTGCCAACTTATCTACCTTAAAAACCTGTAGATGACTTGAAAAGAAAATCTCCCATCACACCATGCACCAACTTATCTACCCTAACCTCCCGCATATTTTATAGATCCTATTCAGGATAAGTAGCTCGGAAATATCAGAAGTTTTAGCTACAATACTCACTCAGTTTATGTTTTAGCTGCAATATGTTTTTGGCATTGAAGAAACAACACCGTCCAAAAACAATGAATAAACATACCTAGAAAAATGGAGTTTTATGTAAAAGGATTCAAGTATCACAGTAATCTCCAGACCATACCTTCATATTAGAAAATCCAACAAAATTGTCAAGCTCACCACGTAGAGTTGATTTTTTAATGCCAATTTCAGATATTGGTTGTACCACTCATCGTAATTTCTTAAGGCAACAGCTTGGTATCCATCAACTCCTCCAGGCAATGTGATAAGGGCATTTTTTATACGTTTATTTTGGTTCACAAACATGAATAATTGTCGATAAACATTCGGAATAGAGCTTAATTTGTGTGAATTGTGTTTGTAGGGCAACAATGAAGATTATGGTGGAAATTAGAAGAAAAGTAGAGAAAATGGGCCAAAACGAAGGAAAACAAAAGTTCGGGGATCAAAATGCAAATAACCAAAAGGTGACCCGAGGCCAACTCAAGAGCGTACATGAGCTTAATCATACATTGAAGAATGCATGGGATGATTGGAGGAAAAGAATGAACAAAAAAGGTCAAGACAAGACAAGAGAGAATGAAGTTCGAGGATCAAAATGAAGATATGTGATAGTTGTTTACTCCTTGCGGGTGCAAGGTATAATCCTCCATGCGGCCGCAAGCAAGGATGCAGGGAAAAATTTTGGAAAAAAAATTACTCCTTGCGGGTGCAAGGAATTTGTCCTTGGGGCCGCAAGGAAGAAATTTGGCGCGAATTTTCTGGTTTCCTTATCCAACTCCAACACGTATGGTAATGATTCTAGGACAACTATAAAAGCTAAAATACGTCCAGAAACTAGGGTTATGCCTTCCTAGAGAGAAAAACAACCTTTTTGGAGCAAGAACGAAGGCAAGGACGAAGAATTTCACTCCAAGATCTAAGATTTCAAACTTTACATTCAAGAATTGGGTGATGTCTTCTCCTAAATATTTTCTTTGTTATTTTAATTTATCCATGCTATGCTAGGTTTTTAATTGTACTAGGTGAACGATGAACCTCGTATTGTGAACTTTTAATTTCTATTTTGCAATTTGATATTTAAACACGTTTGATGGATGTTGAATGATTTATATGCACTTTCTTGTCTCTACAATTATGTGCGCAATAGTTGTATGAGTTTGGGTGATTTATTTTATGCATTCGAAAGAAGGGAAATAGATTCTACAAGGTATAAATCATCGTAAGGTCCGATAGGGGATAGAAATATACTGCTATGCTTTATGTGAATCTCTAAGTGTTTACAAAACGTCATGCATTCTTATATATTGCATTTGTCATAGAAATATAGTCAAATGGTATTATGCTAGAATATGTTCAATTCTACTTGAAAGAGATTATTGAATAAGTTAGAAACATTGATTCCTCAACCAATTCATCGTGTTGTCAAATTGTGAAATAGGAGTTAAAAGTGAACTTGCTTGGTGATTCGGGATCCTAGTACGCTTTTTTCATACATCAATTTCTTCAACTTTTGCATTTAACCATCGCTCTTGCATTTATTCCTAATTTTATTTTAATTTCCATGTTAGTCATAGTTTAATCATAAAATCTAGAACAATCATCCACACCTTAATAGATTTGGTTAAGGTCGAGATAATAATAATCACGTTAAATCAATCATCGTGGGAACGATACTCGAAATTCTAGGATTTTCACTTTATTACTTGTCAACGAACCGTGCACTTGCGGTGATTTAAATCCGAAACATATTTTCGTGAACAAGTTTTTGGCGCCGTTGCCGGGAATTGAGTATTAATTTGATTTTTGTTATTTAGACACTAATTCGAAATTTTCTTTTCTTATTTTATTTTATTTTATTTTACTTTATTTTATTTATTTTATTTTTGGCTAACCTCGTTCTAATAATCTATCTCGTGGTTGCACTCTCTTCTGATACTTTTTTAAATAATTGCATGATTCTAACTTGGTAAGGTAATGAAACTTTTGCAATGGATGATCTCTGCACAAAGATGAAGATATGTTTGGAGGATACCCAAGCTGTTATAATTGCTACGAGATGCATTGTACTGGACAATGTTTGCGATGACACCCTTGTTTCAACACGTCGAAACTTATGATATTTAGAGAATATTTAAAGTGTCGGAAGCGAGCAATTGACGAAAACCATGAAGGGTACATGCTGATTGTTTGTGATTTTATACCTGACAATTGGGATGATGACTTCAAACTGGTAGGAGATGGTCCTCCTCTATTTCATGAAAAAGTAATTGCAAAGTATTTTGAAAAATTGGTCAAGTTGGATGAAGGCGATATGCTTTTGGGAGATTGCACGTATTGGGAAGAATTTCGTTATTGGGGGTACAATCCACTTGAAAGGGTCGTAAGGACCGACTTTTCATTGCCTATGGATTTAGATTGCGGACCAATCATTCCACCCGATGGGAGTTCATCAATTGAAGAAGAGCAAAAAACGAGTGAAAATTTAATCACAGTGGAGCTCAGCGAGGATGAGGCGATCAATAAGGAGGAAATCAACTCATATTTTTTCGACTTTATTGATTGTCCAAAAGTTGATTTTGTGATTAAGCCCGACGAGGAAATACAGATCTACATAGTTGAAGTTGAGTCAGATGGAATAGATAAGTCCTATTATGTTGAAAATGGCAAGGAAGATGTGTGGAGATCAAATGAAAAGTGGACCAAAGCCAAAAGAAGAAAGATGGACAAAACATCAAAAGCTTTCTTTAGGTGCCCGTGATTAGCCGTCATACAGTCGAGCTATAGACTATAAACAAGCGCTGGTTGGGAGGCAACCCAACAATTCTTCCCTTTTATTTATTTCGCTTTATGCATTAGATTAGGAATTTCTTTTTCAAGTTTTTTATAATTTTTAATAAGATTACTTTTTCATCGTCTCTACAGGTAATAAAAGAGTCTATGCATGGTCCACATTATTTTTCTTCCACCATCTTCACCTTTGCATCTCCATCAATCAGGGGAGTATTCCTCACCTTTTGTTCTCTATCTTCTATGAATTTGTCCTTAATTTTATGCACTGCTAAGTTTGCATTCTATTATTCTTTAAACATTGAGGACAATGCTCTATATACGTTTGGGGGTGGGACAATGTTCTATATACGTTTGTGTGATTGTGTGAAAAAAAAATCCCATTTGTTATTTGTTCTAAATTTTACTGTTACATTGTTAGTAACAGTTTACAATTTTGTGTGCTTGTGTGGGTTTAACAACTCTGATGACTATGATGTTAGATATTGGATTATGTACGGGCCATGAATGATGAAAATCGTGCATTATTAGCTTGATCGATACATGTTAATGTGAAACTTGATTTATTTTGCGCATGACACTCATGCTTGCATACTTGGCTACTGATTTGACACGTTGCTTAGAGATAGTTGACCATAGAAATTATACCAAAAAATCCTCTTTTGTGCTAAATCATGACCAACTTTTTAGAAGAGTTTAGATGTGATTGAACTGTTGCAAGGGAACATTGAGACGAGTAGGGGCTCCGTGCATGATGTTATGTGTGGATTGTCTTAAACCATTGAGATGAAAACAAAGTGAAAGTTTCAAGTTAGGTTGTAGTTTTTGAAATTGGGTGTCTAAAAAATAAGGGGTATTGCACTAATCATTGAGTAAACAACGACATTTGTTCGAGCCTATATAACTCGAGTGATTAAGCCTGTAAGGGTTTAAAACCTGGTGCCCTATGGTCATCTGACTTGGGAGTCATCGGCCTAAAGCTCGCTACAGGGGTTATATAGAAAGCAAAGGAAAGATGTTATGTAAAAGAAAAGAGAAAAATGGTATCTATCTATCTATTGATGAATTATATACAGACTCTTGTATATGAAATGGATTGATTAACCCCAGACACTCAGTTGACAGAACTATACCCCTAACGCGAGGCAACTAACTCAGTTTAATCTACAAGGTTGAAGAAATAAAAAAAATAGGAGAGCCCTTACTTATTGAAGTGTGAACTTGTAATGGTAAGATCTATCTAAGCTAAGAGAGGGGAATGAATAGATGTGAATAGACTCAACCTTATAACACACCTCGGGATACTTAAGTGAAAATTATAAGTTTGGGGTATGTGTATCTCTCGAGCGATGAGGAGAAAAGAAAAATTGGACTACATTGGGTCGGGTATGAGTCAAACATGATCCTAACATGTTGGTATGAATTCACACACACACTTCGAGTTTTGCATATAACATGTGGAGATTGATTTGATTATTCGTGGCTGAAATTGTTCATGTGCCCTTACTAAGTTCCAATCCTGAGATACAACAAAGTTGTTGAACCATGTGCTACTTGGAAGTAAGTTATGAATTTGTTTGAGGACAAACAATGAAGCAAGTTTGGGGGAGTTGATAAAGGTAATTTTTATACGTTTATGTTGGTTCATAAACATGAATAATCATCGATAAACATTCGGAATAGAGCTTAATTTGTGTGAATTGTGTTTTTAGGGCAACAATGAAGATTATGGTGGAAATTAGAAGAAAAGTAGAGAAAATGGGCCAAAACGAAGGAAAACAAAAGTTCAGGGACCAAAATGAAAATAACCAAAAGGTGACCCGAGGCCAACTCAAGAGCGGACTTGAGCTTAATCATACATTGAGGAATGCATGGGATGATTGGAGGAAAAGAATGAACAAAAGAGGTCAAGACAATAGAATAATGAAGTTTGAGGACCAAAATGAAGATATGTGATAGTTGTTTACTCCTTGCGGGTGCAAGGTATAATCCTCCATGCGGCCGCAAGCAAGGATGCAGGGAAAATTTTTGGAAAAAAAGTTACTCCTTGCGGGTGCAAGGAATTTGTCATTGCGGCCGCAAGGAAGAAATTCGGCGCGAATTTTCTGGTTTCCTTATCCGACTCCAACACGTATGGTAATGATTCTAGGGCAACTATAAAAGCTAAAATACGTCCAAAAACTAGGGTTATGCCTTCCTAGAGAGAAAAACAACCTTTTTGGAGCGAGAACGAAGGCAAGGACGAAGGATTTCACTTCAAGATCGAAGATTTCAAGGTTTACATTCAAGAATTGGGTGATGTCTTCTCCTAAATATTTTCTTTGTTATTTTAATTTATCCATGCTAGGCTAGGTTTTTAATTGTACTAGGTGAACGATGAACCTCGTATTGTGAACTTTTAATTTCTATTTTCCAATTTGATATATAAACACGTTTGATGGATGTTGAATGATTTATATACACATTCTTGTCTCTACAATTATATGCGCAATAGTTGTATGAGTTTGGGTGATTTATTTTATGCATTCGAAAGAAGGGAAATAGATTCTACAAGGTATAAATCATCGTAAGGTTCGATAGGGGATAGAAATATACCGCTATGCTTTATGTGAATCTCTAAGTGTTTACAAAACGTCATGCATTCTTTCATCTTCTTTTATATTGCATTGTCATAGAAATATAGTCAAATGATATATTAGAATATAGGTTTTCATCTACTCGAAGAGATTGTTGAATAAGTTACAAACATTGATTCTTCAACCAACTCATCGTATTATCAAATGTGGAAATAGGAGTTTAAAAGTGCACTTGCTTGGTGATTCGGGACCCCTAGTACGCGTTTTCATACATTAATTTCAATCAACCTTTTACATTCGACATATTCTTGCATTTAATCATAAAGTTAGTTGTATTCACGGTAGTAGTTATACTTCATCAAGAAAAAATCAACACAACTAATCATGCTTTTGAGGTTAATAGATTCGGTTAAGGTCGAGATAATAATATCACTTAAATCATCCTCGTGGGAACAATACTCGAAATTTTGGAATTTTTACTTTTTACTTGTCAACGAACCGTGCACTAGCGGTGATTTTTAAATTCGAAATATATTTTCGGGAACAAGTTTTTTGGCGCGTTGAACCGGGGATTGAAGTATTAACTAATTTTTGTTAGTTAGACACTAATTCGAACGTGTTTTGTTTCATTTTCGTTGCATTTTATTTTATTTTATGCTTATATGTTTAGTTCACATGCTGAACTTGGTACTATTAACTCTTTTCACTTCTTCAGTTCGTTCGCTCGTGCATGCGAAGATCAGTTGCGGTGAACTACTCCCAACTGATTTAGAAATTGAACGGACCTTTCATCGAAGACAGAAAATAGCAAGAGCAGCACAACAGGAAAATCAAGCATAATCCAAATGGCTAATCAACAACCACCACCGATGGTTGCACCTGGGGCTCTAGCCGATGATGAAGCACTCGATGATGGGGATGCTTTGCTTGGGGATTTCCTATCACCGTTTGTTGTTCAAAACCAATCTAGCATTGTCAACCCAGCATTCGAGCAGCAGATCGCAATTTAGCTAAAGACAAAGGTCATTAAGCTCTTTCAGAATGGCCAACAATTCTACGGGACAGCCAACTAGAACCCACATACACATGTGTCCGTTTCTTGAGATATGTATGCAACATTTCAAGTACCCGGGGATATCAGAAGATGTAATCAGACTGAGGCTGTTCCAGCTCACTCTCCGGGATAAAGCACTTGAATGGGTCGATTCACTCCCGGTAGCAAGTATAACTACGTGGAATGAACTTAGCTCACAAATTCGTACCAAATACTTCCAACAGCCCAGGTGGGCAAGAGATGAGCCACGACATATCATATTTAGCCACAATGATACTGATCCTTCATGAGCATGGCACAGATTCAAGAACGTGCTAAGGAAGTGTCCTCAATATGGGTTCGATCAGAGAACACAAGTTAGGTTTTTCTATTTGGGACTAGCTCCGGCCCCCAGAAGTATGGTGGATTAATCATCAAACGGCTCCATAAGCACTCGGTCAATTGCTGGAAGCTGGGCAATTGTTGTTTGAATCCCTCCCCCTCCCTTGCGCCCAATAATGCTACCGACTTTCAGCACCGGCACCACTATCCGGTACACCGTGTAGCAGGGCCACCCAGGCCACTTGGCTTTCATTTCCTTCAATTCATTCTTCTTTTCATCGGCTGATGTAGCGACTGCCACATCTGCAACTTCATGAGAGGCATCTTCTACCACAGGGCTTTTTGCTTCCGCTATTTGTGGTCGTTCAGTAATAATGGAGATGGGGACGGTAGGTTTAGTGGTGACACCATTATCGATTGTGGTTTGAACAGGATCCATTTGTCTGATTCGGTCTGTAAGGGCTGTTTGTGGAGTAAATGTTTCGTTGGCCAAAGTTTGATATGACACGGCTTATACGTATTTTCAATTCTTTTCCAAGGATTTTGATGGTTGTACATCCCTTCATAGTTTTCCAAAAACTAGTGTTGGTGGATGGTCTGCGGGTGTGTGGGTCGGCTGTGTTGGTGGATGGTTTGTGAGTGTTGGGTGAATATGTTGTTGGTGTGTGGCTGTGTTGGTGGATCTGTTTGTTGGTGTTTTGGACTAATCTGTGGTGGTTTAGGTGGTGTTGTAGTGTATGCGGTGGTGTTGCGGTGTGATAATGTTAGTGTTGCAAAAATGCTGGTGGCGGCAGTGGCTATGCTATGGTGATAGCGTTGGTGACGGTGGTATGTGACTTATTATTTGATGCTATGTAATCAAATATTTGGTAATCTGTGACCAGTTACTCAATTGTGACCTACAAAATTTAATAATATATGACTCAAAAATTACATGTGACCAATCAATTTAAAGATTTGTGACAACAAATAAATTGTGACTAATTAATTTAATAAAATGTGACCAATAAATAAATTGTGACCTATAAATTCTCATCTGTGACCAACTAATTTTGAAATCTATGACCAACGAATTAATTGTGATCTATAAAAATTTTGAACTGTGACCGTTGGAATAATTGTCGAAATTGGAGTAGTTGCCGAAAATACAAAAACAAGTTTCAAATTTAAAAAATCAATTTTTTTGAATTTTTATTTATGAAATAATAAATTATTAAATCAATTTATCATTACATATTTAATTCTCGATCACAACTCTTCTCCGGCGACTGCTCCGATTCCGACGACAATTCAAAATTTTCATGTTGCAATTTGTTATTTGATCACAAATTAAAAATTTAAAAGTCACAATTTGTTTATCGGTCACAAATTAGAAAATTTATAATTCACACTACTTATTTTATGGTCACAAATATTACGTTAATTGAACATAAATTATATTTAGGTCACAATTTAATAACTTTTATGTCACACGGCACGCATTGGTCACAGTTTATCTAATTCATTTGGTCACATATTGTTTATTAGTCACACAATAATCAAATTATTGGTCACAATAAACCAAATCATTTGTAACCACCACTACTTCGCCACTCCTTCAACCAACGGCACCACTAGTCCACCACTATCGCCGCCCAATAGCAACGTTAACATTTCACAACGAACAGCACCAAAACCACCACCACCGCCACACGTACGCAATGCGCACACCCAATCGCACGATCATCGATCTCACGGTCCACCACCCTGTCCCATACCAGATCACAGCGCACACCACATCCACATCAAACACAGCATCACTGCACAAACTCCATTGCACCACTCAACTATCAACCGTCGCATCGCAACCACACTCCACTGCAATATAGCCCACCACAAATCTAGATCGCTGTAGCCGCGTCGTGGTGGTCACCACTAAAAAAAACAGATTTGTCGTGGTGGTCCAACGATTTGAGGGAGAAGTGAGGTGTTGGCGGCGAAGGAATGGTCTTTGTGGAAGCGCCAAGTTTTGTTCGGGCTGCGGTTGTGTGGTCGTAAGGTGACCCGCCACCTATCTCTCCCAGTCGAACATTGGGTCGACGCTGTCGTTTAGGGGCAAGGCTTGGACCTGGGTTGTTGGTGGCGGAGTGCGCTGCTTCGGGGTTGGAATGATTGGTAGGGAGAGAGGGGGGATGGGTAGGGATAGAGAGAGTGTGAGTGAGAGGGGAGAGAAAATGAAATAATTAGGGTTCGAAAATTGTATAAGATTGATTTTAAAAAAATTAATTTAAAAATTATTAATTAAAACCTGATTTATGTATTATTAAAATTGATTCTATATTTATGAAAATGGAAACTTAAAAACATGTGAGGGTTTAATTTCCTCAAAGTGGAAAGGGAAAATTTCAAAAGTAAGAGATTTAGTTTCACCTATTTCAAATTTAAGAGATAAAGTTTAAAATTTTAAATTTCAGATTTTTTAAGGTTTAAAATTTCAAATCTAAATTTTTTCAAATCTTATTTAAAAATTAATTAATTAATATATTAATGTCACAATTCAATATAATTTGGTCACAAATTCTATATAATTAGTCACAAATCACAAATTTTACATCTCACAAATTATTTTACGGTCACAATTCAAAAAATTTATAGGTCACAATTTGTTAATCAGTCACAAATAAAAAATTGAAATGTCACAAATTATTTTATGGTCATAAGTTAAAATTCTTAAAGGCCACAATTTGTTCATCGGTCATAAATTATTTTACGGTCACAATTCAGAAATTTTATAAGTCACAATTTGTTCATCGGTCACAAATAAAAAAATTTCTATGTCACAACTTATTCATCGGTCACAAATTACAAATATTATAAGTTACAACTTATTAGACAGTCACAAATTGAAAAATTATCGGTCACAAAATAAATTTTTTTTAGATCACACATTATTTCTTGGTCACAATTTATATTTTTCATTGGTCACATATTATTTATCGGTCACAAATTAATGTATTTAATGGTCACAAATGACCAAATAATCTGTGAACACCACCAAAACTTGTGACCATCACCTCACCACTGCCACAGCAGCATGACAACCGAACCCCGTCGCCGGAACCACCACCACCCCCATCCTACACCCCAAAAAAAATCATCAACCCCGATCATCGCTGTCGACCACCTCCAACAAATTTTCAACTTCAAATCTACCAACACCACCACCTTGTTACCACAACCACCATCACCACCGCATCCAACATCGTCGCCCAAAAGAAAGAAGCATAGATCCAACACCAAGAAAACATATGCAAAAACTACAGATTCTCTCACAAAAAAGGACACATTCAAAATGATGCTAACATTACAAATTGACAGCCCTATATCAATGCATTCAAGCATACCACACCCATCCTCCAGATATCTGTAATAATCAGAACAAATTTTAATGCACAAACTCAAACAACATTTTGAGAGATACAGGTTTTTATGGCATTATTTTACTCAGGGTTGCAAGGAATTTTTATAATAATCTGCACCATTCAACGGATGCCTTGATAATCAAAATTACCACATGAGTCCTACCGAGCATAGCCATATGGACAACAAACAAGAATTTCATATATCAAAAATTATACTCCTAAATAAATAAATAAATAAATAAAGAAAAGATTATGTGAAACTTGACTAGAGATAACCATTAATATCTTCATATCGGCGGCGACGGTGATGGCGTTTGCAGATCGGCGCAGCAATGAGTAGGGAGAGAGTGATGAGAGAGAAATGGGGATGCATGAGATAGATAAATGAGAGGATCGGTAATTAGGGATTTAGATGAATTTTGACGGTATTAATAATATTAAATATTTGAATTAATATCTGATTTTTGTATAAATAAACCTTATATCTGATTTTTGAAATTACATCTTAAAAAATCTGGTTGATGTAATTACCACAAGTGGAAATTATAAGAAACCCTACTTTTCAAGATTCATATTCAAAAATCAGGTGTGAAGTTTCATCTTTCAAAAATCAGATTTTTTATATTTCATTCTAACTTCTCTCCCTCTCTTCCTCACCCTCCTGTCTCTCTCTTTAGGAGCACGCCGTCTCCAGAGCACCACCTCCAGTGAGTTGCGACGGTGAAATGAAGTGGCGAGACGCTCTGGAGGTGGCGGTGGCAGTGGCAGTGTTTCTCCTTGTGGATCTACTTCGCCAATCTCGATTAAAACAATGCTCGAATCTATCCACTCCGTCAAATGTCGATCTATAGGCTAAGCAGATCTCCTTGTGGAAGTGTTTCTCTAAAGGCGAAGCAGATCCACCCACTCCGTCAGACGTCGACGTCGTCGCGGTGCTATTGTAATGAAGAGGAGAAACAGAAGTAGCGTTGGGTGGGTTTGAATGGTGTGTTGTGTGGTAGCGATTTTTGGTGGTGGATTTGGCAGTTGGGGTGGGTTTGGACGACTTTTTGTGCGATGGTGGTGATGATATTTGTGTGGTGGTAGTGCGGTAGAGGTGGCGGCGGCAGTGGAGGGGCGGTGGCGGTAGTTGTGGGTGGGACGACGTGGGGTAGGGATGTTTGTTGGTAGTTGTCGTTGTGTAGTGCAGGCGGCGACGACGGTGATGGTCGTCATTTTTTGTTGTAGGTGGTTGTCGTGTCGGGGTGCAGGTGGCGGCGATGATGGTTTTGTAGTTGAAGATGCGGTTTGTTCGTTGTTGGTATGTTTGGTGGTGATGGTTTCTGGTGGCGGTGGCGATGGAGGTGTGGTGGAGGTGGTTGTTGGTGGCGATATCGGTATCGGTATCGGTGGTGGTGGTGACGTCGTCGGCCACAGTATGAGGATGGTCGCATGTGGCGGTGGAGATATTGGAGGTGATGGTGGTATGTGACCCATTAGTTGACATGCACTTGTGACTCTTAAAATTAGATAATTTGTGACCTTAAAATTCGAACTGTAACACACAATTGATTAAGTTCTGACCAATAATTTGATAATACGTGACCAATGAAATAAAATGTGCCCTATAAAATTTTTGATTTGTGACCTACAAAATTTTTTATCTGTGACCGTAAAATAATTTGTGACGTAAAAAATTATGATTTGTGATCAAAAAATAAAATGTGACTAACTAAATTGTGAATCTATGACCATATTATATAAATATGTAACGGTCATCGAAATAGTCGTTGGAATAATTGTCGAAATCGGAACAATCGTCGAAATAGTCATCGAAAAAGTCACTGGAACGATCGTCGGAACTGTCGTCGAAGAAACGTGGCAGCCGGAATAGTCTCCGGAGCAGTAGGGGTGGTGGTATGTGTGTTATGGGTGCGGTGCGGTGGTATTTGCGGTGTGGGTGTGTGGTTTTTTACCAGTCGTGAAGTGTGTGGTGGGTTGGTAGATGTAGATCTCGTTTGATGGTGGTGCGGATAGTGGTGATGTTTGTGTTATGTGGTGTTGTGTTGTTATCGTTGGTGGTGGTGGTTGTGGCAGTGGCGATAGGATGAAAAGTGTTTTGTGATTTTGGTTTTGTGACTAAAAATATAATCTGTGACCAACCATTTTGTTATTTGTGACCTAAAAATTATAAAATCTGTAACCAACTAATTTGGAAATATGTGACTATTAAATTTTGATATGTGACCATACAAAATTTTGAACTGTGACCGTAAAATAATCTATGACGTACAAATATTATTATTTGTGACTGAAAAATAATGTGACTATCTAAATTGTGAATCTGTGATCATATTGTATAAATTGTCTAAATCAGAGCAGTCGTCGAATAAACCTGCGGGGGGAACGGTCATTGGAATAGTCGTCGGAATCAGAGCAGTCGCGCGAAACGATCGCTGAAATAATCGTCAGAAAGATCGTCGAAGAAGAGTGGTAACTGGAATGGTCACCGGAATAGTCCCTGGAACAGTATGAGTGGTGGAGGTGCGGTGAATTAATTATATTATATTAGAATTAGATATTTAATAAATTTATTTAGCCCCTGTTTGAGCCACCTTTTTTGAAAATGAGAATGAAAAATATAGCCGTTATTGGGGCCCACACAAGAGATAGAGAATTTGAATTTAAATGTTGATGTGATGGATAACGGTCATATTTTTCATTTTAGTGAGGAAAAAATATGGCTCAAACGGGGCCTTAGTGTACACGAGAGTGTCAACCCCCGTGTACATTTAGTATTTTTCATTAGACAATGGCCACACTCATCTTATATATATATAATGATATAAAAATAGTATTTAAAAGTAGGATAATTCTTGGTATACAAAATGGTGTCCAAAATTGCCAAATGGCGGCCCCCTATATTGGGCAGGCGCCCTCCAATAGGGGCCGTCATTTGGCCATTTTGTACACCATTTTTTACATGTAGCACAACCCTTAAAAGTAATGAATCAAAATGTCAGGATCGGTTTTGAATTCAAATCAAACAAATGTGTAAAATAATAATTAAAACTTCGTACCTTATCATCAATTCTCGATTATCGAGTGTGTATTTTCGCGGCTATTATGGTCGGACACTTAGGCAAAGAGATAAGTAAGCTTGTGTTTGAATCTCATTTTAGTGAAAATAAAATTTTTGAAATAGTGATTGATGGGATATGTGGTGGAAAAGTAATGAAAAATTTTAAATTTGTGTGTAATATTATTTTATTTAAAAAATGTGTGGTTGAAAGTAAGAACAAGAAAAAAATTAGAATGAAAAATAAAAAAGAAGGTGTCAAACAAGGGTTAAATATGTAAAATCCTTCATTTCTAATCTAGTAGTAGCTAATTAGACATAGTTCATACTAATTAATTAATGAGATCCGCTTTTTAATCTTATTAACTTATTTAAACTCTATATTAGCCCTATTAATTTACCAATTCCTATTATTTCATCCAATTATTATTTTTAAATTAATTTATCCAAAATATATTGTTTAAGAAAGAAGTCTTTTAACTCTAAAAGCAAGATAAATTAAAAGCATATAGTAAAACACATTTATAATTTAATCTAATATTAATAAATATTACAACATATTAACCATGACACATTCCACTAAAAAACAACTATAAATGTAGCATTAATGCTATTAATCTACAAAAATAATAGACGTTAATGAAATAATTGAAAAGATTTAAAGAAAACTCGAGTTATACTCATCTTTTTAATATGCACGTTTAACATATGCTTAACTGTTTTCGATATTCATTTAGATCGTTTGATATGTCTATGATATAGTTCCCGAGATGGCTTTGAGATGATGTAGACGATTTATGAATTCGAGTAACGTACGATCGTTGAAATAATGGACATCAAACATGGCTTAATGCTTTCATAGTAATTACATTGTCTTCTGCAATGAAAACTTTTCTTCAAGCTTGTGATGTAATCTCTGTGAAACTATCTATTGCTTCAAATTTATAAGCACCGACCTTAGTTAAGAAATAAAACGCACTTTTCTTTCCTTTTTTTTCCCCCGGTGTTTGGCATATGAGATCAATTGAAATTAGAAATTTAATAGGTATATATTGCTGGGACTAGCTATGCAATTTTGATAAGAAGTTGGAAATCGAATTACTCTATTTTAAAGATTGGACATAGAGCAACAATACACTCCTACGATACTATCTAGATCATAATCACCCAGTATTATTATCGTTCTTTCTTAATGGTGTGCGGAATTTCTTATAGGATATTTTTGAAGCCCAAAACCACATATGGGACCAAAATATGTGTAGCATACAACTCAAATCCCTAATAAGCGATTCAAATTTGGTTTTGCAAGGTCGCAACCTGGTTATGGTTTAGAGGCTACAATGACAATGATCTTGCTAGCAACGTTTAAAAAACGTTGTCGCAAGTGTTTTTTTTTTTTTTTTTATATAGCAATTTATGCAAATTGATTGGCAAAAATTAAATATGATTTATTATGAATAAATTTTGAAATTGCATAAAATTGATAATTTCATTACAATTTTTTGAATCCATATACTTGAACATTAGAATGTGATACAACACCACCTGCATAAGTTACTAGTCACAAACTACCCAAAAATATGAACTAACCTAACTGCTCTCTAAATGTCTAATTCTAGTTCTCCTACTACCTTTCATTCTTTTGTCTTCACTTTTCCATCCGGTATAACCAGAGCAAGAGCTACTTGAAAAATGCAGAAAATCCATTAGCAAAAAAGATAAGGAAAAGAATGGTTGAGTCACATCCAATATTAGCATCTCAATTAATAAATAAGCGACCGTTGATTACTTTTTAAGTTAAGCATTTGAATTTCAAATGGCATATAAATCACCAAAAGCACAAGGTTTTGGACCGGGGTTCTCCTCGAAGAGATAGAATTCCTTTTGAATGAGCGAAAAATTTCATATTCCCCAACTGTTCAACCATCTTATTCAAATGTTCAGCCATCTTATATACTCTGGTTGATAAGAATGCTAGATCAATCAAAACATGAGCAAAAACAAGAAAAGCAAAAAATAATCTGAAATCAAGAACCCACCGAGAGAATGGAAGGTGAGGCATGGCTCAGAGGAGTGAAAAGGCTAGGAAACAGAAAGGGCAGGAGCAACACAAAAGCATCAGCCATAACTCTGCAAATGTTCTACCATTTTGTTTTTGTTTTTATTGATTCTACTTCCAGTCCACAATCGCAGTTGAGAAACATAAACAATATTGAAGTAAGACGTAACATTAAGGTCCATCAGAAAGTAAAGAAATCAAATGGCAAAATCAAATTGATAAATTTTGAGACAGTAACTTTCCAGATAAAATGCCATAAGAGTTATAGTTCAAGTCAATACTATCTAAAACACATTCCTTCTAATAATCATTCCATCCATTCTTCTTCAAGAAAACGAGACTATTCCTAAGTACAAAACAACATAAGTCCCTAATTAATATGAAACACTGAACATTTTGAAACTTGGTAATTTGCAAACAGAGTATGAAAGATGCAGGCTACCATTTATACAATTTATGGTTTAGGAATTTCATTCAAGCTTTAAGCTTGAAACCAAGGAGAGAGGACAACCTTCTATATCATCAACACACAAAACCAATGATAAGGATATCTGCAAGTTCATAAAAAATCGATCCGAATGTATTGCTAATGATTATTAACAGATCAAGACACATCTTGTGCAGCTGCCAACTTATCTACCTTAAAAACCTGTAGATGACTTGAAAAGAAAATCTCCCATCACACCATGCACCAACTTATCTACCCTAACCTCCCGCATATTTTATAGATCCTATTCAGGATTAGTAGCTCGGAAATATCAGAAGTTTTAGCTACAATACTCACTCAGTTTATGTTTTAGCTGCAATATGTTTTTGGCATTGAAGAAACAACACCGTCCAAAAACAATGAATAAACATACCTAGAAAAATGGAGTTTTATGTAAAAGGATTCAAGTATCACAGTAATCTCCAGACCATACCTTCATATTAGAAAATCCAACAAAATTGTCAAGCTCACCACGTAGAGTTGATTTTTTTATGCCAATTTCAGATATTGGTTGTACCACTCATCGTAATTTCTTAAGGCAACAGCTTGGTATCCATCAACTCCTCCAGGCAATGTGATAAGGGCATTTTTTATACGTTTATTTTGGTTCACAAACATGAATAATTGTCGATAAACATTCGGAATAGAGCTTAATTTGCGTGAATTGTGTTTGTAGGGCAACAATGAAGATTATGGTGGAAATTAGAAGAAAAGTAGAGAAAATGGGCCAAAACGAAGGAAAACAAAAGTTCGGGGATCAAAATGCAAATAACCAAAAGGTGACCCGAGGCCAACTCAAGAGCGTACATGAGCTTAATCATACATTGAAGAATGCATGGGATGATTGGAGGAAAAGAATGAACAAAAAAGGTCAAGACAAGAGAAGAATGAAGTTCGAGGATCAAAATGAAGATATGTGATAGTTGTTTACTCCTTGCGGGTGCAAGGTATAATCCTCCATGCGGCCGCAAGCAAGGATGCAGGGAAAAATTTTGGAAAAAAAATTACTCCTTGCGGGTGCAAGGAATTTGTCCTTGGGGCCGCAAGGAAGAAATTTGGCGCGAATTTTCTGGTTTCCTTATCCAACTCCAACACGTATGGTAATGATTCTAGGACAACTATAAAACCTAAAATACGTCCAGAAACTAGGGTTATGCCTTCCTAGAGAGAAAAACAACCTTTTTGAAGCAAGAACGAAGGCAAGGACGAAGAATTTCACTCCAAGATCTAAGATTTCAAACTTTATATTCAAGAATTGGGTGATGTCTTCTCCTAAATATTTTCTTTGTTATTTTAATTTATCCATGCTAGGCTAGGTTTTTAATTGTACTAGGTGAACGATGAACCTCGTATTGTGAACTTTTAATTTCTATTTTGCAATTTGTTATTTAAACACGTTTGATGGATGTTGAATGATTTATATGCACTTTCTAGTCTCTACAATTATGTGTGCAATAGTTGTATGAGTTTGGGTGATTTATTTTATGCATTCGAAATAAGGGAAATAGATTCTACAAGGTATAAATCATTGTAAGGTCCGAAGGGGATAGAAATATACCGCTATACTTTATGTGAATCTCTAAGTGTTTACAAAACGTCATGCATTCTTATATATTGCATTTGTCATAGAAATATAGTCAAATGCATTGTATGCTAGAATAAGTTCAATTCTACTTGAAAGAGATTATTGAATAAGTTAGAAACATTGATTCCTCAACCAATTCATCGTGTTGTCAAATTGTGAAATAGGAGTTAAAAGTGAACTTGCTTGGTGATTCGGGATCCTAGTACGCTTTTTTCATACATCAATTTCTTCAACTTTTGCATTTAACCATCGCTCTTGCATTTATTCCTAATTTTATTTTAATTTCCATGTTAGTCATAGTTTAATCATAAAATCTAGAACAATCATCCACACCTTAATAGATTCGGTTAAGGTCGAGATAATAATAATCACGTTAAATCAATCATCGTGGGAATGATACTCGAAATTCTAGGATTTCCACTTTATTACTTGTCAACGAACCGTGCACTTGCGGTGATTTAAATCCGAAACATATTTTCGTGAACAAGTTTTTGGCGCCGTTGCCGGGAATTGAGTATTAATTTGATTTTTGTTATTTAGACACTAATTCGAAATTTTCTTTTCTTATTTTATTTTATTTTATTTATTTTATTTTTGGCTAACCTCGTTCTAATAATCTATCTCGTGGTTGCACTCTCTTCTGATACTTTTTTAAATAATTGCATGATTCTAACTTGGTAAGGTAATGAAACTTTTGCAATGGATGATCTCTGCACAAAGATGAAGATATGTTTGGAGGATACCCAAGCTGTTATAATTGCTACGAGATGCATTGTACTGGACAATGTTTGCGATGACACCCTTGTTTCAACACGCCGAAACTTATGATATTTAGAGAATATTTAAAGTGTCGGAAGCGAGCAATTGACGAAAACCATGAAGGGTACATGTTGATCGTTTGTGATTTTATACCTGACAATTGGGATGAGGACTTCAAACTGGTAGGAGATGGTCCTCCTCTATTTCATGAAAAAGTAATTGCAAAGTATTTTGAAAAATTGGTCAAGTTGGATGAAGGTGATATGCTTTTGGGAGATTGCACGTATTGGGAAGAATTTCGTTATTGAGGGTACAATCCACTTGAAAGGGTCGTAAGGACCGACTTTTCATTGCCTATGGATTTAGATTGCGGACCAATCATTCCACCCGATGGGAGTTCATCAATTTAAGAAGAGCAAAAAACGAGTGAAAATTTAATCACAGTGGAGCTCAGCGAGGATGAGGCGATCAATAAGGAGGAAATCAACTCATATTTTTTCGACTTTATTGATTGTCCAAAAGTTGATTTTGTGATTAAGCCCGACGAGGAAATACAGATCTACATAGTTGAAGTTGAGTCAGATGGAATAGATAAGTCCTATTATGTTGAAAATGGCAAGGAAGATGTGTGGAGATCAAATGAAAAGTAGACCAAAGCCAAAAGAAGAAAGATGGACAAAACATCAAAAGCTTTCTTTAGGTGCCCGTGATTAGTCGTCATACAGTCGAGCTATAGACTATAAACAAGCGCTGGTTGGGAGGCAACCCAACAATTCTTCCCTTTTATTTATTTCGCTTTATGCTTTAGATTAGGAATTTCTTTTTCAAGTTTTTTATAATTTTTAATAAGATTACTTTTTCATCGTCTCTACAGGTAATAAAAAAGTCTATGCATGGTCCACATTATTTTTCTTCCACCATCTTCACCTTTGCATCTCCATCAATCAGGAAAGTATTCATCACATTTTGTTCTCTATCTTCTATGAATTTGTCCTTAATTTTATGCACTGCTAAGTTTGCATTATATTATTCTTTAAACATTGAGGACAATGCTCTATATACGTTTGGGGTGGGACAATGTTCTATATACGTTTGTGTGATTGTGTGAAAAAAAAATCCCATTTGTTATTTGTTCTAAATTTTACTGTTACATTGTTAGTAGCAGTTTACAATTTTGTGTGCTTGTGTGGGTTTAACAACTCTGATGACTATGATGTTAGATATTGGATTATGTACGGGCCATGAATGATGAAAATCGTGCATTATTAGCTTGATCGATACATGTTAATGTGAAACTTGATTTATTTTGCGCATGACACTCATGCTTGCATACTTGGCTACTGATTTGACACGTTGCTTAGAGATAGTTGACCATAGAAATTATACCAAAAAATCCTCTTTTGTGCTAAATCATGACCAACTTTTTAGAAGAGTTTAGATGTGATTGAACTGTTGCAAGGGAACATTGAGACGAGTAGGGGCTCCGTGCATGATGTTATGTGTGGATTGCCTTAAACCATTGAGATGAAAACAAAGTGAAAGTTTCAAGTTAGGTTGTAGTTTTTGAAATTGGGTGTCTAAAAAAATAAGGAGTATTGCACTAATAATTGAGTAAACAACGACATTTGTTCGAGCTTATATAACTCGAAGTGATTAAGCCTGTAAGGGTTTAAAACCTGGTGCCCTATGGTCATCTGACTTGGGAGTCATCGGCCTAAAGCTCGCTACATGGGTTATGTAGAAAGCAAAGAAAAGATGTTATATAAAAGAAAAGAGAAAAATGGTATATATCTATCTATTGATGAATTATATACAGACTCTTGTATATGAAATGCATTGATTAACCCCAGACACTCAGTTGACAGAACTATACCCCTAACGCGAGGCAACTAACTCAGTTTAATCTACAAGGTTGAAGAAATCAAAAAAATAGGAGAGCCCTTACTTATTGAAGTGTGAACTTGTAATGGTAAGATCTATCTAAGCTAAGAGAGGGAAAGGAATAGATGTGAATAGACTCAACCTTAGAACACACCTCGGGATACTTAAGTGAAAATTATAAGTTTGGGGGTGTGTGTATCTCTCGAGCGAAAAGGAAGAAAAAAAAATTGGACTACATTGGGTCGGGTATGAGTCAAACATGATCCTAACATGTTGGTATGAATTCACACACACACTTCGAGTTTTGCATATAACATGTGGAGATTGATTTGATTATTCGTGGCTGAAATTGTTCATGTGCCCTTACTAAGTTCCAATCCTGAGATACAACAAAGTTGTTGAACCATGTGCTACTTGGAAGTAAGTTATGAATTTGTTTGAGGACAAACAATGAAGCAAGTTTGGGGGAGTTGATAAGGGCATTTTTTATACGTTTATTTTGATTCACAAACATGAATAATTGTCGATAAACATTCGGAATAGAGCTTAATTTGTGTGAATTGTGATATTGGTTGTACCACTCATCGTAATTTCTTAAGGCAACAGCTTGGTATCCATCAACTCCTCCAGGCAATGCACACACTGTATTCCTCCATGAACAAACACTCATATTTTGAAATTTGATTTTGAATAAATGCTTGAGATACCCGATACATAGAGACGTGATATTCTGACCTTCAATTTCAATGTTTTTTTATGGAATTTGGATCAATAACACGAGCAGAAGCAACAATTGGTCCATGGAAGCCCGCATCGCGTATACACTGTTGATTTACATCCAATCCAGAATTTGAGCTATTAATTAGCTCAATTACTTGTTGACCCATGGATTTTCCATCACCAACTGAAGTATTATCAGTCGAATTAAACATTTAGAGTAATATAGAATCATCAATACCTTTAGTACCGAATCTTTCGCACACAGCTCGAACTGCAGCCATAAAATGCAATTGGTCTATGGAAGTCCCCATCGCGTATACACTGTTGATTTACATCAAATCCAGAATTTGAGCTGTTAATTGGCTCAATTACTTGTTGACCCATGGATTTTCCATCACCAACTGAAATAATAAAAGCCTTTTGCAACGTTTGATAAAAATGGTGAAATGTTTCACTTTTCGCAACACTCAAGAAACGTTGCAAAAAGGGGTTTATCGTAACATTTTTCTATAAAATATTGTCAAAACTCATTTATACTAACCAATGACAACATTCACTTATTAAAATGTTGTCAAAAGACCCTTTTAGTAACATTTATCAACAAATGTTACTCTTTTAATGTTGCAAATGACTATTTTTATTGTAGAGGGCATAGTATAAAGGTGGTGACTAGAAGTTCATGGAATGGAACAATCTTCTTGTCACAATTCAAGTATGAAATTGATTTAGGAAAGTTGCACGTAGTGATGTTAGCCGGTCTTGGCTTGTCGATATATGGTGGTGGTGGTTTTCGGGGCAGTGGAGGTGTAGTAAGGTGGGACGAGGTTGCGAAATGAATTACACATTTCAAGATGTTTTAGCAATTGATGGGTTGGGGATTAAAGAAAGTGTAGACTTGCCTATCGACAATATGAACTATGAAGAGAGGCAAAATTTTGAAATGTTCAGAGTTTGTGCGCCATTTAGTGTTGTATAGAAGTATTCATTTCTTGTTACCCTTTTTTTTTTTGGTTTAAATCAGGATTCATTTATATAATGTATAGTTATTGATTGAATGTGTATTTCTAGGAATTGCACTTTAAATATCATCACATGTTCTTTTACTCCATGTTATAAAAAAACGTGGGATTTAAAATAGTTACCTTTTGTTTGGTGCTTGTTTGGGAGAGTCAAAAAGCTTATTTTAATAGAAATGAGTGACGGGTTTCACGGGATGGAAGTTTAGAAAAAATGGGTAGTAATTGTGAGTTTTATATAATATATCGTTAATATTAATTATTGACTTCGATCTCAACATTTATCAATTTTTTAAACTTTTCCAAACAAGCACTTGGCATCTATTTGGTTCAGATAAAAATCATTTTTTTTGTAAAATTTGATAAAACGTCAAAATGTGTGATTAAAAACACATTTGACTCTTTGTGGGCACCAGTATAACAACTCTTATACTCTGATCTGTTGAGACACATTCCGCGATTTACCTCCTCCACGATGCTATAGGGACGGGGCAAGATTTAATATTGAAAAATTCGGTGAATGGTGGTGGAAGACGCGTGGAAAATGTTAGGTAATTGCCTCAAACTAGACTGCACATGGATTTGTTGATTCAAGCTAGACTGCATAAGGGTTTGAAAGAAAAACCAACCCAAAGTTCTGACAAGGAAGCTGAACCTAGTATGAGCGATGATAAATGAGAGGAATTGGATTTGAAGGCTGCAAGCACGATACGTCTCTGTCTGGCTAAAAACGTTCTTGCAAATATTCATGGAATATCTACTGCAAAGGAACTGTAGGAAAAGCTAGAAGAACTATATCAAACGAAGAGCCTCTCAAATCGGTTGTACCTGAAGGAGCAATTTCATTTATTGCGCATGGAGATAGGTACGAAAATCTCAGACCATCTGAGTGCTCTCAATGAAATTGTTTCAGAACTGGAGGCTATTGGAGTGAAGATAGATGATGAGGATAAGGCATTACGTCTCATCTGGTCTCTTCCGTCTACTTATGAACACATCAAGCCAATCTTGATGTATGGGAAAGAAACTGTGAGTTTCGCAGAAGTGACAAACAAATTAATCTCAAAAGAAAGGAGATTAGGTAGTCAGAATATTCCTTCTGACAATGCGGCGCTTGTGATTGAAATGGGGAAGAGAGGCAACTCCATGAAAAAGAAAGTAACTTGTTGGAACTGCGGTCAGACTGGTCACGTGAAGAGGAATTGTCCAAAAGGTAGAGCAGAGTAGGCTAACTGCTTGAGATCGGACAATGCGTCTCTCCTGGCGGAGGAAGAGCGCTTGATGCGCTGTAAAGTAATATGGGAACATCCTCATGGCATGTCGTCAGTTGCCATTATAGAGGATGTGTTCTTACTGGCGCGGATCAACATATCTGCACATAGCATTGACTGACATTTGATGCAAGGTGTGTAGGTATGTGGTGGTGTTGTAGTGTCGATGGCTGACGAGCTCTCTAGGAAAGTCAGTGGGAGAGTTGCACCATAACTATCAGCATGGTTGTTTCGACATGTAGCCAATGAAATGCTCGGAGGTTATTCTGAGTGGTTATACTCATATGGTGGAGTATGGGATCGTTAAAGTGTGTCAAATGCTTACTTATTTTCCTAAAGTATTGTGATTAAAAGTTGTAGAAGAGATGACAAGATTTTGACTCATTTTCGGCAAGGTGGAGATTGTTAGGTAATTGCCTCAAAAGTCAAAGTTGGAGGACTTCTACTGCAAATAATATTAGGTTATTATGGATCCTATAAATAGTGGATTATCTCATTATTTTAGGGTTGGACATGTGCGTGACCTGGGAAGAATTACAAAGTAAAAGGTTGGCTGCTGGAGCAAAGAGGCTACCTGGTGTTGATAATATATATATATATATATCAGCAGCCTTCAACCTCCCTCTAGCTCCAGTTCCATGCGTGTCTATGTATATAAATCACCAGCCGTCAAACTTGACTTCCTGTTCCCAGAGAAAGGATGTATGTCACTGTATATAGAACAAAGGCCGTGGATTTGCAGTATGTTTGAGACACACAAGTGGGTGTGGTAAAACTCGAGTTTATTTTACTTTGTAATGTTTTGGGATTGATTTGGGTGAGTGATAAATTTTATATGGTTGTAACAATTTTCATATAGTGAAAAGTTTGACGGTCCGTTTAAATTTGTGCGTTATATTCTTTATTTTTTCTTGTTTGTCAATAATTTTCTGAACAACAAAAGATCTTACGGGTTAATAGAAAAAAAAAAGAAATTAGTGTAAATCTCTCAAAAGAATAGTCAAGAATGGGTAGTTATTTTCGTGGAAATACTGCAACATTTTGAGGCGTGGGGTCCCCCAATTAGGAAAATGGGACAGAAGTAAGTTTCTATTAGTTACTTTTTTTAAAAAATTATTTTTCAGCTTAGAAAAACATGGCGTAATGGAATATGAAGCCAAATTGAACTTCTTGTGCTTCAAATTGGGAAGGGAATCTGATGCTTTTCATTAAAATCGAGGGCCAATTGGAATTCGTCATTCCGTATCAGAATATATTCGAATCTCAACCTGTAACGTTCGCTATCCCAAGGTAAATCACGCACACTCGAGTATCCCCTGCTTCTCACAGTCTTTCTTCGCCGGCAATGGACGGACAAATCTCAGAGTCAACAGTGAAAGAGAAAACAAAATGCCAATCTCTCTCTCCTAACAACGTCAGGGACCTCGTTGATTCCGTCGATGCCTTTCTCTTCGACTGTGATGGTGAACACACTCTAGGATATTTTCTGATTCTTCTTTTTTTTTTTTTTTTTCAATTTTATTGCATTAACATGTATTTCTGTGCCTTTGTTTATTCATTTTCTTTTTCTATTTATTCAGGTGTGATTTGGAAGGGGGATTCACTGATTGATGGAGTTCCAGAGACTTTGGAAACGCTTCGATCCATGGTATTTCTATTACCTCCTTAGTCCTTGGTCTTTATTCTTTTCCAAGTTATACAGGGTTTTATTAGTTTAATATGCAATTCATCTATTAATAGTCATCCACAAATCAAGATTTTATTTATTTGTTGCGTTGCAATTATCTGTTTTGCATTGTGTGTGTTTGGAACATCAACTTCACATTCATAATTTGTTTGGATATGTTCAATCTATCTTAGTCTATAAGAAATTATCTTTTTTGAACGTATGTGTTATCTAATGTATGTGGTTGCAGGGAAAGAAGCTGGTGTTTGTGACAAATAATTCGAGGAAATCAAGAAGTCAGTATGCTAAGAAGTTTCATTCCCTTGGAATTTCTGTAACTGTGGTGTGTTCTGTTCACCAATATATTTAATTGAACTCAGTATGCAATATACAATTTAAATTGAGAATTTTGCTTAAATACTCTATCCTTCTGTTTGCAGGATGAGATATTCTCCTCTTCATTTGCTGCGGCCATGTACTTGAAAGTCAATGACTTTCCTAAAGATAAGAAGGTTGTTTCAATATTACAAGGTCTCATAATGCTTAAAATTTGAATCATAAGAATGATATTTGGGTGGATGACACTATCTCAAAGACTGATTGTTATGGCAATTCGTTCCCATCAATATATCATTGTTAATAAATTAAACAGATTTGAACCTCATGCCTTCTGAAATACCGTCATTCTAAATCTGTCAAACAACAGATGTACAAAATTTATCTACAACCTCTGATTATCAAGGCGACTCTTTATCATTGTAACCTATCTAGCACTCTTGGTTGGTTAGATCTATTCTAGTTTAAAATATCCTGTATTATCTTATTATCTGAGATTCCGAGGAAGATAATTGCAATTGTGAATGAGTCGAGTTTGTCCAAATGACACCAAAAATGCAGTCAACTTCCACCAATTAACAAAACAATCCAGGATAGCTAAATACAAATCAATCATCTGCTCTGTGCAGGTCTTTCTTTTGATATCTAATCAAGGCTGAGTTTTTTTTTTTTTTGGTTAGATGTTAAGACTAGCATGCAACAACCACCTTAACATATTAATAATGGAAAATTTGAGTTGAACTTGGAACAGTAGAGAGCATCTGCCCAAAGCAGAGAATCATAAATTGGGTAGTGTATGAAGAAATATGGGGTGGACTCCACTCCAAATTCTCATAATCCTAATCTTATCCGACTTTCTAGTTGCCTAATTCCTCATCTACTTGGATGATGTCAATGAAGTGATGGCATGATGATAATATCAAGCCTTCCCTTGTATTTTGCAGGTTTATGTAATTGGCGAGGAAGGTATATTGGAAGAACTGGAGCTTGCTGGTTTTACTGGCCTCGGTGGCCCTGTAAGCTTCAATTGGTTTCATCTCGGAATATATATTATATTGAACCGTTTGTCCTACTAGCTGACATTTACCTTTTGTCTCTAGTTGTATGGTCTCGAAGGGATGAGAATTTTTGCTCACATTTTTCATACTCTCAACCCCCTGGGCTTGCCCTTCTATTTCACCTCTTTGATTATTATTATTATTTTTTTTTTCTCTTTTTTATGATTAAATCAGCTATTTTTCATATACATATATAGTATATTGATTTACCTGTTCATGTTTATTATTTATATTGAAACCAGCTGTTAAGTTCTTTGGATAACTAGGTGTGCTATTTGTTATGATCGTCTTATTCGGATTGTAAATGACCATGACGTTCTCTGCAGGAAGATGGCAAAAAGACTGCTCTCCTGAGACCAAACTCTTTTTTCCAACATGATAAGAGTGTAATGCGACATCTTGCCCTCAATTTATGGATACATTTTACCTTTCTCTGCTGTTTATTGACTGATGATCTGATTGCATATCCCAGGTCGGAGCTGTTGTGGTTGGACTTGACCAGTATATAAATTTTTACAAGCTCCAGTAAATTCCATGTTCCCTGTTCAAACCTGCTTATTGTCTTTTGGCATTTATGGCTAACTTAAGTGAATAAAATCTAGTGCACCAATTGTAGCTGGAACAGATTTAGGGCTTTCTTTTGCAGTAGTTTGGCACTACTGCATGAATTGCATGCATATCATAACTTACAGCTTGGCCAAGGGCCCGCATGAAATTTATCATGCTTTCATTCTGATTCAGCTGTGCAACTTAGCTGGAAAAAAAGGACAGTTTTTAAAACCTTTCACTATGGGTACATTTCACCCCAGTGAATGTTTTCTTTCTTTTGTGGCTGTAAAAGGCCTTATAAAGCTTTTAGAGTTACTCTCTGATGTTGCATCATGGAATGAGAATAAAATAATTCATTTGGCATTTGACTTAAACTAAAGGACTATATGCTTGAGTAAATATTGCTTCTGAATTATTATGGAATCTCCATCTAGCATGTAGACCCTCTAACGAAAAGTTATAACTAAGTTGACAATTCCACTCATCTGAAGGTACGGAACTCTTTGCATACGTGAGAATCCAGGATGTCTCTTTATTGCCACCAACCGCGATTCAGTTGGACATCTAACTGATCTGCAAGAATGGCCTGGTAAGCTTACATCTTTGCTTCTTTGACTAGCATGAAAAATTCGGAATTAATTTTTATTGGTTACAGGTGCTGGATGTATGGTTGCTGCCATGTGTGGGTCGACTCAGAAAGAGCCTATTGTAGTTGGAAAACCATCGACCTTTATGATGGACTTTTTACTAAAAAGGTAGGTGAAACTCACACAGTAAAGCTAATTAATCTCTAGCTTGTTATTTATTTTGAACTCATATGTGATAATGTTGATAACTAGTTAGTCCCGGGTGAAGCTGTTTATGTACGAAAGACCTTGAGCTTCCTTTTTTTTTTTTTTTTTTTTTTCCGGCAGATTCAATATCCCTACTTCCAGAATGTGTATGGTAGGGGATAGACTGGACACGGATATTTTATTTGGACTGAACGCTGGATGCAGAACTCTTCTCGTTCTTTCAGGTCATCTCTTGTTACTTGTAAACTTCTCTTTGGCATAATTTGTTGAGACCCATTTCTCGCTAAGTTGAAAAACCGAGAGTATCAAGATTCATGAGCATACGAGCCACTGATATTGCCACGGTGTTTGCAGGTGTGACAAGTATATCAACTCTTGAAGACATATCAAACCATATTCAACCAGAGTATTATTCAAGCAAGGTGTCTGACATTCCTAGGTTATTATCAGCAGCTACGCCATAAAATATTTTTGTGGACAGCTTAGGCTGTTGAATTGAGATCAAAAGATGAAGTGACCAATTATTTTGGACATCCCAACATCGACTATCGTATTACGTTTGTACAAGGTTTCATTCCCCATGTTTTTGTACACCATTTTTAACATTAATGGAGACGTTGCTGTCTTGGCAAATTCCTGGCTATATGAATACTGACCATGCATAGTTGACAAACGCCTTGTATAGTTTGTTGATCGACTTACTCGATGTCAGTGAGGATATAGTTTGTTGATTATGATAATATTATTGACATTATAGAAATATTAAAAACTATTTCATACTATTCGTCTCCTGCTCACTTCTGCCGTTGTTCGTGGGATGGGGTGGGGTGCTGCCGTGCTGGGGGAGGTGGCAGTGTCGGCAATGTGGCGCACCCAATACCCATATCCAATGGCAATGTTGGAAATTGGTTCAAAATGTTCGATTTAACCTATTGGTTATATCTATTAATCGATTATGGGAGTTTGAAGGCACAACTTGTTCTACTCCGCAAATAGATTATTGTAGTTCGAATCAATTTTTGGTGAATGCGATATTAAGGCAAAAAAATGAGACGCTTAACACGTAGAAATTGTTGAAAAATGGAATTAGCATGTTTGAATATTTTATTAATTCGGGTGTGGCATGTGACGAGATATTCGAAAACATATTCGACTGAAAAGTCTGTGTCTTTTTAGACAAAGATATGATTTTTGAACTCGTCCTTTTCCAACAAGTGTGTCTTCTCCAGCAATTGTCTTAACGAGAGCAAAAGTTATCCCGGATTGAAATGTATTTTAAGACATTATCTTGTTCCAACTGTTGTCCTTTAACACGCAACTTCCCAACTATTATGCATAGGATCTCTCAATTGCAAAATTTATACAATAGAATTCATGTCATCACTGCATTATCATATTACTGCATATTCACTTCAAAATATTTTCTATATTTATAATGAGTCAAGGTTTCATATTTATAATTTGGAGTGCTCATATTACATGATATGGTCATTGTATATTGACACAAATTTCGAAAACCGTTGCACCTGCGCCATTAGGGCATTATGGAATTTCTTTCTTAAATATTGTTTGAAATTCATCATCGAGTATAGATCTTCGGTGTTCAGGTTATTTTCAAGTATGTACAACCCACACAATGCTAAAAGCATTCATTGTATCTTGGAAGCGTATTTGTATTCTTATGTGCGTCACATATTGGTGGGGGTAGATAACGTCTTAAGAAAAACGATATTTACTAATCGTCTTGAAGTTGGTATTATTTAAGTTTGAAATTTTGTGATATTCCAAATTCTAGTTCGTCTACTCAGCATCTCAAAATGAATCCCACCAACCTTGAATATTGAAATGTATTGTCACGTAGACAAGTGCTAAGCACCATTGAAATATATTGACTCAATTAAATTTGAGCGAATGTAGTTACCATAAAAGAAATTAACTCAAAAAACAAATGTTGCAAATATATTCAGCTTTTTCTTCTTATTCTTATATTTAACAATCAATTAAGAGCATGTTTGGTACGGTTTAAAATCTAATTAAAATTGAAAATATGACTGTTATTGGGTCACACCCATCTAATAAAAGTCAACAATAACGGCTATATTTTCAATTTTAATCTGATTTTAATTTCTACCAAACACCCTCTAATTAGCATATCTTTTTTCTGGTGATTTATATTCAAAGGTTTTTTTTTGGGGGGGGGGGGGGGGGATGAATATAGATAATATGTGCTAATAAATAGAAAGTGACAACAAAAAAAAAAAAAATCAACATTCCATTTACTTTCAAAGAAATACTGAAAATTCAATTCTTGAGATCTTTTGAATTGATTCTGCAGCAAGCCTTAAATTATGTTCTTGTGCTTTTAATGATTTTCGTCCTCTTCACCTCTGCAGTACTGTGGTGCCCCCACAGACCAGTGGCCACCCCAGAAACAGCGGCGCATCTACCTCTATTGAATGGCCATGTTTAATAGTATAGTTTATGCTTTATTTCTTTAGCTTGCGTTAGGCATTAGGGATTAATTTTCAGTTTTCACAAATACTCAAAAGTTTTAATAAAATTATTTTTGATACATTATGACTATCTTATATATGATTTATGAAAATGTGATAAAAAATAAAAAATAAAAACATTAATAATCTTTTCCTTCGAGTCTCTCCCTCAACATCAACATCCATCCACATCATGGTCGAGTAAACGAATAAAGGTTGGACATCAACTTGCACAAAACTCAAAAGATTCGAGACAACTTTTATTTTGTTACATTGAGCAAAGTTCAGGTCAATTTTCTCTTTATTCTAAGAAAGAGTGAAGGATCGTGAATTTTAGAATGATTGGTTATTATTTTTTTCTTTATCTTTGATGGATAAGAACTCCATGAAATTACGATATTGAATTTTTCATGTTCATCTTGTTTTCTTTTTAATTTGGAGGGTTGATATGCTTATTCGTAATTTAGGGTGTGCTTGAGCCACATTATTTTGGAAGGATGCATTCTGAAATAGTAGATTAATGAAGAATGTGTGGTTGAAAAAAAATGAAAAGTTATTGATATGATGAAAAATATTATTTTATTAAAGAATGTGTGGTTGAAAATGAGCAAAAGAATGAAAATGAAAATTTTAACGTGTACCAAACCGTGCTAAATATAAATAGGGTCATATGGAGATATCCTTGCAAGTTAAATTAATTCTAAGTTTCAACTTTCCATTTTCTCTTTTTGGGGATTCCCAATCTTGGAATTGTTCAAAAGATACAAAAGATGCAGCATGTAGAAAAATTTGTTCCTGTGCTTTCCATCATTTGCCTCCTCCTCGGTTGTACAGTTTCTCATCAGGCAGCATCAGCGGCGGCAGTAGGGGAGGCAGACACGCTGGCATTGGTGGAGCAAACCGTCGTGTTGGAGGCGCATACGTTAACCCGCAATGGTGTTCAAACTAGTGGTGCAACCAATGTTGTGCGTCCGCCCCCCACTGCCTACGTCTTTCGCATGGCCATGTTTAGTAACGTCGTGTTTGGCTTACGCTTCGTTTTGATTGATCATTTCGCTAAATTGCTTATACAAAAATGCAAGACAAGTAATAAAATTTGTAATTTATTTGGGTTTGTAAGCAATCATATCCATAATTCACTGCAATTTGTTTATATTCTTCAACAAATCCAAATTACTTGATTTTCCTGTTGGGTAAATGTTGACCTCAAAACTAAGTACGACTTTGCTTTGTTTACAAATAGGACCATGCATAGGAAATGGTTGATGAGTTGTTCACGCCACCGGCGCCACCGCCAGGTACCGGGAACACCCCACCTCCACCTCCGGGTACTGGGAACACTTCACCACCACAATCATCCTCACTACCACCATTGGTGCCATCTTGTGCAAATGCTGAGCTTAACACAAGGAAAATCCCAATTAACAAGACTGTAACTTTTGCAAGACTTGTGCAATACAACTTCCACATTTTAAAATCAACTTTTATATATCTTCTTAGTCTCAAATGTTACTTTTCAGGTTTTAGGCTGCATATTTTTTCTTCTTTAAAACACTATAGGTCCTATGGCCAAGGTGGTTCGTGAGGAGTTGAATAATATAAAGATGTGAATAAACAAGGATTATGCCTCCCTCGTTGCACTTCGACTACAAATCCATTAATGGCGTGTTCGGTAGAGATTAAAATCGGATTAGAATTGAAAAACTAACCGTTATTGTTGACTTTTATTAGACGAGTGGAACCTAATAACGGCTATATTTTCAATTTTAATTGAATTTTAAGCACGACCGAACACACCCTAAATATGAATGATAACTCTACTTGTACATAATTTGGGTTACATAATGGTGTCCATACACACACATGGGTGGGGTCCACTCGAATATTTTATTCAAACGGACCCCATCCCATGTGAGTGTATGGACTCCATTATGTACACCAAGCATCACTCAAATATGAATGTGCTGGAGTAAAGGCAAAAGATACAACTATTTTCCAGTCTACTTTTGCAGAGATTGTTTGCTTGGTAGCTGATTATTTGAACAAGAGGAATTTAGAAACACAATTATGAAAATAGCATTTTCTGCAGCATTTTGATATATCAGTAACATACTAAGAATGTCATTAATCTCCTAGTAATTACTATTGATGTGAAATTCTATCTCTTTTAATCGTGTCAATGGAAGACAGGACATCCTTCAACTTGCACGCCAGCTGCGGTGGGGCAACTGGCCAACGGGCAGTGATCGGACACCGCCAAGCCCCACCATTGCGCGCCATTGATGTCATTAACTTGCAACGCGAAATAACACAGTGTCGCCATGAATGCAACTCCAGCATCTAATCCTGCAGACAGTATGTAATTGTGCCTTGCCCACCACCCCTTAAATCTCCTATACACGTACAAGTTGAAGAAAAGTCCCACAGCAAACCAACACATATAGTTAACAGCCTTGGCTACTGGCATACCAGTTGAACCTGATATAATTATCGGCATATTGATTAGTCTTATCCACTTCTTCTCTGGATATTTGCGTGAAAAGTACCAGACTGGCACCGGTGCAAGAATTCCTATGAGGAAGAAGTAGTTCATTGCAGGGTATAGCCCGAGTCTACCAAACATGCGTAAGGGACCAACCACGCCCCATATTATGGAAGCATTGTAGAAAACATCGTCTCCAGGGCACGTCCAGGGGCTTCCTTCGGGCAATTTGGATGGATTGCATATGTACTCGACAGTGGTCAAGAGCCACCAGGCTGTGCCAAAATAAACTGATGAAGCAATTATTGTTCCCACTAGCTGCATTTATAGTAAATTTTATCAGATTTTCGTTTTATATAACAAACTTGACAAGATGGATGAACTTTTGTGTGTATTGATTACAACTTACCTGAACAAAGAACATGGATTTTGGAGGGATTTTCATATAATGGCCTAGCTTGAAATCTGAAAGGAACATAATAGCCTGTGACACGCTTATGCAGCCATAGGTTTTGAAGGCGACATTGGCCAGAGGTTTTCCAGGATACATGTAGCCAATAATCATCTCGGTGATGACATTTAGTCCTGGTTGCTGTATACAGTTATCTGAATGTTACACGATCTTAGTAGGGAAAAAAAGGACGTATATGAAAAAGAGCGTTAATAACGTACCTGGTTCGTGGTGGCTGTAATGACTCCAATTGGCAGGGTGAAAATTAGAGCCATACAAATAGCTAATAAGAGTCCCCAGTAAGGAAGCTGTAATTGTCTGCCAAAACCTTCACAGGTAAACAATGCTAGCCCAATTACCAAAAGCAGAAGCAAATGAAACCACCACTGAGGAACAGGGTCATAGTTTTTCTTCATCAACCTAGTGTGAACATCGTCAAATTTGTCTTGAAATGATGCCTTAGTTTGCTGCCAAATTGTTCTGCAAATTATGAATCAGCAGAAATATGAATAAAACGCACGAGTCATCTGTTCATGAAGAGGATGAAGTAATGGAAGTTACCTTCCATGAAAGAGTGCAACATGTGATATAGTGGCAGCCAATGTCGCGAAGCTTAAACCGTAGACTAATGCAAAAAAGATGCTTAAATGAACCTTGCTGTAACTATCATATCCCTGTTGATTGAATTCAAATGTTTTCTCAATAAGAACTGCTGAAGTGTTGTATGGATTTCCATTAGCATCAAACACGTGTGAAGAGATTATTGGAAATCGCTTAGCATCGTAGAAATTGTTCCAATAAGCAATTGGTAACACAACATAGACAACTAGAATGAACCCAACCAAAATATTGACAATGGCAAATCCTGGAGTTGCCAAGGGACTGCCCAGAAAACTTGCAACGGTGGACCAATCAAGAGCGAAAGAGCCAAGTCCAATGCCATGAAGTCCTGAGCCTATCTGCTGGGCTGTGACCGAGTCTTTCCATATCCAGCAGACAAAGGAGAGTGCAGTTATGGATGGAAATAGATAGTTGGGGATAATGTAATATGAGAAGCTCGAAACGAGGACTACAATGAAGAATTGCAGCCTTGTTAGTCCTCCTTTCTTTCGAATTTCAACCTCGTGCAGCGCACGAAAAAGAGAAACTTGAACCAGATTGGAAGGCCACCACATGTATGGTGAATCAACAAGAAACTTGCGGAAAATTCCTGCCCAGCCATATCCAAGCATCTAATGAAATGTTTGTAAGGTGAATTAGACAAACGCTTAACAATATTGAAATCGAGGCTAAAATATTGTCTATTGTACTATTTAGTATGGTCTAATATTGTGTACCAAACATATACAAAACCTTCAGAAATTAAGTACAAAGAGGAGGGAGGGGCGCATACGCATGATCAAGCAAAATATACAGAAAGAAGTTGGATTTCTGAACAGAGTAACATTCACCTGAGTACTTTGTGCTAACAGAAAAGCTGCAAGAGGGTTAAGTCTTCGATGATAAAACGCCTTGACAATTGTTAAAATGCTCACTGCATAAACAGAATTTGAGCCTGAATTGGCGAATATAGTGATAAGAGCATGCTCTTTTAAGTTGAATGGCCCGGGATTCAATGAAAACGACCAATTCGTTGCAGGGATACGTATAACTTTCTTTGGTAGAGATGCTGCCATGAGCTTTCCAATAGGAAGTACTACAATTTGAGCTGAAACTGAGGATACATACAGAGCATTTTGTCGATAACCAAAGAATTGGTTCAACATGGACAAAGTAACGCATGATATTATCCCCAGAACCCATGTCCTAAATGTCAAACATGGCAATGTTGGATCATCTGTTATCGGTACAGTTAGACGGACTTCCTCAATCGGAGAATCATTTATCTCATCTGCAAAAAATCGATACAAATATACTTAAAAACTGCGAACATTCAAGAAAAAAAAAATCTTCGACTGAAAATGCTTAACACTGGGATTATGTTCTTACCAGCAGGAGTTTCAGAAACAGGTTTCTTAGGCTCATACGACGTAGATATCTCGGTACTCTCTGTAAACTCCATCTGATAACAAGAACTGAAATTTATGAAAACCAGTAATAAAATGAGACAAGAACCTTAAACTATGGAATCCTAGATTGGAATCTGTATCTTTTCTGTTGTTTTCATCTTTAAACAATCATCACCTTGTGCTTGGCTTGTATTTTGTGTTTGAAATGAAATGGAAATATTAAAAGATTGGTGTGAATATAAGAAGGCGGTAAGAAGAAAATGCTGAAGTCTCTTTCTTTTCTGACGAAGTCACACTTTGGCTAGCTAACACCAATCTTTGCACGTACGTTCTTACTTCTTCCCAGTTTTCACTAGAAGAGAATTTACCTTTCTTTGTCAGTAATTGTATCTTGGTGTATATGCACTTCTCTCAAGACTCATAATTCAGTCCAATTATTTCAATTATATGAATGTACCGGACGGTGTAATTTAACATATTTTTCTTGCTTAGGCTATCTATAGCCGGTTTGTTCTGGATTTTTTCTCTCCAAAATATCGATTTTATGGTTCAAAAAGTATGAATTAAGAAAAATAATGGCAAGTTGGATTAATCTCTCTACTAAAGTTCATCTACATGCAGAATTTAGCACAAAAATGTGAGCATGGCCATTCCCAATTGTGTAGGTTAGGGCTAATGGATTGATAGGCAAACTGGTAATTCATTCTTCAAAATCATGGGCAAAATTGGAAATGGGAATTCAGGTAGTTGTGATATGCTAGACCGTTTCTTGGAATTGTCATTTTTTTTTTTTTACGATTGCATTAATCTACACCAAACAGACGCCTAATTTACTTTACGGGACGTGCAGAAAACAGAACATCTTCAATGGCTACTAATTAAAGAGTGATAAATGAAAACAAGATGTTGGAATAGTGATTGATGTGAGAATGTGTGGTGGAAAAGTGATGAAAAGTTTTTGATTTGTGTGTAATATTATTTTATTGAGAGAATGTGTGGTTGAAATGAAGAATGAGAAATTAATGGGTGTCAAATGGGGGCGTAGTACATGTTATTTACACAACGACAATATTTTTCTTGGTTTTTAATCCAAAAGAGTGGTCCAATTAAAATGAAATTACTTTCATCTAGAATGTAACTTACGACCAAAAGAGTGGTAGATAAGAAAACAGTAATATTGTGGTCCATCCGTGAAGCCAGTCTTGTTTCAAATCTACTTTAGGTTTAAATGCAAAAAACGGGACATTTTCAGTGGCTACTAATTAAAGGGTGGTAGATGAAAACTAGATGGAGTATATGTTATTTACAAAGTGACAATATGTTACTTGGTTTTTAATCAAAAAGAGAGTGGTCCAATTAAAATGAAATTAATTTCATCTAGAATATAACCTGCAAACAAAAGAGCGGTACATAAGAAAACAGTAATATTGTGGACCATGATCCATGAAGCCAATCTTGTTTCTTAGTTTCTGTTTGGCATGATGAATGTGTATGTATGCATCTTTTTTCCAAAAGATGACAACTAACATAGAGTTAACTAGCTGTTTTTCAAAAAAAAAAAAAAAAAAAATTACTTTTTTCGTCGTGTGTTTGGTAGATAAATTAAGGAAAAAAGGACGTAAGTGACACAACGAGTCTATTGTTCGATCTTAAGAGGACGAGTTAGAAAGAAAGGTAGATCGAATGGACATGGACATATTTGAAAATAAGAAGATACATGTACCAAAATTTATTAAGATGAAGCATTGGAGCATGTTTGGCTATACTTAAAATGATTAAAAATATTTTTTATTGATAGAAATGAAAAGTTAATAAGTTACTTAATTTGACATTAAATTAAGATATACTTTCACTTTTTTTATTTGAAAATACGAAGACCTTAAATTATTTAATTATAAGTCAAGATAAAAAAAACTTACTTAAAAATTAAAAGCAACAAAATAAAATAAAAAATCACCAATTTCGGCGCTGAAAGCTATTGGTTGACTGGTAGTGGCTGATATCCTTTGATGTAACTGGTGAAACTTGGGCCCCATGTGGCGAAGGGCTGACATCGAGGTGTCAAACTTTTCCGTCGATGTTGCTCAGAAATGCAAGCCTCTTACAGTAAATATCAATTATTATACATACACGTAAATAGTGAAATGCATACTTGGATATGAGTATTAAAAATACAATTAAATGCATTATTGAAGATGAATGTCAAATACGATTCATGAATTAATATGAATGTTAATTAATTTAAAATTAATACTAATGAATATATACGTGACAATGATTGTTAAATCATCTGTACTAAATAAATTTAATTTAGTTTTTAACTAAGTAAAACTTGATGCTAATTAGCATACATAAATGTGAATAATGAACTAAATTCTTGAATGTGAAATTTTAATTAATATTAATTAAATGAATATGAATCCTAATTAATTGAGAATTAATAATAGGGATATGGACATGAATATGAATATGAATATGAATCTGAATCTGAAATTCTAATTAATATTAATTAAATTGATGTTAATATTAATTAACTAAGAATTAATAACAGGGAACACATGCATGAACCAAGATTTCGAAGTATTAATTAAAGTTTGTAAATTAAATATGTATTGAAAAACGAAAAGTAATGTATTATTGAAATAATTGAACTATGGTAGGATTATAATCGTCTAAAAACGATTCTCACTTGATGTGATATTTAGCCCCTATTTGGTACACATTTAAATTTTTATTATCATTCTTCTAAGCATTTTCAATCACATTATTTTCAATAAAATAATATTTTATATCACATCAATTACTTTTCCAATTTTTTTTTAATTACACATTCTCCATCAATCTACTATTCCAAAATAACGTGGTTTAAACACACCCTTAATATATTATTGATGTCCACTCGACCACGAAAATGTGCTTAAAAAGCGTATATTATAAAGCATGCGAGTGCGTAAATCCAAAAAAAAAAAAAAAAAAAAATCTTATTTGATGTTGGCCCATTCAGTTTTCTGCTTATGGTTAGCTTTTTAATGAAGTTATTTTAGGTCATTTATTCTAAAAATTCTTTTAATCAAATAAATCACTTTTATAAGTTTATTAACCAAGTTTAAAAAAATATTCTATAAAACGTAATTTTCGACTTTTCAAGAGTCATGTCAAACTGGGCGTTGTTATAACGTGAATGAATTGATTACATTTTGTTACATAGTTAAGTTTGGAAAATCATTATAATGCTAAAAGGAGATTAGATTTCATTACGTAATTAAGACTAATTATTTCATATATATATATATATATATATATATATATATATATATATATATATATCTTTCTATATATAAAAAGTGGCTATTTAACAGAATTTGTTGGTTTAACGGAAAAACTAACGGAATTTCTTGTTTTAACGGAATATCTTTTTTCACCCCCTCTTACTTTCAAAATTATAATTAAATAATAATAATAAATTAGCTTTTGATAATTCTTTCAAACTAAAATATCTTTGAGCTAACTTATCCGAATCGACTTTTTCTCGAATCTGATTTATGTATCTAATTACGATTTATCCAACGAGACCAATATTCATATATTTACGATAACTCCATCAATATCTAAATATTTGACACAAATAAAATATAATTTGATAAATGTATCATTTAGTCCCTAACTTTCAAAATATTAAAATATAGTATATAAAAATTGAATTATATTTTATGAAAATTTTCGGAGTATTACATTCTCACCCCCTTAAAATATTTTCGTCCTCGAAAATTTACCCGTCACTTACCAATACTAAGTCTAACACATGATATACATATATTATCGTAATACATATCATACTTTAATGATAAAATGAATTGCATTATTACTTAAAAAAGAGTAAAGACTTAAACCATGCAAAAAGTTTAAGCCTCCGTTTGTTTCTCATTAAAACTCATAAAAATGAAAAATATAACCGTTATCCATCACATCAATCTATCAATTTTGAATTTCTATCTCTTGTGTGGGATCCAATAACGACTATATTTTTCATTCTCGTTCTACATTAATGAGAATCAAACGGAGTCTAAGTAAACTCATCTTCTTACCCCTTAACATACTTTGAGTTTTCTGTTTGTGATTTTAGGTTGGAGATGACAGAGAGAAGCACTTTATTTAATTATTTATCAATTACATAAACATTACATCATTAATTATTTAATTAACCAAAAAAATTACATCTTTATTAATAACAAATTAATTCTTAAACAAAACTATTAAATATAAACTAAGCAAACGTGCATTGCACGTTGCTTGCACCTAGTATATATATAAAGTGGCTATTAAACGGAATATGTTGGTTTAATAAAATATAATTTGATAAATGTATCATTTAATCCCTAACTTTCAAAATATTAAAATATAGTATATAAAAATTGAATTATATTTTATGAAAATTTTCGGGGTATTACATTCTCACCCCCTCAAAATATTTTCGTCCTCGAAAATTTACCCGTCACTTACAAATACTAAGTCTAACACATGATATACATATATTATCGTAATACATATCATCATACTTTAACGATAAAATGAATTGCATTATTACTTAAAAAAGAGTGAAGACTTAAGTTATGCAAAAAGTTTAAGCCTCCATTTGTTTCTTATTAAAAACCCATAAAAATGAAAAATATGACCGTTATCCATCACATCAATCTATCAATTTTGAATTTCTATTTTTTATGTGGGGTCCAATAACGGCTATATTTTTCATTCTACATTAATGAGAATCAAATGTAGCCTAAGTAAACTCATTCTTTTACCCCTTAACATACCTTGAGTATTATGTTTATGATTTTGAGTTAAAGATAACAGAGTGAAGCACTTTATTTAATTATTTATCAATTACATGAACATTACATCATTAATTATTTAATTAACCAAAAAAATTACATTTTTATTAATAACAAATTAATTCTTAAACAAAACTATTAAATATAAACTAAACAAACGTGCATTGCACGTTGCTTGCACCTAGTCTTTCTATATATAAAAAGTGGCTATGAAACAGAATTTCTTGGTTTAACGGAAAAACTAACGGAATTTCTTGTTTTAACGGAAAAACTAACGGAATTTCTTGTTTTAATGGAAAACCTATAACTTTAGGGTCCAACTTGAATTTATTTAAAACCTTAGGGACTAAAACTTAAAATTTAACCATAATCCTTAAATTGCAATCAAGGACCTTAACATATCAAATTTACACAAGAATTCCCCGCCTCCTCAACTCCCAAAAACCGAAAAAAAACTTTTAATCTTCCATGACTGAAAAATCCAATGTTGTCAAACCCAACCCGGCCCGGCCCGTTCGACCAGAAAAATCGAGAACGAGGCCCAAAATCGGGCCAAATCATGTCCGATTTTTTATTATTTTCAAAACCAGTTAAAACCCGTCAAACCGGTCCGGATTTTCAATTTTTTTTTTTTTTGGTTTAAAAATTTTTAACTTCATAAATGGGCTACAAAATTTATTTAGAATTCCAAGGCCCATGGAGAAGTAATGGATCTCATACTCATTTTATAGATGCACTTTTCTCCAAATGTTTCATAAACTTCCAATGTGGGATTGTGCCTTTTATACATGCTCTTAACTCTAATAGTTTTACAAACTTCCAATGTGGGATAGTGATATATAACCAAAAAATGTTAAAATATACATCAAAATCATTTTCAAATGTATGTTTAGCTAATTTGATTTTTAATAACAACTAATTAAATTGTAATATTCACCTTCATTCTTTCATTTATTTAATTTTCAAATTTAACTTAAATTACACTTCATTATTAATATATTAATGTTAGCTATCATTTTTTATAAGTTTAAATTATTTTAATTTAACAAAGTAAACTATTTTAACATATTGATTTTTAATTTTTAGTATTGAGACTAATTGTAGGATGATGAATATAATTAGTAAAAATATATTTACTTTGAATTATTAATATGAAAATTTTAAAAAATATATATATTATTTTATTATTTTTTATGTATTTATTGCATCCAATTCAACTCCGATTGAACCTTTTGACCTTTGACTCTTCACATTTTCCACGTTGATGACCGGGTCATTTTTCAAAACACTGAAAAAACCTTAATGGAGAAGCTCTTCCCTCATTTTCATGGCCGACGCCCCCAAGAAACCGTAGTGGCCGGGGGTTGGGAGCGGCTGTGCTTGCCCATCATCTTAGTTGGATTAATCATGAGCACAATAATCATCTTTTTCTCTCGCACAAGCAATATATGGAGATATTCAATTTAATCCATTCAAATCCAGCAATCAATTCATGAAAAATGCTGGACTTACATGCTACTATTTCACAGAAGCCTTACAGAAAATAAAAAAATAACCCGATTAGGGAGAAAAGAGATAGAAGTCGTTTCAAAATAGGGCAAAGTGGAAGGAAATAGCCTATTTCTCCCATTTCTCACTTGCAGTTCCCGCCCACCTCAGATTCCTCCATCTCGAGCACAATGTAATAGATGAGCTTACTAAGAACGAAGATTACACCTCGCGATCCCACATACCCTCTATAGACTATAGTTCTATGGCAAGCTGTACCGACTTCATATGTGTATTTAGAGGTGAAAAACTTAGAGAAATGTACTTCCTCAATGTAAGTGAGGTGAAATAAATAATGATTGTGACTTTTTTGACATGTAGACACAAAAATAAGAATACGAAGCTAACTGAAGTTTGCCTGATAGATGTTAATGTCATTGGATGTTCAAAATGTATTTCCATTTGGGGGCATTTTTTTCTTGTCATTTGTTTTTAGAATATAGTATAATATTATTGTGCATCATATGAACTTTGAGTTTTATGTTTGTGATTTTGGGTTGGAGACGACAAAGAGAAACACTTTATTTAATTATTTATCAATTACATAAACATTACATCATTAATTATTTAATTAACCAAAAACATTACATCTTTATTAATAACAAATTAATTCTTAAACAAAACTATTAAATATAAACTAATATAAACTAAGCAAACGTGCATTGCACGTTGCTTGCACCTAGTATATATAAAAAATGGCTATTAAACGGAATATGTTGGTTTAACGGAAAAACTAACGGAATTTCTTGTTTTTAACGAAAAATCTTTTTTTACCCCCCCTACTTTCAAAATTATAATTAAATAATAATAATAATAATAATAAATTAGCTTTTGATAATTCCTTCAAACTAAAATATCTTGGAGCTAACTTATTCGAATCGACTTTTTCTCGAATCTGATTTATGTATCTAATTACGATTTATCCAACGAGACCAATATTCATATATTTACGATAACCCCATAAATATCTAAATATTTGATACAAATAAAATATAATTTGATAAATGTATCATTTAGTCCATAACTTTCAAATTATTAAAATATAGTATATAAAAATTGAATTATATTTTATGAAAATTTTCGGGATATTACATTCTAACCCCCTTAAAATATTTTCGTTCTCAAAAATTTACCCATCACTTACCAATACTAAGTCTAACACATGATATACATATATTATCGTAATGCATATCATACTTTAGCGATAAAATGAATTGCATTATTACTTAAAAAAGAGTAAAGACTTGAGTCATGCAAAAAGTTTGAGTCTCCGTTTGTTTCTCATTAAAACCCCATAAAAATGAAAAATATGACCGTTATCCATCACATCAATCTATCAATTTTGAATTTCTATCTCTTGTGTGTGGTCCAATAACGACTATATTTTTCATTCTCACTACATTAATGAGAATCAAATGGAACCTAAGTAAACTCATCTTCTTACCCCTTAAACTCTAAAAGATATCCATTATAGAATCTAGCACTCCCAAGTTGCAAGATTGAGATGTAATGTGTCGCACCCAAATTGCAAAATTGATTTGTATGGATGGCAAAGTCAGAGAGGGGTTACTGAATCACCGTTTATTTTGCAGGACACATCACGCACGCATGCACTGTGCACCATATTATTTGAAATTTTGCATGCCAACAAAAACTTTCGGTGCGTTTGGACAGGAGGATAGTACAAAGCAGCAGTCAATTATGAGCACATCAAGAATCTCCGTCTTCTAATCATATCGTGCAGATGTAAATTATTACGCCGTTTTCTAATCCTATCGTGCGTTTGTAAATTATTATTTACGTGTAGCACAACTTTAAAATCAATAAAGGGAACTATAATCTCAATAAATGAAAAATATTTGTTGTACAACACCATTTACATAATATTTTACAAATTGATGAGGTATCAAAAAGAAAGTGGAAATTTTTTTATTTTATTCGTTCGAAGAGATTTTGACCCAATTAAATCTCGTCACATAATCTGTTCGTAAATAAATTCGTAAGTTGTAATGTATAGGTAGAGCAACCGATCTCAAATTCTAATGAAAAATCATGATGTGAGTCTTTTAAAGATAAATGCAATCTAGTAAAGATGACAAACGGGTTGAGCAGTTCGTCGGCTCGACTGCTTGGCTTGTGAAAACGCGAGCCGCTCATGCTCGTCGACTGCTTGGCTTGTGAAAACGCGAGCCGCTCATGCTCGTCAAATGACTAGCCCGAGCTGAGCACGAGAGCGGCTCATGAAAAACTAAACAAAAATAATAAAAAAAAAAACATGAAAAAGTAAAAAAAAAAATTGAAAAAGCTCGTGAGCTCACGAGCTCGTGGGCAGAGCTGAGCTGAGCTCGTAGGTTTATGGGCCAAGCCTGCTCGGCTCGGCTCGTGACTCGTTTCTTACGAGCCACGAGCTCGAGCCAAGCTTGTGGGTTTAAGGACCCAGCCGGCTCGACTCGGCTCGGCCCATTGCCATGACTAGACCAAGTGTAAAAATAAAATATTTAACCATCAATAAGGTGGTAATTTTTTTATCAACCAATTTTTTTTCTTATTTTTATGAATTCGAAGGTAGAGAATTTATTGAGGGCACACGTGTGTTTGAGTTTCGTTATAATGTCTTTATAATGAAAATAGTAAATCTTACGAAATGTTTAGCCAGGTGAGTAGTGGTTAAAACTAAAATTTGACTAAAAATAATAAATAACTTATGTTTTTCAAACATGTAAATATTTTGTTTCTTATACCACGTTATAAATGCACCCTAAATTAAACATATCTTTTATAAATACACAACATTAATTTTATGATTTAGTCCTATTCCAATTAATAATTAAAAAACTGTGGTGCACACCCCTTTTCACCATTACCCTTCTCCCCCACCCCCTATCGCACCCATATTATAGTCATAAACGTCAGGCGTAGCAAGGCAAGGATCAATAATCGAGTCTTACAAGTTAGGCGAAATCTAGTCGTAATAAAACGTTTTCCTTCTTTATTATCCTAATAATTCTAGACCAGTAAACAAATAAATAAAATACATACATCTTGAATTTGGCAATGGAAGATCAAAGTTTAACTCAAGCGTAGGTGGAAGGAGATGGGGTGCCCCCAACCCAGAAGCAAATTGGTTTGTAAAATGGGAAATTACAAGAAATCAGGTGTTGAAAGATTGATTTTCAAAAATTTCAACCAATCTTTCAAAAATCAGGTTGAAAGTTTAATTATTCAAAAACAAGGTAATAAATCAATATCATCCCAAACCCTAGAAACCATTTCCATTTTCTTTCTCTCTCTATCTCTCTGTCTTCTTTGTCTTCCGTCTTCTCCACCTTCTCTCCTCTCCACCTTCTCTTTTCTCTCTCTACCAACCATCATTGGCGACGCCTCCCATCTCTGCTGGCAGAAGTGTGTTGGATGTGCTGGGTGGCAAATCTGGTGGTCGCGTTGATGGCAGTATGGTGGTTGTGGGGTGTTAGTTGTGTTGGGTGGCGGATTTGGTGGTTGCAGTATGGAGGTGATGGTGGTCGTGGCAAATCTGGTGGTCACAGTGATGGTGGCGAGATCTGGTTTGGATCTTATTTGTTGTTGGAAATGGTAGTTGTGGTGGTGGCTGGCGGCGATGGTGGAGTCGGCGACGATGCTGTGATGTGGTGTCTGTTTGTGGAGTACTGGCTGGTGGTGGGTGATTGAAGTTGTAGATGGAGGTGGTGTGTGGTGTTGCAGCATGTGTTTGTGGCGGCGACGGCGACGACGATGTGATAGTCATGGCTTTGTTTCCTGCAGCGATGGTGGTGTGTTTCTGTTGTTGGCAATTGTGGCACATTTCTGTGGTGGTGGAGGTGGTTGTGTTGTTGTGGTGGTGGTAGTGGTGTGGCTACGGCGACGATGGTGTGGTGGTGGCGACGGCAGTGGCTGAGTGAGGGTGGTTGCAAGTTGTCGTAGTGGCCGTGACGGTAGTGTTGGTGACGGTGGCATATGACCATTATATGGTGTATGTGACTAATAATTTGGTCATGGGTGGTGGATCAGATCGAGGTTGGGTGTTTTAGTATATGTGACCAACTATTTGGTTCAACTTGAAAATATGTGACTGATCGATAAAATGTGACTTACAATTTTTTTATCTGTGACTAATAAAATAAACTGTGATGTATAAAAAAATTTATTTGTGACCTCGGAATAATTTGTGACCAATTAATTTGATAAAATGTGACTAGTAAATAATTTGTGACTCATATGGATGCATCTGTGACCATGGATTATATAATTGTGATTTTAATATATTTAATTAATTAACAAATACCTGATTTTTGCATTGTTGAACTTAAGACCCGAAAATTGATTTAGTGATAGTTAATATATGATTTATGAACTCTTCCCTTGTAAAAATTGGAAGACTTAGCCCAAATTCTTGGTAAAAATAAAAAAGAATAAAAAATTTAGCCCAACCCAAAAATTAAGTTTACCTAACTAACTTTATTCTCAACACAATCACAATGTTCAATTATTCAATTTAGTTTAAAACTCTACAACAATTATATATTTATTTTATTCATATTCATGATACACAAATACGCAAATAACTTGTTACCAAATTAGGTTTTTATTTCATGCGCGCACATGAATAACTAAGTTTAAAGAGTTCACTTATAATCAAATTAGTTTATTATATAACAAATAATTTTTATTGATTAAAGATAAATGACATATTTGAACAGTATGAAATGTTACATGTTTGACTAAACTTAAAAGTAATTTAATTTTTTCTAATGTATTTTTTCATTTATAACTTATTTATACTTTTGAGTTAAGAATTTATTTATTTCAACCATGAAATGAATGTTATTATCAAAATAAGTAATATACTTTATATTTAATTTTATTAGTTAAAAATATATTTGTTTGAACGTTGTTACAAGTGTCCCAAAATATATTATGACCCACATTATTATGAAAGTTATGAATTTAACCTTTTAAACTAAATCTCAAATGGTATAGAGTATCTTTTATGGTATGAGTTCATTGAAAAAAGAAATTAAATTTCAGCTCATGCTAACGTATCTTTCTGGCTCCACCCCTTACTCAAATGATAAGAAATAAGTATTACCAAGTCAGTGATCTAGGTTCGAGTCTCGTTTGAGGAGAAAGGTGAAATTAAAAAAAAAAAAATAGCAATGAATGAGCATTCATGGAGTTGAATTTTAAAAAGAAAAATTCCACGGCGTGAGCCTTAGATGATAGTGGCATGAAATAGATCTGGACCAGATGGTGGTGTGGCTCTAACCTATCGCCGATATGATGGAGGCGGGTGGTGAGTGTGATGGTGGTGATAGTGACGCAGAGTGTGCTGAAAAGTGTATAATTACGATTCTAAAAAATTACACACACATAACCATAATACGTAGCGTAAGTTATAATTTATAATTGATTACATATAATGTAACATGATTAAAATGTAAATTAACATAGTGTAAGTTACAATCAATACAACTTAATGAATGTATGTTAAATATATTCATACTACATTTTCAATAATTGTCCATAATTTAATTGCGTGAAAGGTCCATAACTTTAACTCATTATGACATTTATTTTATCAATTTTTTTCATTGCATTATTATTCTCAAATTAATATACGTGTCCACGATGACGATTTTTCTCCAATAAAAAGACTTATTCACCTCTCGTATTTTTAAATAAGCCAAAAAAATATAAAATATTTGTCCCTTATTTTAAAGCGCACTACTATTTTTTTGGATGAAAATCGTGATTAAGAACAATATTTACTAGTTAATGAGAGGTCAAAGCTAATAATAGATTTTACTTGATTTTTCAACTTGACCTCCTAAATGTTGTCGAGTTGTAACTATCCCTTCCATTTTATTGTTGAACTATCCAAGATGTACCGGTCCTAGGGCCAAGAAGGCCCAAATATTTAAGTAGCCCAATTGTTGACAATTAGGCCCAACTAACCTACCGATTCAGCCTTAAGTAGTTCAATTCATTGAAAACCCAAAATAATGTTCCAAAGGTCATTTAGACTAACCTACCGATATCTATAATTTTTATCAACTTTTCAACTATATATTTCATCAACTTTTATCGAAATCAACTAAAAATTGATTTTTAACTAAATCGAACACGATTCAAATGTATAAGAAACTAATATAAACAACATAGAAGTTGTTAGGTCAAATGTTGTAATTAGTATGTTTGTGAACAAAATGATCTTATTTGAACACTTACAAAAAATCAAGGATTTGGATGCAATTTTGTAAAGTTGAGTTAGGTAGCCTAGAGTTTGAGTTCAAGTTTGGAAACAAGGAAAAAATAGCGCCGGAATTTCGCTAGCTTCACGTCTGGACACCGCTCGAACGACAAAAATAGAATCGATGTTGCTCACTTATCGCTCAGGCGTCGCTCGAGCGACATGCTCTCTCGCTCGAGCGACATATTTACGTGGCCAGACCTGATTTGCAATTTTAAAGAATTTTACATGGCCCATAACACACAAACGTCCCCAACTATAAATACAGATGATTGGGACGAAATTTTAGGGGGTTGTCTCATTGTGCTTTCATTTCATAACACATACACATCGTTTTTTGAGAGATCCAAGAGCATAATTATTTGGTGATTGATCAATATCATTCTTGAGATCCGACAACCAAGTTTTAGGATAACATCAAGGTTCGTAAATCCAAAACACCTGACTTTCTTAACACTTTGAGGAATGTACTTTCTCAATGGGATTTCAGAAGTTTCTGAAGGTTGGACTACAAGTGCAGGAAGGATAATAGAAATAGGTGATTCCTGGGTATCCACTTGGAAGAGACGTGTGATGAAGATTGTGAGTCTGGAATTTACAGTGAATCTTAGAAGCTACATAAGGTAGATCGGGATATCTATCAGGTGGCTAGATAGTAACTATGGACTACGGTAGCATATTGTGAGTCTAAAGGAACAACAAATCTTGGAGATTATAGGAATTACAACAATAGGAACTAGTGGAACTTGCTAGGCTGGAAACGAATTGTAACTCACATTATCTATAGTGGAGGTAACTGGTTTGGTCCCAGAGTTTTTACCCAGTCGGGTTTCTCCGTCATCAAACTTTATGTTGTTTATTGCTTTCCAATAATTACAACTGTGGCAATTCAAATTAGGAAATTGGATTGTATGATTAACCATCTAGAAACTAATTAAAAGTGACATGTTGCTTTAATTAGTATAATTCTGTAGTAAGGTCGAATTTAGTTAGTAAACCACGTATTTTTAATTAGTATCAGAGCTTAATTTTGATTCCCGACCTTAATTTGTCTAGATGGTTAGTTCATTATCTGTTATGTCCAATTTGTTGGCAATAATTATGCTTATTGGAAGGTTAGAATGAGAGATTTCCTAAAATTAATGGATGGGGGAATTTGGTTATGTATGATTAATGGTTGGATTGCCCCTAATTCTACTGTTAATAATGAAGTTATTCCCACTCTCATTGCTAATTGGATTAGAACAAACTTAGATGAGTGTAACTGGAATAGCAAACCCTTACATGCTTTATTTATAAGAGTGTCATATGTGAGGTAGCCAAAGAGGTTTGTGATATTCTACAGAACACTAATGAGGGAACTTAGGTTGTTAAGAACTCGAAATCGCAAATGTTGACCACTAGGTTTGAGGAGATTAGAATGAGAGAATATGACACGTTTGATGTCATCTACGCAAGCTTAAACGACATAGTGAACTCTAACTTCAACCTAGGAGAGAAAATCCCCGAGCCTAAGATAGTGCGTAAAATTCTTAAATTCTTACCAGAGCATTTCAGGCCTAAAATCACGACGATTGAAGAAAATAAGGACATATATTTCATTAAGGTAGAGGAGTAAGTTGGATCCGTTCAGACGTATGAACTGACCTTAGATAAACATGTTAAAAAACATCCAGAATGAATCATCTGATTCTGATTTGCTGGATGATGAGGAGTTAGCTTACCTGGCTAAAAAATTTCGAAAAATGTTTAGGAAGAAAAATAACTCTCAAGAGAGACACAAAGGTGGCCCAAGTGAATCTAGGAAAAAATCTAAATCTGTGAGGTGTCATAATTGTCGAGGTTTTGGTCACGTTAGGAGTGAGTGTCCTAGCAGTAGAAGAATTTTAGATAAGAATATGAATGCTACTGTCGCTGATGACGAGTCTAACTCGAACAATCAGAGTGAGAAATCCACTCGCGAGGAAAGTGGAAAATATATTGTCTTTACTACTAGGGTTAAGGAAGGATCTAAACAGGGGAGTGTAAGAGAAGATAACGTGGATAGTGATGAGGATTCTAATGAAGAGTCTATGAGTGATAGAGATATCCAAGAGGCTTATGATAAGATGTATGGGGAAAGTCTTAAGATTCATACTAAAAATAAAGTCTTGAGTGCGAGGAATAAGGAACTTGAATTGGAAAATGAGAAGTTAATAGTGCACATTAAGGAATCTACATCGATCCTGCGTGAAGTAAAATCCATGAATGAAACTTTAGAGACTCAGGTTAAGAACCTCACCGGTGAGCTTGAGAAGTCATCTAGGAGAGTCAATCAGTTGCAACTGAGAAAGAGACCTTAGAAATCCAGGTTAAGAGCCTTCTGAGCGATCTAGAATATTCTAAGTCTCAACTGCTTGTCTTTTCTAGTGGTTCTAAAAAGTTAGATAATATTTTAGGAATGAGCAAGCTGGTTGGAAATAATGGAGGTTTAGGTTTTAAGAAAAATATTGATAGTACTTCTAAGACCACATTTGTCCTTGCCACTGACCAGCCCAAACATGTGCCTAACCCCGACTTTAAGAATAAGGGATATGCAAGACAGATGCTTACCCCGCCAACCTAAGAATGGATATCAACCATCACATACTGTTGGTCATAGGTTTATCCCTACATGTTTTCACTGTGATAAGTTAGGACACATAAAACCTAGGTGTCATCGTTTCCTGAATAGAAATAGAAATTGAAACTTAAATAGAAATAAGATAAGGAGTTTGTTGGTCAGATTGACTTTCTTACTAATCAAGTGAGTTAATTGACGAAGTTAATGGCACATATGAATAGGAATATTCATGTCGCTAGGCAAGTTTGGGTGAAGAAAAATGACCTGAAATTTTTTGAAATAGATCACGGTGCTCTTAAAGGTAAGAGCATTTGCATATCTAACTGATTAGGTATTTTTGATGCATGTTCATGTTTTATTTTCATGTGATATTGATTTATGCATGCATCATATCTATTTTTTTGTTTTCTAGATAGAAATCACATGCATTTTTTATTATTATTTTTGTGTGTTTGATTTTTTATATGTTTGGTGCATTCATGTTTTAAAAGAAAAACAACAAAAAAAAACTGGAAAATTGAAAAATAAAAAATGTGATAAATCGTTTTTACAACTTAATATATAATATACTTGAATTTGTTTGTTGTGATCAAGTATGTGTTTAATCAATGCGCTATAACATAGTTTTCATTGCTAGCTTAGGTTATTTATGAAATATTTAGTATGTGTGTCTTCATGTATCGTCTGCACTGAACATACTATGATAGTGTTAGTGGAATTCTACCGCGTGTATGAGATTTGGGATGACAGTTACACGTTAGTAAGGTGAATTTGAACATGAAATGACCTTATTTATTAAACATAAGCTCAAATTTATCCCCTCTAGGAAAAGGTTCAATATCTTATGTTTTTTTTTTGGGAACCTATTTGACTCGAACAATTAAGTTTACTGGGGTTTTTCATAGCCTGGTGCCTATGGTCGACTGACATGGGTTAACCGACCTAAATCTCGTTATAGGGGTCATTTTAGTCACTTAATGGAGAAGAGTTTGCACTTAAGATGTGAAAAAATAACTATGAGCTTCAAATATAAAAATATATATATGCAAAAAGTTAGGTGTAGAAAAGAAAATTAGTTTTTATTTCAATATCCTAATGCACGTTAAATGGTTTGACTTTCATAAGTAGAGAAATACACTTATGGCAGTGATGTTTAACATGTCATTTTTCACAAAATTAAGGTTTTGAGTCATGCTTACAAATGATTAATGACACGTTACACACATAAATCATTTATACAATTTACTCAACGTTAACTTAAACTGAGTATGTGGGAAGGTTTACTTTACATTGATTATACTTATGCATATTAACGACTGTATTTTTGAATGATTACATGTTAAAGTTTTTTTTTTATATATCCCTTAGTCATTTGTGACAAAAGGGGGTGAGAGAATATACACAAGGGAGCATTGAATTGAATGATAATTTGAGATTTGCATTTTATATATAGGGGTCGTTGGGGAGAGATATAGATGTATTTGCCTAGAACATAAAAATATTGAGAGTTTGCAATAAGGGGAGCATGTGCATTGCATATCTATCCATAGTTGTTTGAGTTTTGATGTTTTGTGATGTTAATGTTTCGGTTGGTGTTTTGTAATGTCACGTCTCAAACTAGCATGCTTATTTGTGTTCATGAATATTTGATTTCTTGTATCACGTGCTTTTATATTAGGTATTGAGTTTTTTATTTCAAGAAACAGACCAATGAATGTAAGAAGTAGAAGAACTTGAGTAACTTGGGTAGTATATATTGGGTAGTTTGATTTCTTTGTATTGTTTTTTGTCACAAAATGTCAAAGGGGAAGATTGTTAGGTCTAATGTTGTAATTAACATGTTTGTGAACAAAAATGTCTTATTTGAACACTTATAAAAAGTCAAGGATTTGGATGCAATTTTGTATAGTTAAGTTAGGTAGTCTACGGTTTTAGTTCGAGTTTAGAAATAAGAAAAAATCGGTGTCAAAATTTCGCTAGCTTCACACTTGGCCACTACTCAAGCGACGTAAATAGAACCACTGTCGCCCACTTATCGCCTAGGCATGGCTTGAGCAACAGATCTTTAGCTCGAGCAACATATTTATGCGGCCAGGCCTGATTTGCGTTTTTGAAGAATTTTACGCGTCCCATAACACACAAACGTCCCCAACTAGATGATCGGGAAGAATTTTAGGGGGTTGCTTCATTGTGCTTTCATTGTATAACACATACACATCATTTTTTGAGAGATCCAAGAGCATAATTATTAGGTGATTCATCCATGTTATTCTTGAGATCCGACAACCCAGTTTTGGAAAAACATCAAGGTTCGTGAATCCAAAAATCCCGAACTTCCTTAACACTTTGAGAAATGTACTTTCTCAGTTGGACTTCAAAAGTTTTTGGAGGTTGAGAGAGATTAGACTACAAGCGCAGGAAGAAGAACATGAATAGGTGATTCCTGATATCTACTTGGAAGAGTGTTAAAGATTGTGAACCTGTAATTTACAGCGGATCTTGGAAGCTACATGAGGTAGATTGAGAGATCTAGTAGGTTATCTAGATAGTATCTACGATAGCAGATCGTGAGTTTGGAGGAACAGCATATCTTGGAGATTATACGAACTACAACGGCAGGAACTAGTGGAATTTGTTAGACTGGAAACGAACTGTAACTCAAGCATTTACCCAATTAGGTTTCTCCGTATCAAATTTTGTGTTGTTTATTACTTTCCAATAATTACAACTTAGGAAATTGGATTGTATGATTAATCATATAGAAACTAATTAAAAGTGACTTATTGCTTTAATTAGTATAATTCTGTACGTAAGATCGAACTTAATTCGTAAACCGCGTATTTTTAGAAGTATCGATGACTTTTTAAACTTTTTTCATTAAATTTTATTCTTATGGCACCCCATTTAACGAATCCTTTTTCTTATAAATATCCAGTATGGACTCGAGATCTATTGAACATATAATTTTAGTAAATAAATAAAATTCTTCTCTATTGCGGGATTCCATGTGCATGGAGCAATGTAAACTATTGTCTTCGTCAGCATCAAAAGACAACAATGGAATATATTCCACTGTTTATTACTTATTAAAAAACATAAAAAAAAAAAAAAATGCTCAGAAATCAAGAACCAAAGAATTAATATTGTGGGACCATGCTTCACATGCACGACACGTGTCACAGTCATGTGCAACGGGAATGTAAGAAAATATTTATAGATATTTTAATTTACAAACATCATGTCTTTATTTTAAAGTTGCATGTGATGAGGTAATTGCAAGCGTGCACATCCATGCCATGCATGGAGATCTGTGACCGCGAATTGGCCTTTGTCTTTTGTTTCCACAATTTCAAGAAAAATAATATTTATCATCGTGATAATAAAATATCGATTATGTGACAATTAATTATTTCTCGAATAATGTTATATAGCATTAGTGATGTTAGAATACCAATATATGAGGGCAATATGCTATTAGTTCAATTAAAAGTAAAATTATGTGATTTATTTAATGGAACATGTAATTTAGGGTGTGTTTGAGCCACATTATTTTGGAAGAATCTATTCTGGAATAGTTGATTGATGGAGAATGTGTGGTTGAAAAAAAGGAAAAGTTATTGATGTGATGGAAAATATTATTTTATTGAAAAATGTGTGGTTGAAAATGAGCAGAAGAATGAAAATGAAAATTTTAATTTGTATCAAACATGTGCTTAATGTCACTAGGCTACTACTTATATTGGTGTCAAATTTAGGGCGGCTGTGGGCCGGTTCGGTTCAGGTTTTTTCGGTTCCAAAAGTTTCGGGTATTTAATAAATGGAACCGTTCGGGTTCGGTTCGGTTCTATACCATAATTAAATTTTTTTAACATTTACAACAACACTACATAAATACAACAAATGACATTTTCATTCGTAACTTTTACAAATTAACGTAGCATAATTTAAAAACACATAAATAACAAGATATTGAATAAGATTAATTCAAGTAACACAAATACCAAAAAGTAGATACTAATATTAAAATATCGATGATCTACATTCAATTTTTTAAAATTGGCTTGAACAAGCTACTAAATAGCAAATTGGGTTTTGTAAATAATTTTTCAAATGGGCTCGAACAGCCTAGTAAATAAATATATTATAAAAAAATTAATTTTATTAGATTAATGTGTTAATTTGTTTTAAAAAATTTAATTAATCTAATATAAAAAATAAAAAAAATTATTTAGTCGGGTCTTATTCGGTTCTTGGTTTAGACCCGAGATCCGACCCAAACTGTTCGGTTCTCAATTCGAGTACCCGTTCGGGTATTTAATTTATGAAGAAGCGCTCGATTCGATTCGGTTCGGTTCGGTTCAGTCCAAGAACTTTTGTCCAGCCCCTAGTCAAATTACACTACTCTCTCTCTCTCGCCACCACCTCACATAAAAATAGAAGGATTATGTTACGTGTATAAAAACTTTTACTCAGATAAAATTTTTTGTGCAAATAGATTTTTCCAAAATTGAAATGCTAAATCCTATTATTTCATGTAAAGTGCAAATTAACACTATTCCATCGTTATAATGATAAATAACAGTATTCCAATTTTAAATTTAGTAGTTACCAAATACCCTAAAAAATAAAGTTGTAGAAAACGAAAATCAATTATAAGAGGTTATTGTCTTCCTTTATCTATTTGTAAGGACAGTTGCCCTTTTAATTTCTAATGAATCGTTCGGCTGAACTTTTACCATAAGAGGTTATTGTCTTCCTTCGTCTATTTATAAGGACAATTGCCTCCATTTGATCACACTTTTACTTTTACCTTCGGTCAATTTCGTTTAAAAACTTTTATAGTCACTTAAAACACTTTTCGAAAATTATTCAAATAAGTTTAAAAATAATTTCGTATTTTAGAATCAAATTTTGACTCTTCAAAAGTCTTGCCAATGAACCCTTGATTTGACAATGCTAATTTATTTCGCTACTAGTTTAGTCTATTAATAAGAAAAAAATTGCAATTATCGTGTACAAATTTAACATAGTTATACATTTGGTTAATGATATGGAATAATGATAGTTATTTTTGTAAGAAAAATAAAAATGGCATAATTTTGAAAATATCGATAACAGGTTAATTTTAAAAGTTCTTTGACGATCGTACTTAGTCAAATCTATAAATCACCTACATCATCTTAAAGCTTGTTTCGAGAACTATATCATGGACATATCGAATTGTTCAAACAGATATTAAAAATGATTAAATATGCGTCAAACGTGATTCTTAAAAAGAAGCGTCTAACTGTGGAAATGAGCTATTTTGACGTAACATTTGTTAAGAAGTTTAATAGGACAAAAAATAAGTAGCATTTATATCACCATATATGATGTTGATCTCATTTAAAATTTCCCACACACTTTCATGTGATTTCATTAAGATTCTAATATGCAATAAGAAAGACATATAAGCACAATATTATCAAGTCTAAGTGATAGAGAGAGATGGAAGACTGAAATTTGAGGAAGTAATGTAGCGGATGTAAATGTGTTAATTTTGATCTTCACCTCTATTTTTTGCATGTTTGACCGTGCCTCCTACTTCAGAATCTCTGCATACACCACTAGGTTTTTTTGTACGTATTTTTTTTGTCTTTGTGTCGGTGACTAATTTTTGGAGCATATAAAAACACTTACAATGCATAAACCTATCAAAGGACGAGACGAGCCGTGAGCCCGTAATTAATTTTTGAAGCATATAAAGCTTCTTTTTTTTTTTTTGTTGAAAACAATTAAGCATTTCAATTAAAAAAAGAAAAAGAAAAAAGAAGTATTCTCTTTTTCAAAACACTTATATACATGAACCTATCAAAGGACGAGATAAAAAATAGGAATATGCTTTGGCGAATTTTCTTTACTACCGTTTTTTGTTTGCTTTCCATTGCTGCGTTTTTCTTTGGTATTTCCAAACACGACATATTGTGGGGTCCATTATCTTTTCGAGTTCTCCTAGTTTATATGGATGGCTGCTTAATTATGGACAAAAGGAGTGATAAAGTGCCCATAAACATTAATATAATCTCACATAATGTATGACATTCTATCATTAAAATATTTAAAATCAAATCATCTACTTCCACGTAGGATTATGCCACTGCTTCTAATAAAATTCATTTGGCAACCTGGCAAAATCGTAGTTATAAAACTGAACCCGACCGAGAACTTGGCGGTTCGGACCAAATTACTTAGATGATCAAACTGCAATTGAATCAAATAAAGTCCGGATAAATCATTTGATTTTGGTAAACATGACGGCTTGTTTGACCAATTCTTGATTGTGCTTTAAAATTTTATTTTTCAACTTCGGACCTGAAGGAAATTGATCCCTTGACATATGACCATAGTTATCATATTCGATTTGGGGCATCGGTCTGATCAAGACATTGGATCATCCGAATACTGATTGAATCGATAGATTAGTGATTGGACCAGTAGATCGTTGCTTAGAAAATTATGGAAAAAAATTATAAGTATAGATTTTCTCGGTGAGACAAAATTAAATATTTTAAATTTAATTGTCACTATTTATTTTATATCGATAAATTATAAACTAATTGTTAGTATAATGCGATACGTTATTGATATTATAATCTAATTGTTACTATATTGTTTATATTTTATATTATTTCTCATATATTGTGTATATTTTTCTCATTTTTGTGTTTTTATTAATTGACCACTAAAAGTTTCGGGGTATTCAATTCATCTTAACTAAAAAGTAATCTCTCCTATTAGGATATACATTATAAACGAATAAATGACAATAATATTTCTTTTATCTAAATGGTAAGTTACTCACCCTTTGAGTTGTGGCATAGTTATAATACCTGGCCTGACTAGTTCGGTCTTGAATTGGGGTCCTGGATCGGCTTGAATTGCTTAGATCACGTAGATAATTGAATTGTAATTGAACGTGTCAAAAGCTGATTAAAGCTCTAATAAATTTTCATTTTTTGATAAACATGATGATTCGATTTGACTTAATTCTTGATCGGACTTCAAAAATTATTTTTTCTGCTTTGGACGGGAAGGGCTTTCATCCCTCGACCTACAAGGTAACTTACCATTGATGGAAATGAAATATTGTTGTCATTTATTTGTTTACTAGGTATAAACAACGTGCAATGCACGTTTGCTTAGTTTATATATAATTTTTTTGTTCATTAAATAATTAATGATGTAATGTTTATGTAATTGATAAATAATTACACATTGTGATATATTAATTTTAATTTGAATAGTGTTAAATTATAAATTAAAATGTATAAGTTTGTGTTTCCTACTATTATATTATATTAAATTTTGCACTTAATCATGAACATTTTGTAAATAATAAAATAATAGATAACATTATAATACAAAACTAAATAAATAAATATTTTTTATTCATTGAGTTTAATGTACCTTACCAAATAAATTATTAGCATTTTTAAATTGATAATCTCCACATCTATTTTGTTTTTTTAGTTTCATTTTTTTTCCTAGTGACTAAAATGTAGCAGTACAAAGCCTTTTCTATTTCCCATTCATTTATTAATAATGTTCTAAAAGGCGTAATGCGTTGCGAGACGTCCGATGTTGAGAATCAAGAATCACAAGTTTAGGCGTGTCAATGCGAAGAATAAGCGTCATAATGCGTTTCGTATTTTTAATATTATTTTAATTATTTTTTTTAAGACATTAAATATATTTTTATTTTAAAAAATAGTTTTTTTTCTATATTATAAAAAAAAATAGATTTTTTACTATATCATAAAATCATTTAATATTTAAAAATAATACTTACTAAACATTTAATATAATACTATAATATTGCTAATTAGTGTTAGAAGAATTTTAATTTTTTTTATTAATTAAGGAACTAAACATGAGCATTAATCATAGGATTTATACGAAAAGTCTGCGGATTTGATAATTTCGATATCTGGAAATGGAGATGAAGGGTTTTGGTTCACAATCGAGAATGATTCCGACGTGAAGTCCGTGGGAATTCAACTGGGGTCGAACCGAGTGCAATAAATACATAAAAATAATTCAAAGTAAATCTATCTTTACTAATTAGATTCATTATCCTACAATTAGTCCCAACACTAAAAATTAAAAATAAATATATTTAAAATAGTTTACTTTGTTAAATTAAAATATTTTAAACTTATAGAAAATAATATCTAACATTAATATATTAATAATCAAGTGCAATTTAAGTTAAATTTGAAAATTAAATAAATGAAAGAATGAAAGTGAATATTACAATTTAATTAGTTGTAATTCAAAATCAAATTAGTCAATTAGACATACATTTGAAAATGATTTTGATGAGCATTTTAACATTTTTTTTTTTGTCACTATCCCACATTGGAAGTTTATAAAACTATTGGAGTTAAGAGCATATATAAAATGCACAATCCCACATTGGAAGTTTATGAAACCTTTGGAGAGAAGTGTATCTATAAAATGAGCATGACATCCAATACTTCTCCATGGGCCTTAGAATTGTAAATTTTGAAGCCCAATAATGAGTAAAAAAATTTTAAACTAAAACTAACGGTGAAATAGATAGATTTTCCGTTAAAAAACAAATTCCGTTAAATTTTCCGTTAAAACAAGAATTTCCGTTTCATAGGCACTTTATATATATAGAAGATAACAACAATTTAAAACCAAAAAATGGAATTGGTGCACGTGTAGACCATTTTGTGGAAAGTGTTTTCTAGGTAAATGGTAAATTCTGTGTCATCAAACACTACGAAACATGGAAAATCCCTCTTATCAAACAACGGTGCCTAACTAAAAATTCTCTTCGTATTTTTAATTTTTCTTGTATAAAGGTAAAAATATGTAAATCTTAAATATATATTGGTTGGCCTTACACGGTTTTGACCAGCGCCTTGACTCGTGTCAGGATCCAGGTGCTTGCATTTATTTTTTTGGAAAAAAATTATTTAATTAAATTTAATCTTTCTGTGCAAAAATTGTAATTCAGCAAATTCTTTGATTACTCGATGAAATTATTTTTAACAGTATAAAATTCGAATCATTAGCTGTTTTCGCAAAGAAAATTTGGCCGTAACTGACTCTAAAAAATGTTCTTTTTTGATTTGGATAGGCACACCTCTATTCATTTGAAAGTTTGTTTGAATAGTAACTACTATTAAGCAATTCGAATGGTCACAAATACTAAAAATAGTCTACATTTCTGCCGAAAAATGACACCTTTCAAATGCAATAATTCCTGGTTTTGAATTTTGCTATTGTATTTTTAAAGAGCAAACTCATCTTAAAGATGCATTATGGAGTCAGTAGGCTCAAGTTATATTATTCCAGTTTCATGTTCAACTCCGTTCCGATTATCTAAAAAGAACATGTTCAAATTTTTAAAAAAGAGAATTGATACTCCAAAAAAAAAAAAAAAAATGAAAGACAAATTTCTATTTTGATTTATGGTTTATTCCTACTCCTTTTTCTCGTTTATCATTTGATTTTGTATTATAAATGGCAACATCTGGTAATCCACTTCGATCGGAGAAAAATTCGAAAAATTTAATAGGATAGATTTTAAGCTTTGACAACATATTTTTTTTTTTACTACATTAAGTTTGACAAAATTTGTAAAAGAAATTGCTCCTTATATAGATGATGAAATTGATGTGGAGAAATCGATTGCGGTTGATGCATGGAAGCATTCGAATTTCTCACGCATAAAGTACGTTCTCAATGGATTGGACAACATATTATATAATGTATACTGTAATGCAAAGTCTGCGAAAGAATTGTGATAATCTTTGTAAACCAAGTATAAAATCGAAGATTTCAACACAAAGAATTTTATTATTTTTCTATTTTTGGATTATAAAATGATTGATAGCAAAACTCTTTCAAGAACTTCAAGTGATTCTTAGTGATGTCCGTGGCGAGGGAATGTCTATCAATTAATCATCCTAACTTGCTGCACTTGTTGAAAATTGCTGCCATTATGGATGAACTTCAAGAATCACATTTACCATAAGTGAATGGTGCAATTTCATTCAACGGAATAAAAGGCCAACATTGTGGAATGTGGTTCCAAGGCTAACAAAAAGAGGAAGCACAATGACGATGGGTAAATTGTTCTTCAGAAATTCCTAAAAAGTTCAAATACAACTGTTATAATTGCGGCAAGGCACGATATTGATTCACGAATTTCCGAAAGCCAAAAATGTCAAAGGAGAAAATGGCCAGGTCATTATAACAAAATATAAGAACCTTTCCGATAAGGCACAAGACATGAATCTTTTTGTAGATGTTGCTGAATGCAATTTAGTAGGTATAAGAAATAGTAGGTGGACAGTGAAGCTACTCAACACGTATAAACAGCTGGATATTTTTTACATACAATTCTATGGAATATGTGAACATCTCTATATGGAAAACTCTTCATCTTCCATGTTTGAAGGATATAGATCTGAAAATGACAATTGGAAAGGAACTCACATTGAATGATGTTCTTCCTATACTCAAGATTCTTGAGAATTTAGTATCCTTTCCATGTTAAGCAAAACGGGTTTAAGTTAGTTTTCGTATCGAACAAATTTGTCCCCACTAAAAATGAAATATTTGTTAGAAAGGGATACCTAAATAAGGGGCTCTTTAAGATGAATGTAATGACTATTGTGCCTCCAGTTATCAATATAATTACATCACTTTCTTACTTGTTTGGGTTGTTTAACATTTGGCAAAATGAACGACTAGGACATGTTAGTTTTAAATACTTTACATATATTAGTTCCAATTTAAATTTATTATCAAGGTATAGTATAAATCCCCCCAAAAAATCAAAAAAAATGAAATATGTGTGAAAGCCAAAATGACTCGACTATCCTTCTGTTTTGTCAAAAGAAGTACCAAACCTCTAGATTTAATTCACACTAATATAGGTGATTTATAGTTTATTCAAACACAAAGAACTCACCCCCCCCCATTGAAAAGTATTTTATCACCCTCAATGATTGTACTCGATATTGCTATGTGTATCTACTCAAAAGCAAAGACAAGACAATTAAAATGTTCAAACACTACAAATTAAAAGTTGAGAATCAAGTTAACAAAAAGATTAAGGCAATAAGAAGTCATAGATGCAATGAATATTATGATTCATTTTACAATTCTATTTGGAACATGAAATCATTCATCAAACCTTGCCTTATTCTCCTCAATGTAATGGAATTGTCAAATACCAAAATTAGACATTGAAGAATATGATTAACACTATGTTGATAAGTTCAGGATCACCGTAGAATTGTGGGGAAGGTTTGCACTATGCTAATTATATTTTCTACAAATTATGACATCGAAAACCATGCGAGATACATTATGAATTATGGAAATATCATAAACCCGATTATAAATACTTAAAGACACGTAAATGTTTGGCTAAGGTAATGGTGTTTTAACGTAAATAGGTTAATATAGGACCTAAAACTATTTATTATATATGCATTGGTTTGGCCTACAATAGTAGTGTGCACACATTTATTGTACATAAGTTTGAAATCCACTATGTGCATGTTAATACAAATATTGAATTGAAGGATGCCACATTTTCAAAAATAATTTTCCCTATAACATGAAAAGTGAATCAAATTCAATGAAGAAATTTCGTGATAATCAAGAGGTTACAGATCAAGAATCTATAAATGAGAATGAACCTTGATGCAGTAAGAAGTCTAAATGGACAACCTCATTTGAACCCTATTTCCTAATGTATTTATTAAAAATAAACCTCAACAATATAAGGCGGCTACATCTTCAACCGAAGACTCATATTGGAAAGAAGTTGCTCATGGTGAAATTGAATACATACTATAAAATCACACGTGGGAATTACTAGAAATTCCATCCGACAATAAGCTACTGAGTGGACAAAGATAGATGCATCAATTGAAAAATATAAATTAAGACCATGTTTGGTACATATTAAAATCAGACTTTTAGTAGATTTTAATAAAAGTTGATGAAATGTGTGGGAGAAAAGTTGTGGGACCCATAAAATTTGTGACTAAAATTAATTATTGACTTCGACTTAGATTAAAATCTGGATTTCAATCGGTACCAAACAGAGGCTAAGACTTTTCGCTAAAGCCCACGAGCAAAAGGAATGTCTTGATCATTTCAATACATATTCACTTGTTACAAAAATATTTTCATTCATATGCTTATAGTGATTACATCCTTAAATATTTCAAAATACATCAAATGGATGTTAAAATGATGAATGGTGAGTTTGAAGAAAATATTTATAAGGTGCAATCCGAAGGATTTGTTGTCTCCGGAAAAGAAAAGAAAGTATGCTGACTTGTTAAATCGCTTATAGGTTAAAAAAGACTCCAAAAAATTGACTTGAAAAACTTGACACGGTTATGGTGTCAAATGGTGTGAAGATTATTGAGTGTGACAAATGTGTTTATGAAAAGCAATCGAAATGGGTATATCATGGTTTATCTATACGTAGATGATATACTAGTTATGGTAAGAATGATATCATAATTCACTATAAAGAGGATGTTAACGAGTAAGTTTGAAATGAAGAATTTAGGTATCTTGAATATATTAAGAATTAAAATTTCTAGAACGTTCGATGGTCTTATATAGTCTTAATCACATTATATTGAGAAAATACTTGATGGTTAAAGAAATATGATATTATTTCTAAGAAAACACCACTTGATATTAGTACGTATCTTGTTTTAAATATTAGTGAATGTAATTTTAGGCTAGAATATCCTCATGCTATTAACAATTTAATGTATGTCATGAAAGGCATACAATTTGATAATGCTTACTTTATAAGTAGGATAACTTGTTATATGAGTAATCTGAGTACTGAGTATTAAAAGAAAATTGTTAGAGTTTTAGAATATAAAACATACAAAGAACTTTGGATTGCACTATTTGAGATACCCAGAAGTATTTGAAGAATTTTGTGGAATTGGATATCTAATACTGAAGACTCTAAATTCACAAGTAAATGTAAAGCTTTACATTTTGAGGTGTAGTAATATTTTGAAAATTTTCAAAACAAAATTCACATTCACACTAATTATCAAATAATCTCAGACCAGCGCTAAAGATTCAATTTAATAACAGCTTTAAACAATAGAGAAATCGATGAACTAGATAATACAAACACCAGCGGTTGCATTCAATCTATTTAAACATTCTTCTTAAGATTCAATAACCTCTATCGCAGAAAATTATCAAATCCTAGTGCTTCACAAGTTAAATGATTCAAACAATTACGGATTTGAGATTTAACTTAGCTATAGATTGCAATATGTGAAAAACTAATAGATCTCTTAGCAATCAAACATGGCAATCATAAAATTATGCATAGAAGAATATTCAATACTGAAAATATAAATTAAACAATGAAAATAGGTGGATCTCACAGTTATAATATTTTTCAAGGCTTCGGTATCCTTCAATCAAGCACCAAGAGTTAGTTACACATGATAGATCTAAGAAAAATAGAGAGAAAATAGGTTGGAGGCGTTCTCTATATCTTTTTCGTGTGTTCTAGGGTTGATAAATATCAAAGGAACTTGTTTCCATAAGTAGTGAACGGAATTAGGAAACCAGATTTTTTGTGTCGGAAATGAACCATGCGGCCGCATGGTTTTAGGCTTTGCGACCGCATGGAACAAATGAACTCAGCCCTCAAACTCTCGGAAGTGGTCTGTGGGGACCGCATGGAATTAAAAGCTGCGACCGCATTTTTACGAAACTTTTTCCTCCCGAACAGCTTTTCAGTATTTTGGCCATAACTTTCTCTATCGATGTCCAATTGAGGTGATTCAAGATGCGTTGGAAAGATAACTCAAAGGGATACAACTTTACTTCAGAAACTATCTTCGAATTCGATCGTTTTTCCATGTCCAAAATGGTCTCAATATGAGGCTGAAAATCGATGCAAAACTTTTCAGTTGAAAGTTGATATGTGATAATGTCTTGGCTATATTTCATCCATTTGACTCATTTCTTCATCCAATTGACCTCTAACACTCTCGAATCTTCATCCCAAGGTTAGAAACAAGTTTATAGTATTTGCTCTTTAGTCCCTGAACTTTCATTTCCTTTCATTTTGGTCATTTTCACTTATTTCTTCCAAATTACGTCATATCCATAGAATTGCCACCTAAACCAAAATATGAGAATACTAAGTACATTTAGGCATAAAATAGTCATATGAACGCATTAAATAAAGATGTAAAATGTGTATTTTACATTGTAAGTTGGTTGCCCACATGTTAAATATGGACATTGCCTTCTTGGAAGAGTTCCAAGTTACGTAAAAAGTGATAAATATATTTACTAATGAATCCCCCCTCCAAAAACATTAAACGGGTGCGTTGAAGTGGAAACTCTCTAATTAATGTTTGTTGATGATAAAAAATTAGATCAACAAATTCCTCTCACCTATTCAAAATATTTGCCCCCTAAACTCTATGGTTTTGATGCTCAAATCGGAATAAGAGAAATGGCTATTTTGGGATGGAGATATTTGAATTGTGCATGGTTTTCTTCTCTTAGGTGGGAGTATTTATAGATTTCCCTTAGGATTTTGGACAATCTGGTCATTTAGGAAAATGATAGATTGCGACCTTCTATTGATTAACTTATAACTGATTTGTTATAGTATCACGTTTATTCATTAGATTACGTGTCTTTCATTCATTGGCTTTGAAGTCACACTGTGACGTGCACCTTAATAATGGTTCATAGTCAGCTTAAATGGGGAATGGCTTCATCTATATCTGGTGCAAGCATTTTTTGTATACTTATCACTTATTGACAACAAATAGTCATTGAAGTCCAGTTTTTTAATTCCAAAATAATTAAATCTAGGACTTCAATGTACCAAGCTATGGAATCGTAAACTTATTGATTGTTTTGCCTGAACATGTTTTTCCTTGTTAAAAGGATTGAAAAAAATTTTGACGGCCCCCCAAAACCCCCCACCCGCCCCCGCCCCAGTGAAAAAAAAAAAAAAAAAAAAAAAAAAAAGAAAAAAAAGAATAAATGATAAGAAAAACAAAAAAAAAAAAAAAGAGTAAAAAAAAAAAAAAAAAGACCCCCGACCCCCCGCCGCCCCCCCCCCCCCCTGCCACTGTACCCCCCTCCCCCAAAAAAAAAAAAAAAAAAAATGAAAAAAAAGAAAAGAAAAAATGGTTCCTCCCCCCCCCCACAAACCCCCCCCCGCGCCGCCACCCCCCACCAAAACAAAACCCCCCCCCCTCCCCCCCCCCCCCCCCCCCCCCCCCCCCCCCCCCACCCCCCCCCCCCCCCCCCCCTATCCCCCCCCCCCCCCCCCCCCCCCCCCCCCCCCCCCCCCCCCCCCCCCCCCCCCCCCCCCCCCCCCCCCCCCCCCCCCCCCCCCCCCCCCCCCCCCCCCCCCCCCCCCCCCCCCCCCCCCCCCCCCCCCCCCCCCCCCCCCCCCCCCCCCCCCCCCCCCCCCCCCCCCCCCCCCCCCCCTCCCCCCCCCCCCCCCCCCCCCCCCCCCCCCCCCCCCCCCCCCCCCCCCCCCCCCCCCCCCCCCCCCCCCCCCCCCCCCCCCCCCCCCCCCCCCCCCCCCCCCCCCCCCCCCCCCCCCCCCCCCCCCCCCCCCCCCCCCCCCCCCCCCCCCCCCCCCCCCCCCCCCCCCCCCCCCCCCCCCCCCCCCCCCCCCCCCCCCCCCCCCCCCCCCCCCCCCCCCCCCCCCCCCCCCCCCCCTCCCCCCCCCCCCCCCCCCCCCCCCCCCCCCCCCCCCCCCCCCCCCCCCCCCCCCCCCCCCCCCCCCCCCCCCCCCCCCCCCCCCCCCCCCCCCCCCCCCCCCCCCCCCCCCCCCCCCCCCCCCCCCCCCCCCCCCCCCCCCCCCCCCCCCCCCCCCCCCCCCCCCCCCCCCCCCCCCCCCCCCCCCCCCCCCCCCCCCCCCCCCCCCCCCCCCCCCCCCCCCCCCCCCCCCCCCCCCCCCCCCCCCCCCCCCCCCCCCCCCCCCCCCCCCCCCCCCCCCCCCCCCCCCCCCCCCCCCCCCCCCCCCCCCCCCCCCCCCCCCCCCCCCCCCCCCCCCCCCCCCCCCCCCCCCCCCCCCCCCCCCCCCCCCCCCCCCCCCCCCCCCCCCCCCCCCCCCCCCCCCCCCCCCCCCCCCCCCCCCCCCCCCCCCCCCCCCCCCCCCCCCCCCCCCCCCCCCCCCCCCCCCCCCCCCCCCCCCCCCCCCCCCCCCCCCCCCCCCCCCCCCCCCCCCCCCCCCCCCCCCCCCCCCCCCCCCCCCCCCCCCCCCCCCCCCCCCCCCCCCCCCCCCCCCCCCCCCCCCCCCCCCCCCCCCCCCCCCCCCCCCCCCCCCCCCCCCCCCCCCCCCCCCCCCCCCCCCCCCCCCCCCCCCCCCCCCCCCCCCCCCCCCCCCCCCCCCCCCCCCCCCCCCCCCCCCCCCCCCCCCCCCCCCCCCCCCCCCCCCCCCCCCCCCCCCCCCCCCCCCCCCCCCCCCCCCCCCCCCCCCCCCCCCCCCCCCCCCCCCCCCCCCCCCCCCCCCCCCCCCCCCCCTCCCCCCCCCCCCCCCCCCCCCCCCCCCCCCCCCCCCCCCCCCCCCCCCCCCCCCCCCCCCCCCCCCCCCCCCCCCCCCCCCCCCCCCCCCCCCCCCCCCCCCCCCCCCCCCCCCCCCCCCCCCCCCCCCCCCCCCCCCCCCCCCCCCCCCCCCCCCCCCCCCCCCCCCCCCCCCCCCCCCCCCCCCCCCCCCCCCCCCCCCCCCCCCCCCCCCCCCCCCCCCCCCCCCCCCCCCCCCCCCCCCCCCCCCCCCCCCCCCCCCCCCCCCCCCCCCCCCCCCCCCCCCCCCCCCCCCCCCCCCCCCCCCCCCCCCCCCCCCCCCCCCCCCCCCCCCCCCCCCCCCCCCCCCCCCCCCCCCCCCCCCCCCCCCCCCCCCCCCCCCCCCCCCCCCCCCCCCCCCCCCCCCCCCCCCCCCCCCCCCCCCCCCCCCCCCCCCCCCCCCCCCCCCCCCCCCCCCCCCCCTCCCCCCCCCCCCCCCCCCCCCCCCCCCCCCCCCCCCCCCCCCCCCCCCCCCCCCCCCCCCCCCCCCCCCCCCCCCCCCCCCCCCCCCCCCCCCCCCCCCCCCCCCCCCCCCCCCCCCCCCCCCCCCCCCCCCCCCCCCCCCCCCCCCCCCCCCCCCCCCCCCCCCCCCCCCCCCCCCCCCCCCCCCCCCCCCCCCCCCCCCCCCCCCCCCCCCCCCCCCCCCCCCCCCCCCCCCCCCCCCCCCCCCCCCCCCCCCCCCCCCCCCCCCCCCCCCCCCCCCCCCCCCCCCCCCCCCCCCCCCCCCCCCCCCCCCCCCCCCCCCCCCCCCCCCCCCCCCCCCCCCCCCCCCCCCCCCCCCCCCCCCCCCCCCCCCCCCCCCCCCCCCCCCCCCCCCCCCCCCCCCCCCCCCCCCCCCCCCCCCCCCCCCCCCCCCCCCCCCCCCCCCCCCCCCCCCCCCCCCCCCCCCCCCCCCCCCCCCCCCCCCCCCCCCCCCCCCCCCCCCCCCCCCCCCCCCCCCCCCCCCCCCCCCCCCCCCCCCCCCCCCCCCCCCCCCCCCCCCCCCCCCCCCCCCCCCCCCCCCCCCCCCCCCCCCCCCCCCCCCCCCCCCCCCCCCCCCCCCCCCCCCCCCCCCCCCCCCCCCCCCCCCCCCCCCCCCCCCCCCCCCCCCCCCCCCCCCCCCCCCCCCCCCCCCCCCCCCCCCCCCCCCCCCCCCCCCCCCCCCCCCCCCCCCCCCCCCCCCCCCCCCCCCCCCCCCCCCCCCCCCCCCCCCCCCCCCCCCCCCCCCCCCCCCCCCCCCCCCCCCCCCCCCCCCCCCCCCCCCCCCCCCCCCCCCCCCCCCCCCCCCCCCCCCCCCCCCCCCCCCCCCCCCCCCCCCCCCCCCCCCCCCCCCCCCCCCCCCCCCCCCCCCCCCCCCCCCCCCCCCCCCCCCCCCCCCCCCCCCCCCCCCCCCCCCCCCCCCCCCCCCCCCCCCCCCCCCCCCCCCCCCCCCCCCCCCCCCCCCCCCCCCCCCCCCCCCCCCCCCCCCCCCCCCCCCCCCCCCCCCCCCCCCCCCCCCCCCCCCCCCCCCCCCCCCCCCCCCCCCCCCCCCCCCCCCCCCCCCCCCCCCCCCCCCCCCCCCCCCCCCCCCCCCCCCCCCCCCCCCCCCCCCCCCCCCCCCCCCCCCCCCCCCCCCCCCCCCCCCCCCCCCCCCCCCCCCCCCCCCCCCCCCCCCCCCCCCCCCCCCCCCCCCCCCCCCCCCCCCCCCCCCCCCCCCCCCCCCCCCCCCCCCCCCCCCCCCCCCCCCCCCCCCCCCCCCCCCCCCCCCCCCCCCCCCCCCCCCCCCCCCCCCCCCCCCCCCCCCCCCCCCCCCCCCCCCCCCCCCCCCCCCCCCCCCCCCCCCCCCCCCCCCCCCCCCCCCCCCCCCCCCCCCCCCCCCCCCCCCCCCCCCCCCCCCCCCCCCCCCCCCCCCCCCCCCCCCCCCCCCCCCCCCCCCCCCCCCCCCCCCCCCCCCCCCCCCCCCCCCCCCCCCCCCCCCCCCCCCCCCCCCCCCCCCCCCCCCCCCCCCCCCCCCCCCCCCCCCCCCCCCCCCCCCCCCCCCCCCCCCCCCCCCCCCCCCCCCCCCCCCCCCCCCCCCCCCCCCCCCCCCCCCCCCCCCCCCCCCCCCCCCCCCCCCCCCCCCCCCCCCCCCCCCCCCCCCCCCCCCCCCCCCCCCCCCCCCCCCCCCCCCCCCCCCCCCCCCCCCCCCCCCCCCCCCCCCCCCCCCCCCCCCCCCCCCCCCCCCCCCCCCCCCCCCCCCCCCCCCCCCCCCCCCCCCCCCCCCCCCCCCCCCCCCCCCCCCCCCCCCCCCCCCCCCCCCCCCCCCCCCCCCCCCCCCCCCCCCCCCCCCCCCCCCCCCCCCCCCCCCCCCTCCCCCCCCCCCCCCCCCCCCCCCCCCCCCCCCCCCCCCCCCCCCCCCCCCCCCCCCCCCCCCCCCCCCCCCCCCCCCCCCCCCCCCCCCCCCCCCCCCCCCCCCCCCCCCCCCCCCCCCCCCCCCCCCCCCCCCCCCCCCCCCCCCCCCCCCCCCCCCCCCCCCCCCCCCCCCCCCCCCCCCCCCCCCCCCCCCCCCCCCCCCCCCCCCCCCCCCCCCCCCCCCCCCCCCCCCCCCCCCCCCCCCCCCCCCCCCCCCCCCCCCCCCCCCCCCCCCCCCCCCCCCCCCCCCCCCCCCCCCCCCCCCCCCCCCCCCCCCCCCCCCCCCCCCCCCCCCCCCCCCCCCCCCCCCCCCCCCCCCCCCCCCCCCCCCCCCCCCCCCCCCCCCCCCCCCCCCCCCCCCCCCCCCCCCCCCCCCCCCCCCCCCCCCCCCCCCCCCCCCCCCCCCCCCCCCCCCCCCCCCCCCCCCCCCCCCCCCCCCCCCCCCCCCCCCCCCCCCCCCCCCCCCCCCCCCCCCCCCCCCCCCCCCCCCCCCCCCCCCCCCCCCCCCCCCCCCCCCCCCCCCCCCCCCCCCCCCCCCCCCCCCCCCCCCCCCCCCCCCCCCCCCCCCCCCCCCCCCCCCCCCCCCCCCCCCCCCCCCCCCCCCCCCCCCCCCCCCCCCCCCCCCCCCCCCCCCCCCCCCCCCCCCCCCCCCCCCCCCCCCCCCCCCCCCCCCCCCCCCCCCCCCCCCCCCCCCCCCCCCCCCCCCCCCCCCCCCCCCCCCCCCCCCCCCCCCCCCCCCCCCCCCCCCCCCCCCCCCCCCCCCCCCCCCCCCCCCCCCCCCCCCCCCCCCCCCCCCCCCCCCCCCCCCCCCCCCCCCCCCCCCCCCCCCCCCCCCCCCCCCCCCCCCCCCCCCCCCCCCCCCCCCCCCCCCCCCCCCCCCCCCCCCCCCCCCCCCCCCCCCCCCCCCCCCCCCCCCCCCCCCCCCCCCCCCCCCCCCCCCCCCCCCCCCCCCCCCCCCCCCCCCCCCCCCCCCCCCCCCCCCCCCCCCCCCCCCCCCCCCCCCCCCCCCCCCCCCCCCCCCCCCCCCCCCCCCCCCCCCCCCCCCCCCCCCCCCCCCCCCCCCCCCCCCCCCCCCCCCCCCCCCCCCCCCCCCCCCCCCCCCCCCCCCCCCCCCCCCCCCCCCCCCCCCCCCCCCCCCCCCCCCCCCCCCCCCCCCCCCCCCCCCCCCCCCCCCCCCCCCCCCCCCCCCCCCCCCCCCCCCCCCCCCCCCCCCCCCCCCCCCCCCCCCCCCCCCCCCCCCCCCCCCCCCCCCCCCCCCCCCCCCCCCCCCCCCCCCCCCCCCCCCCCCCCCCCCCCCCCCCCCCCCCCCCCCCCCCCCCCCCCCCCCCCCCCCCCCCCCCCCCCCCCCCCCCCCCCCCCCCCCCCCCCCCCCCCCCCCCCCCCCCCCCCCCCCCCCCCCCCCCCCCCCCCCCCCCCCCCCCCCCCCCCCCCCCCCCCCCCCCCCCCCCCCCCCCCCCCCCCCCCCCCCCCCCCCCCCCCCCCCCCCCCCCCCCCCCCCCCCCCCCCCCCCCCCCCCCCCCCCCCCCCCCCCCCCCCCCCCCCCCCCCCCCCCCCCCCCCCCCCCCCCCCCCCCCCCCCCCCCCCCCCCCCCCCCCCCCCCCCCCCCCCCCCCCCCCCCCCCCCCCCCCCCCCCCCCCCCCCCCCCCCCCCCCCCCCCCCCCCCCCCCCCCCCCCCCCCCCCCCCCCCCCCCCCCCCCCCCCCCCCCCCCCCCCCCCCCCCCCCCCCCCCCCCCCCCCCCCCCCCCCCCCCCCCCCCCCCCCCCCCCCCCCCCCCCCCCCCCCCCCCCCCCCCCCCCCCCCCCCCCCCCCCCCCCCCCCCCCCCCCCCCCCCCCCCCCCCCCCCCCCCCCCCCCCCCCCCCCCCCCCCCCCCCCCCCCCCCCCCCCCCCCCCCCCCCCCCCCCCCCCCCCCCCCCCCCCCCCCCCCCCCCCCCCCCCCCCCCCCCCCCCCCCCCCCCCCCCCCCCCCCCCCCCCCCCCCCCCCCCCCCCCCCCCCCCCCCCCCCCCCCCCCCCCCCCCCCCCCCCCCCCCCCCCCCCCCCCCCCCCCCCCCCCCCCCCCCCCCCCCCCCCCCCCCCCCCCCCCCCCCCCCCCCCCCCCCCCCCCCCCCCCCCCCCCCCCCCCCCCCCCCCCCCCCCCCCCCCCCCCCCCCCCCCCCCCCCCCCCCCCCCCCCCCCCCCCCCCCCCCCCCCCCCCCCCCCCCCCCCCCCCCCCCCCCCCCCCCCCCCCCCCCCCCCCCCCCCCCCCCCCCCCCCCCCCCCCCCCCCCCCCCCCCCCCCCCCCCCCCCCCCCCCCCCCCCCCCCCCCCCCCCCCCCCCCCCCCCCCCCCCCCCCCCCCCCCCCCCCCCCCCCCCCCCCCCCCCCCCCCCCCCCCCCCCCCCCCCCCCCCCCCCCCCCCCCCCCCCCCCCCCCCCCCCCCCCCCCCCCCCCCCCCCCCCCCCCCCCCCCCCCCCCCCCCCCCCCCCCCCCCCCCCCCCCCCCCCCCCCCCCCCCCCCCCCCCCCCCCCCCCCCCCCCCCCCCCCCCCCCCCCCCCCCCCCCCCCCCCCCCCCCCCCCCCCCCCCCCCCCCCCCCCCCCCCCCCCCCCCCCCCCCCCCCCCCCCCCCCCCCCCCCCCCCCCCCCCCCCCCCCCCCCCCCCCCCCCCCCCCCCCCCCCCCCCCCCCCCCCCCCCCCCCCCCCCCCCCCCCCCCCCCCCCCCCCCCCCCCCCCCCCCCCCCCCCCCCCCCCCCCCCCCCCCCCCCCCCCCCCCCCCCCCCCCCCCCCCCCCCCCCCCCCCCCCCCCCCCCCCCCCCCCCCCCCCCCCCCCCCCCCCCCCCCCCCCCCCCCCCCCCCCCCCCCCCCCCCCCCCCCCCCCCCCCCCCCCCCCCCCCCCCCCCCCCCCCCCCCCCCCCCCCCCCCCCCCCCCCCCCCCCCCCCCCCCCCCCCCCCCCCCCCCCCCCCCCCCCCCCCCCCCCCCCCCCCCCCCCCCCCCCCCCCCCCCCCCCCCCCCCCCCCCCCCCCCCCCCCCCCCCCCCCCCCCCCCCCCCCCCCCCCCCCCCCCCCCCCCCCCCCCCCCCCCCCCCCCCCCCCCCCCCCCCCCCCCCCCCCCCCCCCCCCCCCCCCCCCCCCCCCCCCCCCCCCCCCCCCCCCCCCCCCCCCCCCCCCCCCCCCCCCCCCCCCCCCCCCCCCCCCCCCCCCCCCCCCCCCCCCCCCCCCCCCCCCCCCCCCCCCCCCCCCCCCCCCCCCCCCCCCCCCCCCCCCCCCCCCCCCCCCCCCCCCCCCCCCCCCCCCCCCCCCCCCCCCCCCCCCCCCCCCCCCCCCCCCCCCCCCCCCCCCCCCCCCCCCCCCCCCCCCCCCCCCCCCCCCCCCCCCCCCCCCCCCCCCCCCCCCCCCCCCCCCCCCCCCCCCCCCCCCCCCCCCCCCCCCCCCCCCCCCCCCCCCCCCCCCCCCCCCCCCCCCCCCCCCCCCCCCCCCCCCCCCCCCCCCCCCCCCCCCCCCCCCCCCCCCCCCCCCCCCCCCCCCCCCCCCCCCCCCCCCCCCCCCCCCCCCCCCCCCCCCCCCCCCCCCCCCCCCCCCCCCCCCCCCCCCCCCCCCCCCCCCCCCCCCCCCCCCCCCCCCCCCCCCCCCCCCCCCCCCCCCCCCCCCCCCCCCCCCCCCCCCCCCCCCCCCCCCCCCCCCCCCCCCCCCCCCCCCCCCCCCCCCCCCCCCCCCCCCCCCCCCCCCCCCCCCCCCCCCCCCCCCCCCCCCCCCCCCCCCCCCCCCCCCCCCCCCCCCCCCCCCCCCCCCCCCCCCCCCCCCCCCCCCCCCCCCCCCCCCCCCCCCCCCCCCCCCCCCCCCCCCCCCCCCCCCCCCCCCCCCCCCCCCCCCCCCCCCCCCCCCCCCCCCCCCCCCCCCCCCCCCCCCCCCCCCCCCCCCCCCCCCCCCCCCCCCCCCCCCCCCCCCCCCCCCCCCCCCCCCCCCCCCCCCCCCCCCCCCCCCCCCCCCCCCCCCCCCCCCCCCCCCCCCCCCCCCCCCCCCCCCCCCCCCCCCCCCCCCCCCCCCCCCCCCCCCCCCCCCCCCCCCCCCCCCCCCCCCCCCCCCCCCCCCCCCCCCCCCCCCCCCCCCCCCCCCCCCCCCCCCCCCCCCCCCCCCCCCCCCCCCCCCCCCCCCCCCCCCCCCCCCCCCCCCCCCCCCCCCCCCCCCCCCCCCCCCCCCCCCCCCCCCCCCCCCCCCCCCCCCCCCCCCCCCCCCCCCCCCCCCCCCCCCCCCCCCCCCCCCCCCCCCCCCCCCCCCCCCCCCCCCCCCCCCCCCCCCCCCCCCCCCCCCCCCCCCCCCCCCCCCCCCCCCCCCCCCCCCCCCCCCCCCCCCCCCCCCCCCCCCCCCCCCCCCCCCCCCCCCCCCCCCCCCCCCCCCCCCCCCCCCCCCCCCCCCCCCCCCCCCCCCCCCCCCCCCCCCCCCCCCCCCCCCCCCCCCCCCCCCCCCCCCCCCCCCCCCCCCCCCCCCCCCCCCCCCCCCCCCCCCCCCCCCCCCCCCCCCCCCCCCCCCCCCCCCCCCCCCCCCCCCCCCCCCCCCCCCCCCCCCCCCCCCCCCCCCCCCCCCCCCCCCCCCCCCCCCCCCCCCCCCCCCCCCCCCCCCCCCCCCCCCCCCCCCCCCCCCCCCCCCCCCCCCCCCCCCCCCCCCCCCCCCCCCCCCCCCCCCCCCCCCCCCCCCCCCCCCCCCCCCCCCCCCCCCCCCCCCCCCCCCCCCCCCCCCCCCCCCCCCCCCCCCCCCCCCCCCCCCCCCCCCCCCCCCCCCCCCCCCCCCCCCCCCCCCCCCCCCCCCCCCCCCCCCCCCCCCCCCCCCCCCCCCCCCCCCCCCCCCCCCCCCCCCCCCCCCCCCCCCCCCCCCCCCCCCCCCCCCCCCCCCCCCCCCCCCCCCCCCCCCCCCCCCCCCCCCCCCCCCCCCCCCCCCCCCCCCCCCCCCCCCCCCCCCCCCCCCCCCCCCCCCCCCCCCCCCCCCCCCCCCCCCCCCCCCCCCCCCCCCCCCCCCCCCCCCCCCCCCCCCCCCCCCCCCCCCCCCCCCCCCCCCCCCCCCCCCCCCCCCCCCCCCCCCCCCCCCCCCCCCCCCCCCCCCCCCCCCCCCCCCCCCCCCCCCCCCCCCCCCCCCCCCCCCCCCCCCCCCCCCCCCCCCCCCCCCCCCCCCCCCCCCCCCCCCCCCCCCCCCCCCCCCCCCCCCCCCCCCCCCCCCCCCCCCCCCCCCCCCCCCCCCCCCCCCCCCCCCCCCCCCCCCCCCCCCCCCCCCCCCCCCCCCCCCCCCCCCCCCCCCCCCCCCCCCCCCCCCCCCCCCCCCCCCCCCCCCCCCCCCCCCCCCCCCCCCCCCCCCCCCCCCCCCCCCCCCCCCCCCCCCCCCCCCCCCCCCCCCCCCCCCCCCCCCCCCCCCCCCCCCCCCCCCCCCCCCCCCCCCCCCCCCCCCCCCCCCCCCCCCCCCCCCCCCCCCCCCCCCCCCCCCCCCCCCCCCCCCCCCCCCCCCCCCCCCCCCCCCCCCCCCCCCCCCCCCCCCCCCCCCCCCCCCCCCCCCCCCCCCCCCCCCCCCCCCCCCCCCCCCCCCCCCCCCCCCCCCCCCCCCCCCCCCCCCCCCCCCCCCCCCCCCCCCCCCCCCCCCCCCCCCCCCCCCCCCCCCCCCCCCCCCCCCCCCCCCCCCCCCCCCCCCCCCCCCCCCCCCCCCCCCCCCCCCCCCCCCCCCCCCCCCCCCCCCCCCCCCCCCCCCCCCCCCCCCCCCCCCCCCCCCCCCCCCCCCCCCCCCCCCCCCCCCCCCCCCCCCCCCCCCCCCCCCCCCCCCCCCCCCCCCCCCCCCCCCCCCCCCCCCCCCCCCCCCCCCCCCCCCCCCCCCCCCCCCCCCCCCCCCCCCCCCCCCCCCCCCCCCCCCCCCCCCCCCCCCCCCCCCCCCCCCCCCCCCCCCCCCCCCCCCCCCCCCCCCCCCCCCCCCCCCCCCCCCCCCCCCCCCCCCCCCCCCCCCCCCCCCCCCCCCCCCCCCCCCCCCCCCCCCCCCCCCCCCCCCCCCCCCCCCCCCCCCCCCCCCCCCCCCCCCCCCCCCCCCCCCCCCCCCCCCCCCCCCCCCCCCCCCCCCCCCCCCCCCCCCCCCCCCCCCCCCCCCCCCCCCCCCCCCCCCCCCCCCCCCCCCCCCCCCCCCCCCCCCCCCCCCCCCCCCCCCCCCCCCCCCCCCCCCCCCCCCCCCCCCCCCCCCCCCCCCCCCCCCCCCCCCCCCCACCGTTATCCATCACATCAATCTATCAATTTTGAATTTCTATCTCTTGTGTGTGGTCCAATAACGACTATATTTTTCATTCTCACTACATTAATGAGAATCAAATGGAACCTAAGTAAACTCATCTTCTTACCCCTTAAACTCTAAAAGATATCCATTATAGAATCTAGCACTCCCAAGTTGCAAGATTGAGATGTAATGTGTCGCACCCAAATTGCAAAATTGATTTGTATGGATGGCAAAGTCAGAGAGGGGTTACTGAATCACCGTTTATTTTGCAGGACACATCACGCACGCATGCACTGTGCACCATATTATTTGAAATTTTGCATGCCAACAAAAACTTTCGGTGCGTTTGGACAGGAGGATAGTACAAAGCAGCAGTCAATTATGAGCACATCAAGAATCTCCGTCTTCTAATCATATCGTGCAGATGTAAATTATTACGCCGTTTTCTAATCCTATCGTGCGTTTGTAAATTATTATTTACGTGTAGCACAACTTTAAAATCAATAAAGGGAACTATAATCTCAATAAATGAAAAATATTTGTTGTACAACACCATTTACATAATATTTTACAAATTGATGAGGTATCAAAAAGAAAGTGGAAATTTTTTTATTTTATTCGTTCGAAGAGATTTTGACCCAATTAAATCTCGTCACATAATCTGTTCGTAAATAAATTCGTAAGTTGTAATGTATAGGTAGAGCAACCGATCTCAAATTCTAATGAAAAATCATGATGTGAGTCTTTTAAAGATAAATGCAATCTAGTAAAGATGACAAACGGGTTGAGCAGTTCGTCGGCTCGACTGCTTGGCTTGTGAAAACGCGAGCCGCTCATGCTCGTCGACTGCTTGGCTTGTGAAAACGCGAGCCGCTCATGCTCGTCAAATGACTAGCCCGAGCTGAGCACGAGAGCGGCTCATGAAAAACTAAACAAAAATAATAAAAAAAAAAACATGAAAAAGTAAAAAAAAAAATTGAAAAAGCTCGTGAGCTCACGAGCTCGTGGGCAGAGCTGAGCTGAGCTCGTAGGTTTATGGGCCAAGCCTGCTCGGCTCGGCTCGTGACTCGTTTCTTACGAGCCACGAGCTCGAGCCAAGCTTGTGGGTTTAAGGACCCAGCCGGCTCGACTCGGCTCGGCCCATTGCCATGACTAGACCAAGTGTAAAAATAAAATATTTAACCATCAATAAGGTGGTAATTTTTTTATCAACCAATTTTTTTTCTTATTTTTATGAATTCGAAGGTAGAGAATTTATTGAGGGCACACGTGTGTTTGAGTTTCGTTATAATGTCTTTATAATGAAAATAGTAAATCTTACGAAATGTTTAGCCAGGTGAGTAGTGGTTAAAACTAAAATTTGACTAAAAATAATAAATAACTTATGTTTTTCAAACATGTAAATATTTTGTTTCTTATACCACGTTATAAATGCACCCTAAATTAAACATATCTTTTATAAATACACAACATTAATTTTATGATTTAGTCCTATTCCAATTAATAATTAAAAAACTGTGGTGCACACCCCTTTTCACCATTACCCTTCTCCCCCACCCCCTATCGCACCCATATTATAGTCATAAACGTCAGGCGTAGCAAGGCAAGGATCAATAATCGAGTCTTACAAGTTAGGCGAAATCTAGTCGTAATAAAACGTTTTCCTTCTTTATTATCCTAATAATTCTAGACCAGTAAACAAATAAATAAAATACATACATCTTGAATTTGGCAATGGAAGATCAAAGTTTAACTCAAGCGTAGGTGGAAGGAGATGGGGTGCCCCCAACCCAGAAGCAAATTGGTTTGTAAAATGGGAAATTACAAGAAATCAGGTGTTGAAAGATTGATTTTCAAAAATTTCAACCAATCTTTCAAAAATCAGGTTGAAAGTTTAATTATTCAAAAACAAGGTAATAAATCAATATCATCCCAAACCCTAGAAACCATTTCCATTTTCTTTCTCTCTCTATCTCTCTGTCTTCTTTGTCTTCCGTCTTCTCCACCTTCTCTCCTCTCCACCTTCTCTTTTCTCTCTCTACCAACCATCATTGGCGACGCCTCCCATCTCTGCTGGCAGAAGTGTGTTGGATGTGCTGGGTGGCAAATCTGGTGGTCGCGTTGATGGCAGTATGGTGGTTGTGGGGTGTTAGTTGTGTTGGGTGGCGGATTTGGTGGTTGCAGTATGGAGGTGATGGTGGTCGTGGCAAATCTGGTGGTCACAGTGATGGTGGCGAGATCTGGTTTGGATCTTATTTGTTGTTGGAAATGGTAGTTGTGGTGGTGGCTGGCGGCGATGGTGGAGTCGGCGACGATGCTGTGATGTGGTGTCTGTTTGTGGAGTACTGGCTGGTGGTGGGTGATTGAAGTTGTAGATGGAGGTGGTGTGTGGTGTTGCAGCATGTGTTTGTGGCGGCGACGGCGACGACGATGTGATAGTCATGGCTTTGTTTCCTGCAGCGATGGTGGTGTGTTTCTGTTGTTGGCAATTGTGGCACATTTCTGTGGTGGTGGAGGTGGTTGTGTTGTTGTGGTGGTGGTAGTGGTGTGGCTACGGCGACGATGGTGTGGTGGTGGCGACGGCAGTGGCTGAGTGAGGGTGGTTGCAAGTTGTCGTAGTGGCCGTGACGGTAGTGTTGGTGACGGTGGCATATGACCATTATATGGTGTATGTGACTAATAATTTGGTCATGGGTGGTGGATCAGATCGAGGTTGGGTGTTTTAGTATATGTGACCAACTATTTGGTTCAACTTGAAAATATGTGACTGATCGATAAAATGTGACTTACAATTTTTTTATCTGTGACTAATAAAATAAACTGTGATGTATAAAAAAATTTATTTGTGACCTCGGAATAATTTGTGACCAATTAATTTGATAAAATGTGACTAGTAAATAATTTGTGACTCATATGGATGCATCTGTGACCATGGATTATATAATTGTGATTTTAATATATTTAATTAATTAACAAATACCTGATTTTTGCATTGTTGAACTTAAGACCCGAAAATTGATTTAGTGATAGTTAATATATGATTTATGAACTCTTCCCTTGTAAAAATTGGAAGACTTAGCCCAAATTCTTGGTAAAAATAAAAAAGAATAAAAAATTTAGCCCAACCCAAAAATTAAGTTTACCTAACTAACTTTATTCTCAACACAATCACAATGTTCAATTATTCAATTTAGTTTAAAACTCTACAACAATTATATATTTATTTTATTCATATTCATGATACACAAATACGCAAATAACTTGTTACCAAATTAGGTTTTTATTTCATGCGCGCACATGAATAACTAAGTTTAAAGAGTTCACTTATAATCAAATTAGTTTATTATATAACAAATAATTTTTATTGATTAAAGATAAATGACATATTTGAACAGTATGAAATGTTACATGTTTGACTAAACTTAAAAGTAATTTAATTTTTTCTAATGTATTTTTTCATTTATAACTTATTTATACTTTTGAGTTAAGAATTTATTTATTTCAACCATGAAATGAATGTTATTATCAAAATAAGTAATATACTTTATATTTAATTTTATTAGTTAAAAATATATTTGTTTGAACGTTGTTACAAGTGTCCCAAAATATATTATGACCCACATTATTATGAAAGTTATGAATTTAACCTTTTAAACTAAATCTCAAATGGTATAGAGTATCTTTTATGGTATGAGTTCATTGAAAAAAGAAATTAAATTTCAGCTCATGCTAACGTATCTTTCTGGCTCCACCCCTTACTCAAATGATAAGAAATAAGTATTACCAAGTCAGTGATCTAGGTTCGAGTCTCGTTTGAGGAGAAAGGTGAAATTAAAAAAAAAAAAATAGCAATGAATGAGCATTCATGGAGTTGAATTTTAAAAAGAAAAATTCCACGGCGTGAGCCTTAGATGATAGTGGCATGAAATAGATCTGGACCAGATGGTGGTGTGGCTCTAACCTATCGCCGATATGATGGAGGCGGGTGGTGAGTGTGATGGTGGTGATAGTGACGCAGAGTGTGCTGAAAAGTGTATAATTACGATTCTAAAAAATTACACACACATAACCATAATACGTAGCGTAAGTTATAATTTATAATTGATTACATATAATGTAACATGATTAAAATGTAAATTAACATAGTGTAAGTTACAATCAATACAACTTAATGAATGTATGTTAAATATATTCATACTACATTTTCAATAATTGTCCATAATTTAATTGCGTGAAAGGTCCATAACTTTAACTCATTATGACATTTATTTTATCAATTTTTTTCATTGCATTATTATTCTCAAATTAATATACGTGTCCACGATGACGATTTTTCTCCAATAAAAAGACTTATTCACCTCTCGTATTTTTAAATAAGCCAAAAAAATATAAAATATTTGTCCCTTATTTTAAAGCGCACTACTATTTTTTTGGATGAAAATCGTGATTAAGAACAATATTTACTAGTTAATGAGAGGTCAAAGCTAATAATAGATTTTACTTGATTTTTCAACTTGACCTCCTAAATGTTGTCGAGTTGTAACTATCCCTTCCATTTTATTGTTGAACTATCCAAGATGTACCGGTCCTAGGGCCAAGAAGGCCCAAATATTTAAGTAGCCCAATTGTTGACAATTAGGCCCAACTAACCTACCGATTCAGCCTTAAGTAGTTCAATTCATTGAAAACCCAAAATAATGTTCCAAAGGTCATTTAGACTAACCTACCGATATCTATAATTTTTATCAACTTTTCAACTATATATTTCATCAACTTTTATCGAAATCAACTAAAAATTGATTTTTAACTAAATCGAACACGATTCAAATGTATAAGAAACTAATATAAACAACATAGAAGTTGTTAGGTCAAATGTTGTAATTAGTATGTTTGTGAACAAAATGATCTTATTTGAACACTTACAAAAAATCAAGGATTTGGATGCAATTTTGTAAAGTTGAGTTAGGTAGCCTAGAGTTTGAGTTCAAGTTTGGAAACAAGGAAAAAATAGCGCCGGAATTTCGCTAGCTTCACGTCTGGACACCGCTCGAACGACAAAAATAGAATCGATGTTGCTCACTTATCGCTCAGGCGTCGCTCGAGCGACATGCTCTCTCGCTCGAGCGACATATTTACGTGGCCAGACCTGATTTGCAATTTTAAAGAATTTTACATGGCCCATAACACACAAACGTCCCCAACTATAAATACAGATGATTGGGACGAAATTTTAGGGGGTTGTCTCATTGTGCTTTCATTTCATAACACATACACATCGTTTTTTGAGAGATCCAAGAGCATAATTATTTGGTGATTGATCAATATCATTCTTGAGATCCGACAACCAAGTTTTAGGATAACATCAAGGTTCGTAAATCCAAAACACCTGACTTTCTTAACACTTTGAGGAATGTACTTTCTCAATGGGATTTCAGAAGTTTCTGAAGGTTGGACTACAAGTGCAGGAAGGATAATAGAAATAGGTGATTCCTGGGTATCCACTTGGAAGAGACGTGTGATGAAGATTGTGAGTCTGGAATTTACAGTGAATCTTAGAAGCTACATAAGGTAGATCGGGATATCTATCAGGTGGCTAGATAGTAACTATGGACTACGGTAGCATATTGTGAGTCTAAAGGAACAACAAATCTTGGAGATTATAGGAATTACAACAATAGGAACTAGTGGAACTTGCTAGGCTGGAAACGAATTGTAACTCACATTATCTATAGTGGAGGTAACTGGTTTGGTCCCAGAGTTTTTACCCAGTCGGGTTTCTCCGTCATCAAACTTTATGTTGTTTATTGCTTTCCAATAATTACAACTGTGGCAATTCAAATTAGGAAATTGGATTGTATGATTAACCATCTAGAAACTAATTAAAAGTGACATGTTGCTTTAATTAGTATAATTCTGTAGTAAGGTCGAATTTAGTTAGTAAACCACGTATTTTTAATTAGTATCAGAGCTTAATTTTGATTCCCGACCTTAATTTGTCTAGATGGTTAGTTCATTATCTGTTATGTCCAATTTGTTGGCAATAATTATGCTTATTGGAAGGTTAGAATGAGAGATTTCCTAAAATTAATGGATGGGGGAATTTGGTTATGTATGATTAATGGTTGGATTGCCCCTAATTCTACTGTTAATAATGAAGTTATTCCCACTCTCATTGCTAATTGGATTAGAACAAACTTAGATGAGTGTAACTGGAATAGCAAACCCTTACATGCTTTATTTATAAGAGTGTCATATGTGAGGTAGCCAAAGAGGTTTGTGATATTCTACAGAACACTAATGAGGGAACTTAGGTTGTTAAGAACTCGAAATCGCAAATGTTGACCACTAGGTTTGAGGAGATTAGAATGAGAGAATATGACACGTTTGATGTCATCTACGCAAGCTTAAACGACATAGTGAACTCTAACTTCAACCTAGGAGAGAAAATCCCCGAGCCTAAGATAGTGCGTAAAATTCTTAAATTCTTACCAGAGCATTTCAGGCCTAAAATCACGACGATTGAAGAAAATAAGGACATATATTTCATTAAGGTAGAGGAGTAAGTTGGATCCGTTCAGACGTATGAACTGACCTTAGATAAACATGTTAAAAAACATCCAGAATGAATCATCTGATTCTGATTTGCTGGATGATGAGGAGTTAGCTTACCTGGCTAAAAAATTTCGAAAAATGTTTAGGAAGAAAAATAACTCTCAAGAGAGACACAAAGGTGGCCCAAGTGAATCTAGGAAAAAATCTAAATCTGTGAGGTGTCATAATTGTCGAGGTTTTGGTCACGTTAGGAGTGAGTGTCCTAGCAGTAGAAGAATTTTAGATAAGAATATGAATGCTACTGTCGCTGATGACGAGTCTAACTCGAACAATCAGAGTGAGAAATCCACTCGCGAGGAAAGTGGAAAATATATTGTCTTTACTACTAGGGTTAAGGAAGGATCTAAACAGGGGAGTGTAAGAGAAGATAACGTGGATAGTGATGAGGATTCTAATGAAGAGTCTATGAGTGATAGAGATATCCAAGAGGCTTATGATAAGATGTATGGGGAAAGTCTTAAGATTCATACTAAAAATAAAGTCTTGAGTGCGAGGAATAAGGAACTTGAATTGGAAAATGAGAAGTTAATAGTGCACATTAAGGAATCTACATCGATCCTGCGTGAAGTAAAATCCATGAATGAAACTTTAGAGACTCAGGTTAAGAACCTCACCGGTGAGCTTGAGAAGTCATCTAGGAGAGTCAATCAGTTGCAACTGAGAAAGAGACCTTAGAAATCCAGGTTAAGAGCCTTCTGAGCGATCTAGAATATTCTAAGTCTCAACTGCTTGTCTTTTCTAGTGGTTCTAAAAAGTTAGATAATATTTTAGGAATGAGCAAGCTGGTTGGAAATAATGGAGGTTTAGGTTTTAAGAAAAATATTGATAGTACTTCTAAGACCACATTTGTCCTTGCCACTGACCAGCCCAAACATGTGCCTAACCCCGACTTTAAGAATAAGGGATATGCAAGACAGATGCTTACCCCGCCAACCTAAGAATGGATATCAACCATCACATACTGTTGGTCATAGGTTTATCCCTACATGTTTTCACTGTGATAAGTTAGGACACATAAAACCTAGGTGTCATCGTTTCCTGAATAGAAATAGAAATTGAAACTTAAATAGAAATAAGATAAGGAGTTTGTTGGTCAGATTGACTTTCTTACTAATCAAGTGAGTTAATTGACGAAGTTAATGGCACATATGAATAGGAATATTCATGTCGCTAGGCAAGTTTGGGTGAAGAAAAATGACCTGAAATTTTTTGAAATAGATCACGGTGCTCTTAAAGGTAAGAGCATTTGCATATCTAACTGATTAGGTATTTTTGATGCATGTTCATGTTTTATTTTCATGTGATATTGATTTATGCATGCATCATATCTATTTTTTTGTTTTCTAGATAGAAATCACATGCATTTTTTATTATTATTTTTGTGTGTTTGATTTTTTATATGTTTGGTGCATTCATGTTTTAAAAGAAAAACAACAAAAAAAAACTGGAAAATTGAAAAATAAAAAATGTGATAAATCGTTTTTACAACTTAATATATAATATACTTGAATTTGTTTGTTGTGATCAAGTATGTGTTTAATCAATGCGCTATAACATAGTTTTCATTGCTAGCTTAGGTTATTTATGAAATATTTAGTATGTGTGTCTTCATGTATCGTCTGCACTGAACATACTATGATAGTGTTAGTGGAATTCTACCGCGTGTATGAGATTTGGGATGACAGTTACACGTTAGTAAGGTGAATTTGAACATGAAATGACCTTATTTATTAAACATAAGCTCAAATTTATCCCCTCTAGGAAAAGGTTCAATATCTTATGTTTTTTTTTTGGGAACCTATTTGACTCGAACAATTAAGTTTACTGGGGTTTTTCATAGCCTGGTGCCTATGGTCGACTGACATGGGTTAACCGACCTAAATCTCGTTATAGGGGTCATTTTAGTCACTTAATGGAGAAGAGTTTGCACTTAAGATGTGAAAAAATAACTATGAGCTTCAAATATAAAAATATATATATGCAAAAAGTTAGGTGTAGAAAAGAAAATTAGTTTTTATTTCAATATCCTAATGCACGTTAAATGGTTTGACTTTCATAAGTAGAGAAATACACTTATGGCAGTGATGTTTAACATGTCATTTTTCACAAAATTAAGGTTTTGAGTCATGCTTACAAATGATTAATGACACGTTACACACATAAATCATTTATACAATTTACTCAACGTTAACTTAAACTGAGTATGTGGGAAGGTTTACTTTACATTGATTATACTTATGCATATTAACGACTGTATTTTTGAATGATTACATGTTAAAGTTTTTTTTTTATATATCCCTTAGTCATTTGTGACAAAAGGGGGTGAGAGAATATACACAAGGGAGCATTGAATTGAATGATAATTTGAGATTTGCATTTTATATATAGGGGTCGTTGGGGAGAGATATAGATGTATTTGCCTAGAACATAAAAATATTGAGAGTTTGCAATAAGGGGAGCATGTGCATTGCATATCTATCCATAGTTGTTTGAGTTTTGATGTTTTGTGATGTTAATGTTTCGGTTGGTGTTTTGTAATGTCACGTCTCAAACTAGCATGCTTATTTGTGTTCATGAATATTTGATTTCTTGTATCACGTGCTTTTATATTAGGTATTGAGTTTTTTATTTCAAGAAACAGACCAATGAATGTAAGAAGTAGAAGAACTTGAGTAACTTGGGTAGTATATATTGGGTAGTTTGATTTCTTTGTATTGTTTTTTGTCACAAAATGTCAAAGGGGAAGATTGTTAGGTCTAATGTTGTAATTAACATGTTTGTGAACAAAAATGTCTTATTTGAACACTTATAAAAAGTCAAGGATTTGGATGCAATTTTGTATAGTTAAGTTAGGTAGTCTACGGTTTTAGTTCGAGTTTAGAAATAAGAAAAAATCGGTGTCAAAATTTCGCTAGCTTCACACTTGGCCACTACTCAAGCGACGTAAATAGAACCACTGTCGCCCACTTATCGCCTAGGCATGGCTTGAGCAACAGATCTTTAGCTCGAGCAACATATTTATGCGGCCAGGCCTGATTTGCGTTTTTGAAGAATTTTACGCGTCCCATAACACACAAACGTCCCCAACTAGATGATCGGGAAGAATTTTAGGGGGTTGCTTCATTGTGCTTTCATTGTATAACACATACACATCATTTTTTGAGAGATCCAAGAGCATAATTATTAGGTGATTCATCCATGTTATTCTTGAGATCCGACAACCCAGTTTTGGAAAAACATCAAGGTTCGTGAATCCAAAAATCCCGAACTTCCTTAACACTTTGAGAAATGTACTTTCTCAGTTGGACTTCAAAAGTTTTTGGAGGTTGAGAGAGATTAGACTACAAGCGCAGGAAGAAGAACATGAATAGGTGATTCCTGATATCTACTTGGAAGAGTGTTAAAGATTGTGAACCTGTAATTTACAGCGGATCTTGGAAGCTACATGAGGTAGATTGAGAGATCTAGTAGGTTATCTAGATAGTATCTACGATAGCAGATCGTGAGTTTGGAGGAACAGCATATCTTGGAGATTATACGAACTACAACGGCAGGAACTAGTGGAATTTGTTAGACTGGAAACGAACTGTAACTCAAGCATTTACCCAATTAGGTTTCTCCGTATCAAATTTTGTGTTGTTTATTACTTTCCAATAATTACAACTTAGGAAATTGGATTGTATGATTAATCATATAGAAACTAATTAAAAGTGACTTATTGCTTTAATTAGTATAATTCTGTACGTAAGATCGAACTTAATTCGTAAACCGCGTATTTTTAGAAGTATCGATGACTTTTTAAACTTTTTTCATTAAATTTTATTCTTATGGCACCCCATTTAACGAATCCTTTTTCTTATAAATATCCAGTATGGACTCGAGATCTATTGAACATATAATTTTAGTAAATAAATAAAATTCTTCTCTATTGCGGGATTCCATGTGCATGGAGCAATGTAAACTATTGTCTTCGTCAGCATCAAAAGACAACAATGGAATATATTCCACTGTTTATTACTTATTAAAAAACATAAAAAAAAAAAAAAATGCTCAGAAATCAAGAACCAAAGAATTAATATTGTGGGACCATGCTTCACATGCACGACACGTGTCACAGTCATGTGCAACGGGAATGTAAGAAAATATTTATAGATATTTTAATTTACAAACATCATGTCTTTATTTTAAAGTTGCATGTGATGAGGTAATTGCAAGCGTGCACATCCATGCCATGCATGGAGATCTGTGACCGCGAATTGGCCTTTGTCTTTTGTTTCCACAATTTCAAGAAAAATAATATTTATCATCGTGATAATAAAATATCGATTATGTGACAATTAATTATTTCTCGAATAATGTTATATAGCATTAGTGATGTTAGAATACCAATATATGAGGGCAATATGCTATTAGTTCAATTAAAAGTAAAATTATGTGATTTATTTAATGGAACATGTAATTTAGGGTGTGTTTGAGCCACATTATTTTGGAAGAATCTATTCTGGAATAGTTGATTGATGGAGAATGTGTGGTTGAAAAAAAGGAAAAGTTATTGATGTGATGGAAAATATTATTTTATTGAAAAATGTGTGGTTGAAAATGAGCAGAAGAATGAAAATGAAAATTTTAATTTGTATCAAACATGTGCTTAATGTCACTAGGCTACTACTTATATTGGTGTCAAATTTAGGGCGGCTGTGGGCCGGTTCGGTTCAGGTTTTTTCGGTTCCAAAAGTTTCGGGTATTTAATAAATGGAACCGTTCGGGTTCGGTTCGGTTCTATACCATAATTAAATTTTTTTAACATTTACAACAACACTACATAAATACAACAAATGACATTTTCATTCGTAACTTTTACAAATTAACGTAGCATAATTTAAAAACACATAAATAACAAGATATTGAATAAGATTAATTCAAGTAACACAAATACCAAAAAGTAGATACTAATATTAAAATATCGATGATCTACATTCAATTTTTTAAAATTGGCTTGAACAAGCTACTAAATAGCAAATTGGGTTTTGTAAATAATTTTTCAAATGGGCTCGAACAGCCTAGTAAATAAATATATTATAAAAAAATTAATTTTATTAGATTAATGTGTTAATTTGTTTTAAAAAATTTAATTAATCTAATATAAAAAATAAAAAAAATTATTTAGTCGGGTCTTATTCGGTTCTTGGTTTAGACCCGAGATCCGACCCAAACTGTTCGGTTCTCAATTCGAGTACCCGTTCGGGTATTTAATTTATGAAGAAGCGCTCGATTCGATTCGGTTCGGTTCGGTTCAGTCCAAGAACTTTTGTCCAGCCCCTAGTCAAATTACACTACTCTCTCTCTCTCGCCACCACCTCACATAAAAATAGAAGGATTATGTTACGTGTATAAAAACTTTTACTCAGATAAAATTTTTTGTGCAAATAGATTTTTCCAAAATTGAAATGCTAAATCCTATTATTTCATGTAAAGTGCAAATTAACACTATTCCATCGTTATAATGATAAATAACAGTATTCCAATTTTAAATTTAGTAGTTACCAAATACCCTAAAAAATAAAGTTGTAGAAAACGAAAATCAATTATAAGAGGTTATTGTCTTCCTTTATCTATTTGTAAGGACAGTTGCCCTTTTAATTTCTAATGAATCGTTCGGCTGAACTTTTACCATAAGAGGTTATTGTCTTCCTTCGTCTATTTATAAGGACAATTGCCTCCATTTGATCACACTTTTACTTTTACCTTCGGTCAATTTCGTTTAAAAACTTTTATAGTCACTTAAAACACTTTTCGAAAATTATTCAAATAAGTTTAAAAATAATTTCGTATTTTAGAATCAAATTTTGACTCTTCAAAAGTCTTGCCAATGAACCCTTGATTTGACAATGCTAATTTATTTCGCTACTAGTTTAGTCTATTAATAAGAAAAAAATTGCAATTATCGTGTACAAATTTAACATAGTTATACATTTGGTTAATGATATGGAATAATGATAGTTATTTTTGTAAGAAAAATAAAAATGGCATAATTTTGAAAATATCGATAACAGGTTAATTTTAAAAGTTCTTTGACGATCGTACTTAGTCAAATCTATAAATCACCTACATCATCTTAAAGCTTGTTTCGAGAACTATATCATGGACATATCGAATTGTTCAAACAGATATTAAAAATGATTAAATATGCGTCAAACGTGATTCTTAAAAAGAAGCGTCTAACTGTGGAAATGAGCTATTTTGACGTAACATTTGTTAAGAAGTTTAATAGGACAAAAAATAAGTAGCATTTATATCACCATATATGATGTTGATCTCATTTAAAATTTCCCACACACTTTCATGTGATTTCATTAAGATTCTAATATGCAATAAGAAAGACATATAAGCACAATATTATCAAGTCTAAGTGATAGAGAGAGATGGAAGACTGAAATTTGAGGAAGTAATGTAGCGGATGTAAATGTGTTAATTTTGATCTTCACCTCTATTTTTTGCATGTTTGACCGTGCCTCCTACTTCAGAATCTCTGCATACACCACTAGGTTTTTTTGTACGTATTTTTTTTGTCTTTGTGTCGGTGACTAATTTTTGGAGCATATAAAAACACTTACAATGCATAAACCTATCAAAGGACGAGACGAGCCGTGAGCCCGTAATTAATTTTTGAAGCATATAAAGCTTCTTTTTTTTTTTTTGTTGAAAACAATTAAGCATTTCAATTAAAAAAAGAAAAAGAAAAAAGAAGTATTCTCTTTTTCAAAACACTTATATACATGAACCTATCAAAGGACGAGATAAAAAATAGGAATATGCTTTGGCGAATTTTCTTTACTACCGTTTTTTGTTTGCTTTCCATTGCTGCGTTTTTCTTTGGTATTTCCAAACACGACATATTGTGGGGTCCATTATCTTTTCGAGTTCTCCTAGTTTATATGGATGGCTGCTTAATTATGGACAAAAGGAGTGATAAAGTGCCCATAAACATTAATATAATCTCACATAATGTATGACATTCTATCATTAAAATATTTAAAATCAAATCATCTACTTCCACGTAGGATTATGCCACTGCTTCTAATAAAATTCATTTGGCAACCTGGCAAAATCGTAGTTATAAAACTGAACCCGACCGAGAACTTGGCGGTTCGGACCAAATTACTTAGATGATCAAACTGCAATTGAATCAAATAAAGTCCGGATAAATCATTTGATTTTGGTAAACATGACGGCTTGTTTGACCAATTCTTGATTGTGCTTTAAAATTTTATTTTTCAACTTCGGACCTGAAGGAAATTGATCCCTTGACATATGACCATAGTTATCATATTCGATTTGGGGCATCGGTCTGATCAAGACATTGGATCATCCGAATACTGATTGAATCGATAGATTAGTGATTGGACCAGTAGATCGTTGCTTAGAAAATTATGGAAAAAAATTATAAGTATAGATTTTCTCGGTGAGACAAAATTAAATATTTTAAATTTAATTGTCACTATTTATTTTATATCGATAAATTATAAACTAATTGTTAGTATAATGCGATACGTTATTGATATTATAATCTAATTGTTACTATATTGTTTATATTTTATATTATTTCTCATATATTGTGTATATTTTTCTCATTTTTGTGTTTTTATTAATTGACCACTAAAAGTTTCGGGGTATTCAATTCATCTTAACTAAAAAGTAATCTCTCCTATTAGGATATACATTATAAACGAATAAATGACAATAATATTTCTTTTATCTAAATGGTAAGTTACTCACCCTTTGAGTTGTGGCATAGTTATAATACCTGGCCTGACTAGTTCGGTCTTGAATTGGGGTCCTGGATCGGCTTGAATTGCTTAGATCACGTAGATAATTGAATTGTAATTGAACGTGTCAAAAGCTGATTAAAGCTCTAATAAATTTTCATTTTTTGATAAACATGATGATTCGATTTGACTTAATTCTTGATCGGACTTCAAAAATTATTTTTTCTGCTTTGGACGGGAAGGGCTTTCATCCCTCGACCTACAAGGTAACTTACCATTGATGGAAATGAAATATTGTTGTCATTTATTTGTTTACTAGGTATAAACAACGTGCAATGTACGTTTGCTTAGTTTATATATAATTTTTTTGTTCATTAAATAATTAATGATGTAATGTTTATGTAATTGATAAATAATTACACATTGTGATATATTAATTTTAATTTGAATAGTGTTAAATTATAAATTAAAATGTATAAGTTTGTGTTTCCTACTATTATATTATATTAAATTTTGCACTTAATCATGAACATTTTGTAAATAATAAAATAATAGATAACATTATAATACAAAACTAAATAAATAAATATTTTTTATTCATTGAGTTTAATGTACCTTACCAAATAAATTATTAGCATTTTTAAATTGATAATCTCCACATCTATTTTGTTTTTTTAGTTTCATTTTTTTTCCTAGTGACTAAAATGTAGCAGTACAAAGCCTTTTCTATTTCCCATTCATTTATTAATAATGTTCTAAAAGGCGTAATGCGTTGCGAGACGTCGATCTTGAGAATCAAGAATCACAAGTTTAGACGCGTCAATGCGAAAAATAAGCGTCATAATGCGTTTCGTATTTTTAATATTATTTTAATTATTTTTAAGACATTAAATATATTTTTATTTTAAAAAATAGTTTTTTTCTATATTATAAAAAATAGATTTTTTACTATATCATAAAATCATTTAATATTTAAAAATAATACTTACTAAACATTTAATATAATACTATAATATTGCTAATTAGTGTTAGAAGAATTTTAATTTTTTTTATTAATTAAGGAACTAAATATGAGCATTAATCATATGATTTATACGAAAAGTCTGCGGATTTGATAATTTCGATATCTGGAAATGGAGATGAATGGTTTTGGTTCACAATCGAGAATGATTCCGACGTGAAGTCCTTGGGAATTCAATTGGGGTCGAACCGAGTGCAATAAATACATAAAAATAATTCAAAGTAAATCTATCTTTACTAATTAGATTCATTATCCTACAATTAGTCCCAACACTAAAAATTAAAAATAAATATGTTAAAATAGTTTACTTTGTTAAATTAAAATATTTTAAACTTATAGAAAATAATATATAATATTAATATATTAATAATCAAGTGCAATTTAAGTTAAATTTGAAAATTAAATAAATGAAAAAATGAAAGTGAATATTACAATTTAATTAGTTGTAATTCAAAATCAAATTAGTCAATTAGACATACATTTGAAAATGATTTTGATGAGCATTTTAACATTTTTATTTTGTTGTCACTATCCCACATTGGAAGTTTATAAAACTATTGGAGTTAAGAGCGTATATAAAATGCACAATCCCACATTGAAAGTTTATGAAATCTTTGTAGAGAATTGTATCTATAAAATGAGCATGACATCCAATACTTCTCCATGGGCTTTAGAATTGTAAATTTTGAAACCCAATAATGGAGTTAAAATTTTTTAAACTAAAACTAACGGTGAAAATAGATTTTCCGTTAAAACAACAAATTCCGTTAAATTTTCCGTTAAAACAAGAATTTCCGTTTCATAGGCACTTTATATATATAGAAGATATGCATATGTTATAAAAATAAATTATCATCTCCTATTACCTTAAACTATTATTTGGTAAAATTATAACCCAATATTTTACTAAAATTTTTATATCTAATAATTATTTGTTAAAATCATGTAAATTTTTTTTTTTTTGTCTCAATTCGTACTTCTTCATCAATGATCGTTCACTGATAATTAAAATTGAACTGCAAATAATTAAATACAAAAGTTAAACATGGACCAATCAATATTAATAATGAACAATGACACTTCTCACACTCTCACTCTCACTCTCACTCTCACAAGAAGATTTGAGAAATGAAAATTGGCTGCGAGTCGACGTTGGGGCATCCCTGACTAATTTTGTAAGAACAAAGGTTTATAAATTCCACGGCCACAATGAAATTAGAAGGTTTTAGATATTTGATATATCTCAGCTTCTTCAATCAATTCTGACCATCATCTCAGTGCTACATATTGAAGAAGAATAATACACGAACAAAGAACAGGGGCCATGGCGGACTTCTCTTTTCACTGCCAAATCTAAGACCTGACATTTTCTTGCGGCCTTCTGATTCTTGTTAACTTAGGTTCTTTGCCTTTTCCTCCTCTTTCAACTTCTCTTCCTTTTGGGCTTGCGCCTTTTTTCCTTTTTTCAAGATTCTTGTTTTTTATACGGGCCTTTTATTTTTTTCGAATCTGTGTTTGGAGTTCTTTTCTAGTCGCTCTCTTACTGTCAAGATCGAATTTTTATTGAGCTGAACGACACTTTGTGGATTGTTTTTTGAAGGTTAAATTGTTGCATGTTATTATTTAACTGCTGCATTTGTTCAGGAGCTTACCTGCTTGACTCCATCTTTACTTGTTGGCTTGCTTTTGGATGTGGTCCTTGATTCTTGTTTGTATTTTTTTTCCTGGCGTTTATCTTTATGGTTCTCTGGAAGTGTTTTTATTTTTATAACTATTTTAAAGCCTTTTTTTTTTGGGGGGAGGGGGGGGGGGGGGGGGGTCTCAGTGGAGTCGTATGACTGACTTGAATCGTCTTCCTCAGTCTCTCTCTCTCTCTCTTTTTCTAATTGGATTCAATAAAGTACATTCAGTAGCTCTGAATTGAAGCCTTTTGAGCATCTGAAGAGTACATATTTTTCCTTATATTTAAATTTTTGGTCCTGGTTGATATTGATTATCTTTTACCATTGGCTAAATTGCTACAATTTGAGGGCAGTTCAAAATTCTGATATCTAAATCCCCTGTTTGAGACTGTGATCGAGTATTTGAACACAGTAAATTTAAAGCCTGTTGCGTGATAAAGTCTGATTTACATTTGATGCTTCAACTCGTTATCTAGATTCATATGGTTTGCTTAGAACGGTGTATACTGTTGTTGAAGCTATGTGGTAATCCAATTACACTCTGCTCTATGAATTCAAGAAGGCGACTTTTTGCAGTTAAGCTTGTCAGTTTTTAGACATGATGGAGAATAAACATTTGGATGCTAATTGAAACCATTATGGCTTTTATAGTTGATGCAAAATATGAAAATATATTAGTCGGTTCTAGCTTAAGCAAATTGTTTTTGTTTCTCAGATGGCCTCAAAAACTGGCAATAGACCTTCCCTAGAACTGCAACAGATTGCTATTGGCTCTCAGGGAACAGTTGAAGCAAATGATTGCAGATCTTTACCTTCTGAGGTCTTAAAGAAGAGCAAATCCAAGTTGGTTGATTGCGGACAATCTGAAGAATCAGGTAAATTGACAGCCACAGGGCCGGTCCTCTTAGATGCTATTGAGACCAAAAGATCGCTGACTAATTCTACAGAATGTACGAATTCTCCATCTGGTATCTCTGATTCAAATATTTCTTCGACTTATAATGAACAAGTATCAACAGATGTAGATCCCGAAGTATATGAGATTACAAGCTCTCTGGAAACTTCAGTTTACTTGGAAAAGAAAACAGCTGAGCAAGGTAGTGTGAATAATAGTTCAGTTTCTGCAAAGGATAGTGATGGAGGCTGCAGCCCTGTGAAAATGAGTAGAAGTGCGAAAGTAAGTGATCGTGCTGATTACATTGAGAGTGGACAGAATAGTACTTGTCGAGGACGCAAGAGTAGTGACGTGAGTGATGAGAGCACATGTAGCAGTTTAAGTAGTAGTATCAACAAACCCCATAAAGCAAATGATTTGAATTGGGAGGCTATCCAAGCTGTCCAGATCCGCGATGGGGTGCTAGGTTTGAGCCATTTTAGGCTGCTGAAGAGATTAGGTTGTGGAGATATTGGGAGTGTTTTCCTGGCCGAGTTGAGTGGAATGAAATGTCACTTTGCAATGAAAGTTATGGACAAATCATCTCTAGCAAGTCGTAAGAAGCTTATTCGCGCTCAGACAGAAAGAGAGATACTACAGTCTCTGGACCATCCATTTCTTCCAACTCTCTACACCCACTTTGAGACTGATAACTTTTCTTGTTTGGTGATGGAATTCTGTCCTGGAGGAGATCTACACGCTCTAAGACAGAGGCAGCCAGGAAAATATTTTACCGAACAAGCAGTGAAGTATGATTCCTTGAGCTCACCTTTCTACTCGTATGGCTCTTGAAGATGCAGTTTTAAGTCATCTTGTTGATCATTTTATAATGCTTACAATTGCAACGACCAGTTGTTAACGTATATCCCTCTCTAGATAGGCATATGAGAATATCTATTTAACATATATGCATGGATTTTTTCTAGTGCATCAAGTCCAATATTATCTCTCCCATCAATGTTAAAAATTGAATGTTTCTCTATATGCTGTTGTCTGTCTAACTCTACCTGATGAATTGGATATTATAATCAATAATCCTGTGTCTTATCTTCATAGAAATTAATGTGAGGTGAACCTTTCTTGATGCATTCATATTTGGTATATGTTATGAGTTCATGACTTAAAGTGATGAGCAATATTTTTGTTTATATCATTTTGCATTTTAATATCCAGTGAATAATGTTGCATTATAGTATTTATCTTTATAGTAATTTTGTCACTGCATTCGCTTTCAGGTTTAGGTTCATAAATTGAATCCTTGCAAAGTGTTGTCAGCTATCAGATTTGATATAAATAGATGTGAGAATTTTGTGGTGTTATTGTACATGATATAGTCAGGTAAACTAAAAATTTGAACCTTCAGTAAATCGCCAATTTCCTTGATAATTGAAGTATGTTAAATGTTGGAAATACTCATAAATTTCCTGACACTTCTTTCTTGTCTAAAATTCTTATGAAGTTAATGTCTTCAAAATTTGATAGGCTTCAGAAACTGTTATTTCAATCATCTGACATTAAATAAGGACATTTAGAGGCAGAAGAACAAAGGCGATGTGGTCTTTGATCATATCTCCAACTTTGAGATTGTAACTGAACTGTAAACAGAAGTAACAACCATTGCTAAATGTTGGAAAGTTAGTGGTGTTTTACTTTGAGTGTATAGTATTTAATTGTTTTATTACTCAATCACAAAGTTCGGGAAGTTTGGGTAACTTATGGCTCGATCAGTGGCCTCATGACTTCTCTAAGTTGCAGTTGTGGTTCTTGATAGTAGTCATCATATCACGAGAGTAAATCTTGGTGTGGGTTAAATTAGAATTGAGCTAACGTTTAAAATTGTGGTAGCATAATGGTTGACAGTGAATACATCTTTGTCTTTGCCGTTTATGTTTTTGGCTTAAGCTGAACCTCATGAATCTTGGAGTAGCATTTCATATTTATGGTAATCTTCATCAAAAAGTTGATCCTTGATGATATCAGTATTTTTATGTTAGAAATGTATATCGCAGTCAATCACTGGCACTTATTAATTTACTATGTGGCAGATTTTATGTTGCGGAAGTCTTGCTTGCTCTGGAATATCTACACATGCTTGGTATTGTATATCGTGACCTTAAGCCTGAGAATGTCCTTGTGAGGGATGATGGACATGTAATGCTCTCAGACTTTGACCTTTCACTTCGTTGTGCTGTCAGTCCAACTTTGGTCAAGACTGCGTCCTTGGAGTCGGAAGCAATGCGTAAAAATTCTACATATTGCGTGCAACCAGCTTGCATTGAACCTGCCTGCATTCAGCCATCGTGTGTGGTTCCAACAACATGCTTCTCTCCCCGTCTCTTTTCTAGCAAATTCAAGAAAAATCGCAAGCCCAAAAATGAAATTGTAAACCAAGTTACCCCATTGCCCGAGCTGATTGCTGAACCAACCAACGCTCGGTCAATGTCGTTTGTAGGAACTCATGAATATCTGGCACCTGAAATTATCAAAGGTGAAGGTCATGGAAGCGCAGTGGACTGGTGGACTTTTGGGATCTTTTTATATGAACTTATGTTTGGCAAAACTCCATTTAAAGGATCTAGTAATCGAGCCACATTATTCAATGTTGTTGGGCAGCCTCTTCGTTTTCCAGAATCTCCCATTGTCAGTTTTGCCACTAGGGATTTGATCAGGGGTTTGCTAGTGAAAGAACCACAGCATAGGTTGGCTTATAAAAGAGGCGCTACTGAGATTAAACAACACCCTTTCTTTGAAGGAGTTAATTGGGCGTTGATTCGTTGTGCCACCCCTCCTGAAATCCCAATGCCTGTTGAATTCGAGAGACTAACCATTCCAGCACCCTCAGTGAATGGAAAAACAGCTCATCCCGCAAATGTTCCAGATCAAAAAAGTGATAAATACCTGGAGTTTGATTTCTTCTAGTTAATTGTGGTATTGTTGGAATTTGATTTGAAGTTATGGAGAACAAATGTTGTTGACAATCACGGATGTCAATGATCAGGTTCATGAGATTTCTATGTAATGGAGGGTTGATTTGAAGTTGGATATCCATTGTTGCTGCCCGTCATAGAATATGAATGCCAATCAATCGTTCATGACCTCCCTCAAGAACTCTATGAGAGGTTTGTCCTTCAGTAACTGGGGCTTGAGGGTATCTGTTTGGATGACTGGTTCTAGATGCATGCAGCGCATGGCAGTTTTATTTTGAGAGGACATTGGATGGATTGCATTTGACCACAGGATGAACTTTAACGATAGAAGTGCACTTTTTATAATTTTTTTCATGTATAATTCTTGAAATTTTTCTTGAATGCCAGGCAATGGAGGACGGAATTTAGATGGTATGTGATGTTTGAACCAGAAATGACTAGCAGTGTAATCTAATCCGTTATTATTTTGTTTCTCTTCCCGGTTGCATATCTGTAAAGATAATAAGAACAACTTGGTTCTGCTTCATTAATGTCTGGTTTTACTGTCTTGTGCTCAGACACTGCAAAATCCTCTGTAAGCCTCACGTAGATCCCAAGTACTGTAATTGGCAATTTGATTTGCTATTATGAATACCCGTACAATTCAAGAGTAAATTGAGGGCAAATGCAAGGAACGAAAAACCTAGTCTGCTTCTTGAAGCCTGATAAGCACTATAAGACCTGATAATCGGTGAATCTGACACACTCTAAAGCTTCCTTTCTTTTCGATGGGTATGTGCTCTTGTGATTTTTGCAAGAGGACTTCTGTTGAAACGAAAGGAAGATTGAAAAGTTGAAAGAAGAAAGGAATTTTGCTTTTTTTTTTTTTTTTTTGGTACAAATGAGAAGAAATCTGCTTTCATGTTTTGATACAGTAGGGTGAGTTTTTTATGCATATACTTTCAAATCATTTTTATACAGTGTGGTTAATTGCAAAACAGGAAAAATGAAGCCACATTAAGATCTCCCATCCCAGCATTCCCATTTTGCTCTACTGGTGCATATGATTCTTTTAGCACTCAGAATCTAGTCTTAGGCCTGAAACACCCACATGCAATGGAATCATTATTGATTTGTTCTTGCTCTTGCACAGATTTGGCACTTCGGACGGCAGCCCGTGGAGAGGGAGCAGGAGAGGCAGAAGGGGACTCAAACTTCAGGTCTGTTATTTCATTTCCTCCACATATGATCTTAACCTCACAGTATTCTGGTGCATCTTGTAGTATCTCATCAGCTCCACCACTAGCTTTCTTAGACCTCATTTTCCTAAAACGACCGTGTATAATAATTAAAATGTAATATTTTAATGTAGTAAAAAAAAAGTAGAAATCTGAAGATGATTGATAAAAACTAAAAAAGAAGTTTCAAAATTTGATGGTTGAATGGAGTGATGATGTACCTTAGATTAGACTTAGTGGTACACAGCACCAATTTTCTGATGTTGAGGATGGGAATGAGGTCCAGTATTGCTTTTGCCTCCATGTCACTTTCGACAAGTATTGTGTCCACCTTCACCTTTTTGCGTAGAAGCACATTATTAGCTTATGATTCTCCTAATAACTTGAACACGTAACTATGCGTGTCAAGCATTGATGTTAGTTATGATTAACGTTTTTGAACGTTCAATATTTTTACTGGTGCATCGTACAGTATTCTGTGAATCAACTGCGTAGATTAGTTAATAAACAAGGTTTCATTACCGGCATCATGGAAAGTTGCACCGCTCACTAATCCAATGTTACCCACTTCGGCTTTGGCACAATGCTTTTGCTTCTGCAATAGAGGCGCTTTAATAGATTGTCTAGTCCTGGTTTGGTTTCTAAATCACTCTCCTAATCTCCTCGGGTAAGTATTCTTGTAGGGTGACTGAATAATGCCTATTCTTTGTGGACATAGCAATACAAGTATAACTTGCCATATACCGTTTATAGTGTGTGCTAAGACATTTGGTACAAGTAAACAAAAGAGTATATGATACCTGGGAAGCAATACAGACATCAAGAAACTTCTGAAGGAATTCTTTCCTCTTTCCTCTTTCTTTGGCCATGTAGTTCTCCTTCTGCTCTGGGTTCACTTGACTAATTGGAAGCTTTCCCACTGCACACAAGTATATACATATACTCAAACCGTTTCAAGGTTAGCTCGTTTGAGTCAATAGCAACAAACATAATCAACTTGCAATTACATGATAAGATATAGACGAGTTCTTATATCCACTTACAAGAATCAATGAGTCGATGTTTGAGAAATGCGAAATGTCTTACGGTTTGGGTTACAAAATGAATTAACCAAAGATACTATACCGATTATTCTTCTGTTATTGTCTGCCTAACTATAACCTGTTACTTGGACATTCACGTTTATTTGTTAGACACTGCTGCATCACACAATTAACTGTGGAAAACACTGAACTTTAGTTAATGAAAATGGTACTGAAAGATGATTAGTTTAAGACAACCTACAGCAACCAGTACGCTGAAAACTAGACCAAGCCATCCACTGACTAAACTGTAGAACAATACATTTTCTCCTCTTTATACTTGAGATATCTTTGTTTGCATGTATGACACGTTAGAGGAGTCAATATGTGTCCAACTGCCCCCTATCCAACTCTATAGCCAGACCTCCCCAAGGGGACATATGGCCCGCGATCCGCAGTCTGGGCAGGTTTATCTAGGGAAAAATAGCAGAAGCAATAGTAGATAAGTGCTCGGAATGATGTTTTCATATCTATACCCTTCTCCTCCATTCAGAACTACCTATCGTTAAAGGAATTCATCAACTTGGCCAACCTAAAAACCGGGAAGTGGCGGCCGGAACAACCCAACTCACACTTCTCAGTAAGGTGTGTGTATGTGTGTTGAGAGAGAGAGAGAGAGCTTACATGGTGTAGGGATGTATTTTGTCTCAGGAAAGACATGAATTAGAAAAACAAGAGTTGAAGAAGGATTCACAGCATGATTCAGAGTCCACTTAAGTGCATCCATGCTTGGTTCTTCACTTGTTCCCACTGCAACATAAACGACATCATCCCTGTTGTGAAAATCAAACGAAAATACAGTTCCTTCGACTTCTTCTCTTATCGTATTCAATGGAACTCCATCGTTAATCTCAAACAATTCATTCGAAAACTCTTCTTGAATCTCAGAGTTTATCACACCACTGCTAAAATTCCCCCACTGATCCTGATAATGAACTCTTGAGCCAAAACCCTGATCGGAATTTCCTTCTCCGGTGCTTATCGTAAGGTTTGACGCCATATTTTCCGGCAAAAATGACGAGAGAAAGAGTCAAGCTTTGATGAAGAAATCTAGTAATGTACGTTCTAAAAGTGCTGCGAGTTGATCGAATCCTTTGGCTTTTGATGATTTTGTGGGTTAAGAAACAACGACGAGCTATAAACTTGTGAAAAAATGTTAAATCAATGAAAGCTGTCGTGATTTTCTCCAACTTTGACTTTTATGAACAATTCAAGCAGATATTATTGTATTTCAATTTTTTCACTCTTCTTTATCTTAGTTGGACGAATTATTCGAAAAAGACCGTTTAATCATAGTTTCTCTATCAATATGAATGAATTATTGTTTTGATCAAGTAAAGCATGAAAGATAAAGGTAATTTGAATTCTGCATAAATATAATCGCCGGTTTGAAAACCAGATTTACAAGTGTATAAATAATTATTCATGCCGATCACATCCATCATTTGAAGAAAGATAGTATTTGTATACCATATTTTGGCCTGATTACCATCGAACTTAGGCCTGAGGTTACCGATGATCGTTCCTATGCTCCACATGCTACATTAAGGATAAAGTAAGTAACCGAGGCAAGCACTCTCAATGTCTCGTGTTCTAACTCGTGTGCATTGGTTTTTAGCCTTGTTGAGGTATATGACAAGACGTTGATATTGTAGAATTGAGTATGTTATGAAGGCACATCAAAGGATGATCATGTTGGAATGCGGAAACAGAATTACCTAGAAATTAAAAATTTATTTAATTCAATAAACAAGATCGTTTAAATGTTCACGTGTATGTTATATCAAGAATTAGAGATTCAAATATTGACCTAAATTCAATGATTAATTCTAAATCATAAATTTCCAACTCTTTTACGAATCACGAGCTTCTAACATTTTAATTCCAAGAACTTGATAATCCAAACCTCCAAGTCTTCTATGATATTTTTGTTGGAATTTTGTATCGAAAATTGGTTTTGGCCAATTTTAATTGATTATTTAAGTGGAAATTGTTATTTGATGAATGAAAATTAAATCAAATTTAAAGTCACTTAAATATGAGAATTATTGAAAAATTATGTAGAATATTATGGAATATTCTAGAAATTGTTTGACTGAAAATGTGTCTTTCTATGTGAAAGATTGTGACTTTTGACATTATCATTTTTCAGTAGATGTGTCTTTTCTAATATAAAGACTAATTCCAATAGTTGTGTCTCTTATTTAGGTTATGTCTTTTGGGACAAACCTTTTCAATATCTATATATAGATCTCATGTGTTTATTTTTATTTATTCATTCATTCACTTCATGATTGCACTATCATACTAATGCATATTCACTTCAAATTCTACATTTATTTGGAGTCAAGTTTCATAAAAAGAGGGTTCAAAACATAAGTAGGTTCGTTGGTCTAAGCCATTTGGAGTGCTCCTATGGCTAGACGTGGTCGTTGTATCTTGGAAGATGATTGCCGGAAAAATCGTTAGCACCGATGCGGGGTAAATTCATCTTAAGGACAAAGTGTTCAACACTTGCCTCGACCAATCATTCGCTCACATCTCTTCTTCCTATACACTTCATTTCAGATTTCATTGATATTTGATTTCAGAATATTGCTAACATTGTTTATATGTTTATACTGAAAGGTTGATTGCAAGAATGACATGTTTTCTTTACAGATTTATGCATATTCTAATCCGGTAAATCACTTATTTATCTTCTCAACAATTCTGGTAAGTCGAATTTTATTTCGATTTCACGGTAAATACTGATTTGAATACAATATGCACATTATTGGTGTAAATATTTCCAACAATCTTAAGATGATTTTTATGTTTCTCAATTGCTTTGTAATCATTATGTCCTGATCAATGGAATTATGGAAGATAAGAAAAACAGAAATATGCCTGAAACTATTTTCAAAGGATATAATTGTCGGTTAACATGCTTGAAATAAATTGTGAGTTGAAAATAACTATTTTGAAAGTACTTAAACTTTCACGAAACATTCGATATGGATATTATCTATTCGTTAAATAATTGAACTATGAAAGAGTTGATGAACTCTAAGTTCAAGTGCAACCCAAAAAATGTAGGGGTTAACGTCAATACTTGCGAACTTATATGAAAAGTTCAAGATTTGTGAATGCAACAGTACTAGTTGCACATGCATTCCTAATTGAGGAATTGTAGGGGTAACTTATGTTAAAAGTTACATATTTCTATACCTTATAATCATGGAAATATATCTATGAAGGAGGAAAAGATATAAAACTCTTATATAAATTATAAGGATGATATACACAAAGTCTAAAGTGGATGAAATGGGATAAAAGTCGATTCTGGCGTTTGTTTGGACATGCAAGAACAATTGGAATACTTGAATAATATTCATAAAGTTCAAATGCACTGTAATGTTTCAATGATTATATTGGATACCTATGTTTCTGAAATCAACTAGTAAAAGTGATTGACGAGTCTAATGTTTATAGAAATCATCTAAAAATGTTGTTTGGATATGATAAAGTTTTAGATAAAGCTAATGAGAAGCGTGTGACTTCATGAGAAGATTTCTTGATGGTGACAAATTGTATCTATCAAATGAATCGATCGTTGGATAGCTATATTTGATAAGATACTAAGTCACATGTAACTAGACGTGTAAGTCGTAGACATAATACCATTAAGCAGTCGATCTCAATAGTGTGAACTCATGGTACCTTTAAGAGATTACCAAGAGATCGAGTATACTACATATCAAAGGGAATGAGATTAAGCCTACTACACATGAAGTCTTTGTAATGGTAACCCAACCTCGTTGACTGGAGATCCTAAGACCTTAGTTCAATGGGACAACTAAGTTATGAAGATTCAGTTAAACACTTAGGAGTAAAAGTCCTATCCATTCCTATGATAAATAAAAGTGCGTTCTGCAGAGTGTGTGAGGTTAAGTCTTAATTTTTAATGATTCATATAGCTTGAATACATCAAGTGGAGTAAGGCAGAATACTCTTAATAGGAGGTCACCTATATAAGTGAGAAGTGTGGCCGCTTCTATGAGAATTACGTGGCTTGATTTCTCTAAAGCACTTATGAAACCCCAGAGTTGTTCAAGGCCAAAATGAACACAACCGTGAGAACCCAAGAAATTGTTAGAAAGGTTATTGTGTGAGTACTGTTGTCTTGGTTTACACTAACGGCTGGACGGTTCAAAACATCACGTTCACCGACTAGCCAAGTAAATCTGATAGTATTTCACTAAGGCAGGTTCAAAGCCGCAAGCTACCTCTCCTGATGCAATAACTTTCCGCTTGTACTCTCTCTCGTGTCTGCATTTCATTTGCATATTTCGGTAATTTTCATTCATGTGGGGGATTGTTGGAGTTTTGTATCCAATTTTAAATGATTATTTAAGTGGAAATTGTTATTTGGTGAATGAAAATTAAACCAAATTTAAAGTCGCTTAAATACGATAATTATTGGAAAATTACGCAGAATATTATGGAATATTCTAGAAATTGTTTGGCTGAAAATGTGTTTTTCTATGTGAAAGATTATGACTTTTGATATTATCATTTTCTAATAGATGTGTCTCTTCTACTATAGAGACTAATTCCAATGTTGTGTCTCTTCCTTAGATTGTGCCTTTTGAGACAAACCTTTTTAATATCTATATATAGATCCCATGTGTTTGTTTTTATTCATTCATTCATTTACTTCATGATTGCACTATCATATTAATGCATATTCACTTCAAATTCTACATTTATTTGGAGTCAAGTTTCATAAAAAGAGGGTTCAAAACATAAGTAGGTTCGTTGGTCTAAGCCATTTGGAGTGCTCCTATGGCTAGACGTGGTCGTTGTATCTTGGAAGATGATTGCCGGAAAAATCGTTAGCACCGATGCGGGGTAAATTCATCTTAAGGACAAAGTGTTCAACACTTGCCTCGACCAATCATTCGCTCACATCTCTTCTTCCTATACACTTCATTTCAGATTTCATTGATATTTGATTTCAGAATATTGCTAACATTGTTTATATGTTTATACTGAAATGTTGATGGCGAGAATGACATGTTTTCTTTACAGATTCATGCATATTCTAATTCGGTAAATCACTTATTTATCTTTTCAACAATTCTGGTAAGTCGAATTTTATTTCCATTTCATGGTACATACTGATTTGAATATAATATGCACATTATTGGTGTAAATATTTCCAACAATTTTCAAAGTTGAGGCTATACCGATGTGTGGACACTTTTTTTTTAAAATTAAATCAAGAAACTAATTTTTGGACTGTGTTATAAGAAAAATAATAATTTTCTCACTCTCTCTCTCTCCAATTTGAATACCATGGAATTATGTATTATGATTGTTCTAGGACTTCTACGTCAATCTAGTCTCTATTTATAGAGATGAAGATATTTCAGTTCATATATAATAATAATTCCATTTTTAAATAGGAGTTTTAATTAAAATTCACGCCCAATTAATTTACATTTAATTACATGTGTAGTCCTAGAATTTCAATTTCAATTATAATTAACTTTACAACTTTTATAACGATTACAACTAAGTACAAAACTTTATCGTAATTACAATTAAACTCAAAACTATTATAATTACCGTAATTAAATCACAATACGTTATAGAGCTACTACAGGACTTGATCGGGCATTTACTATCCAAACTTCAATAATTAGATCATGTATAGTTGACCCCAGACCACTCAATCTAAGTATTAGTCTTTGTTTTTTTTTTTTTTCAATAAAAGCAAAAGGCTGGATTGTTGAAATATTTAAGATTACAAAAGCCAATAAATCTATAATACTTTTCTCCGATCTATCGTATATAGATTTTATTCTCATTCGAAATTTGATAGTTAGGTATGAGCATAAATAACCGTTTTGCCCTTCTAACTATCTCACTAACTTTTAGTATCATTTTCTTTAATGGTCCCGTGAACAAATCATAGATATCGAAGTTTAGTCATCGCTGAATACTGAGCTCAGATTTTAACCGTTCAACTATAAAATATTTAAGTAGTCACTCTACCCATTTTTCAGGACGACGGTTCCCGACACGAATTCATGTTATTCACTTCATTCATTCTCAAGTTCCCAACTCAGTGAGATATTTGATCAATCAAATTAATCTCACCCATTGATGAATAAAAAAAATCATTAAAATTACAAAAATATATACATAACTCCGTCAAGTGATTTAGATGAATATACAACGATCAAGTCGAATTTAATTCTCCGCACGGTTATGCTATAGAATTAAACTCGACACGTGATCCGTTCAATACACTCCAAGTGTACTAATATCACTTTTAACTATTTCCGTGATAAGGGCAAATCACAAATCCTAAAAGAGAACTGGTCAATACTACAACCTTCTAGTACAATATGCTAACTCTTATATATTGGATGTGAACAAATTATTCTTCATTGTTAGAATCGTGGTAACGTCCTCTTAGGAAGCAACTTTCTTGGTTCCTTCTATGCAAATGATATTCATTTTTCAAGGAATACACTGGAATCTAACGACGGTTCCCTTTAGCATATTTGGTGGTTCCTTTTTCAAGAACAACTCATTTTTTTTCAAGAAACTCCGAAAATATATTTCTTTATCAGCTTTCTCCACAGGTTCTTCGTGGTTGAATGTGTGGCTTCCAACAGACTGTGTCAATCCCTTTTTTTGTAACGGTCATGTGGATAACGGATGTCGAGCTCACTCGCATCCTTCGGCCAAAAGGGGCCTTTGGAACATAGAGCATTAGTTTCTTCTTTGATTTCTTTACTTTGACCAATTGGATTTTTATTGACTTTGTCAGATCTAACTCATATTTCCACGTGAACTATGACATGATCTTTAGTTGGAGTCTCGGTGGCGAGGCGTAACATCTTTCTATTTAATACAAGAAAAGATATCTAAAAACAAATTATTTTCATAATGTCGTCGATTTTTTCAAAAAAAATAAATATAAAATTAGGGAAATGCATAAACGGTCCCTAACTTTTTCAATTTTCGTAGACTTTACCCTAACTTTCAATTTGTGCCAACGAAGGTCTCTAATCTTTCAGGAATATGTAGCAGAAATACAAATGGACGGTTTCCATCTAAGTAATCGTTAGTTGACCAAAGAAATTGATTTTGATCAAATTTGAAAAGGGTAAAATAGTAACTTTGCTAGTTATTCCCTTTTATTCATTAAAATAATTAAAACAATGTAAAAGGAAAAAAATGTTCAATCAACAACCTCGTTGACCCTACCGTAACTCATAAACCAAACCAAATAAGCCCTCTGACCACCCCCACTTGCACTATCACCACCGTCTATTTTGGCGACCTTTCTCAGCCCATTTAATGTTCTTTCCCGACCCCAGCTCCACCTCCATTCCAAAACAAAATCAAACTCATGATTGTTCAAGATTGCACCTCCATATTGCTCTAGATTTTGTTGGGAAAAAAAATGAGGTGATGGATGATTTTGGTATAAATTTTGAGTGGGACCCGTTTGCTTATTTTGGAAGATCAACATTGATTTGTGTTCTCATCCGCGAGAACATAAAAAATCATGTATTTACTTGTCAAAAATGAAACTTGGGTGAATGAGAAATTGGAGTTCAAAGTGGACCATTGGAATATAGTTTATGTTGGAGGGAAAACTAAATTTAAGTTTATCCCACATAGGAAGTTTATGAAAGCAAGAACCACTTTATACATGACTACACTTTGGAAGTGTGTAATAATGTGTAGTATAGAGACTCTCTTCACGTGCACGTGCAGGAGGGGTGAAAATATTGGACCGAAATAGGCTTCGAGCTTTGAACTTGTGTGCTGGCGCGACATGCGTACGCGAATGTCAAACCGAATTGAATAAAAATTGGCTCCTTAGGGTGGCATATGTTTTGTAAATTTTTTTGCTTTCAACAACTGACTTTTGTTTTCTGAAACTCCAATGATTATTGTCATTAAATTTGAAATTGTTGAAACTCCAGTGGTTAATGTCATTGTGTTAATGGACTTATTTAACTCGTAATTATTTGGGTTAAGTCTATATAAAGCCTCGGTTTTTTACTGTTCTAGACATAAAAAAAAAACAGTCTGTATTATAGTTCCAAAAAGAAACGAAATTGTTCTCTGTTTGCATACATAATTTACTGTCTGTCAAGGTCTTGGTGGTGATACTGTTCAGATATTAAGTCAGTTTGCCAGAGTAGAATCTGCAATGCTCAGACTCTACTACTTTACTATTATATCCTAGAAAACATACGCTTAGATTAAAACTCAAGCACATATGGTGAGGGGACAAATCTATTTTAAAGAAACTGTGATCACACAGACCTCGATTTTTAAAGTCAAATTGAATTATTTATTCTTTACTATTTAGATTATTTGTTCTATGTTATCGTGATTTATATAACTTTCTTTGATTTTATTAGCAAAATTTGTTATATATTAGCTTTTATTATGTAAAACTATTGTCTACACGGTAACTGCATATTCGGTATATAAGCTGCATATCCGGTATGTTGGTTGCATATCGGGTAAGTTGCATATCTGATATGTTGGTTGCATATTCGGTATATGCTGTAAATCTTGTATTTGTTAAACCGGTATTTGTTCACTTATTATTTTTCTAACAGATTTTTCATCCAACTTGTTCAAGGAACACATAGTTTTCAGATTTGTGTGTGAGAGAGACAAAAACCCACCATTTATAAATTTCTCTTGCAGGCTTTACTCCATCACTTTGAAGAACAAAATTTACAATGGCTGAAGAGAGAGAAATACACTATCACTTCCACCATCTTTGGCCAGTAAATTCAGAGAAGTTTCAACCAGCTTGTCAAAATGATGTCTTTGATTTGAAAAGTATTTTAGCCCATGCAAATGGAGAAATGTCAATGGACTCCAAAGTTGCCCTCAAACCAAAGAATTCACTTTGCAGCAGCGATTTTCCAGAACTTATACAATCTGTTCGCGTGACATTCGTATCTAATGGGAAAAATTACATGAATAATTTAAGAAAATTTCAGATGATCTATGGAATTGCAACAATAATGGGATAAGTTAATTGGGTAGTTGGATACTTGGATTGGTTAAACTAGCAGCTATGATGTACCAACGCCATGGGATCCAATTGAAATTGAAATGGTGGCATTTGATTCTTTTTATTAACAACTTTTCAAGAAATAGAAGCCGATCGATCTTTGGCGGTGGTGGTAGAGGACGAGAGGGAAAGGTAGAACGGCAGATATATGGAAACTATCTTTTCAAGAAATAGAAGCCGACCGATCTTTAGCAGTGGTGGCAGAGGATGAGGGGGAGAGGTAGAACGGCAGATATGTGGAAACCGTCTATTTGGACTTCTGCTACATATTTATGAAAGATTAGAGACGTTCACCGACACAGATTGAAAGTTAGAGAAAAGTTTATAAAAATTGAAAATATTAGGAGCCGCTACTTCAATTTTCCCATAAAATTATATAAGTTCAATGCAAATAACATCATATTGCTCGTTTGAAAATGAATAGTTAAGATCACAACATGAGAAAAAAAAATTCATAAAATTGAATTACATAATACACGAAAATGGGTAAATTATGGCAGTTGTACCCAACTTTCACACCTTTTTGCACTTCTATCCCTAATTTTCAATTCTTGACATTTTTGACATCGACCTTTTATAAATTATCGGTCGTCATCCCTATTGACAATTCTCGTTTAAAAAAATGAATAAGGATAAATTGCATGTTATTCGCCAATCTTCACTTGAGGTTTCACTTTTATCAACTTTTTTTCACGCAATCTCATTCAAAATATTTTATCAATTACCACAAACAGACCTAATTTACGACATCCATCAAAAAGTTGTGCCAAAGTAGTGCAAGAAGACATTCTTTCCCATAAATTTAAATAAACAAAAAAAAAAAATCCGAAAAACACAAAAGAAAAGTACATAAAAAAGTAGAATATGATACGGAATTTGGTAACAAATTTCAATTGAACGTACTAAAGAGTTACTTTTTGAAAAATAAGACGCGCACAATGTTTGATACCAATTTTTCTCCATTTTATTTTTAACCACGTATTTTTCAATAAAATATTATTACACGTAAATTCAAAAAAATTCCTTATTTTTTAACTACAAATTTTCCATCAAAACACTATTTAAAATGCATTCTCGAAAGAATAATGTGGCTCAAATAGAGTATCAGTTTTTGACAAAAAATAAGTTTGTTAGTTAAAAAATATCATAATTTAAATGATTTAATTTCTCTTTCAAGGTTAAAAGGAAGGATCAAGATGAAAATCTCAAGCAATGGTGCATTGCATCCCAATGAAAGAGACTTCGTGGAAATCCTAATTCCACTTTTAAAGGAATTTCGCAAGTCTTTATCATAGTTATAAAAAGTGGAAATTACATAAATTCAAGTGTTTAAAGATTACTTTTTTAAAAATCAGTTCTAAAGTTTATTTATTAAAAAAATCAGGTAATATATATTAAAACCCTAATTAATAACCTTAATTTTAACACACTACTCCCTCCACTCCATCTCTCGCCTCGTGTCTTCTCCCCCTCCCCTCGTGAATGGCACGACGTCTCACTACGCAGCGGCAATGCTACCGTCGCACCAAACCATACACACCTGCTCATCTTCCACTTTTACTCCACCATTCTTCCCGCAATAGGCGCACAACCCCGTAATCAGTGCTCACGACGTTGCCGATCTCCTACCCCACGATGTCTCTTCTCCTTTTTAGCTATATCATCGGCCCTCCAGTCAGAAGGAGAGATTACATTGGGCGTGCAAATTGCCGACGTGCATGGCTCGATTTGTGCCGCTATGAACCGCCACTCAGTTAACCGTTGTTGTGTGCAGTGACGATGGTTGCCTGAGCGAATTAGGAATAATCGATGGTGATATTTCTTTATTCTACTTATCTTTGTTGTTTAATGTGGGCGAAGTTAGTGGGGTGAGGTCTCTGATATATGAATATATTGAGAATAACAGTGGTGGTTCTTTGTTTTTTGATGTGGTGGTTATGGCAGTTGGGGTGGTGTGATGTCTCTCAGTTGGTGCGATCTGGTGGCGACAGTGGTTTAAGGTTTAGGGGTGGTGATGTCTATAGTGGTGTTGGCATCGAAGGGGGTGGAGGTGGTGGCAAGGTTGTGGTGTGATGTGGTGATGTTTGTGTTGTTGGCAGCGACATGGATGGTGGTAGCGACGGGGATGGAGATGGTGGCGGGCTCGAGATTATTTTTTTGTTGGATCCAATGGTGACGATTTTGTTGGTAGTGGTGCTGTTGTGGTGGCGGTAGCAGTAATGGTGGTTTGACGGCAGTGGTGGTGGTTTTGGCGCGACAGTGATGGTGGTGCTGTCGGAGGTAGCAAGTGTTGATGGTGGTCATCAATTATTTGGTCGACTGTGACCATTAAATTGGTTAATTTATGACCAATAAATAAGTGACCAATGAAAAAGATAATTTGTGACTATGAAATTATGTGTCACTTAAAAAAATTGATAATTTGTGATCAACTATGAGTTGTGACTCATAATATTTGTCATTTGTAACTTGTGACCTATTAATTTTTTGATTTGTAACATATGAAAATTTTAATCTGTGACCGTAAAAAAATCCATGACTTATAAATTTTATGATATGTGATCAAAAAATAATGTGACCAATTAATTTGATAAAATGTGACCAAGAAATAAGTTGTGACCAATAAATATGCATACATGACCATACATTGTATAATTATGATTCTAATATATTTAATTAATTAACAAATACATAATTTTGCAAATTTTAAACTTAAGGCCTGAAAATTGATTTAGTGATAGTTAATACGTGATTTATGAGTTTTTCCCTTATAAAAATCGGTCCGGCCTAGTCGGTTGGGCCGGAAAATCGAGAGTCTGAACAAATTAAATTGATAGAAATGCACTTGACTCGGTCAAAATTAGGATTTTACCGAGTTAACCTGTGATTTACTTGGCTCCCTGATCGGTTTAATTGGGTTTTGAAATCATTTTACAAAATTTTTGGGTTCAAAGGAATCGAACCTTGAACCTCTAGAGAAATAAAGAGTTCCTAACCACTTGAACACAAAATACTTTATATCTAACTAATAAATCATTTATAACTTTTATAAAAATATTCTTTAAAAAAAAAATTTGGTTCAACATTTTACTTTATTTTATAGACTTAAATAAATAGTGAAAAATAAATTAAAAATTTTAATTTTGCCCTTAAAAAATTTATACTTTGTATTTTTTTTTTATAAATTTTTATGTAATGACTCGCCTGTTGAACCATCGAGTCACCGATTGAACCACTAACCCATTGACTCCTACATCATCCGAGTCAGTGTTTGGGTCGAATCTGACAACTATGGTCTTTATTGACGAAAAAAGTGGAGCGAAAAAAAAAAATCGCATATAAAATTCCACGAATAAAAACAATTATGGAAAATATTTATTTCATGTACTTTTAAATTTATGAAGGTAGGTGTCCCACAAAACGCGACTTTCGGTCCTGAATTGAATGCCATCTGACAGTTGCATCTCCTATTCCTTTCAATCACTCTAATGGGCCCATAAGTAGACCCTTCTGAGCCCAATTATAGATCAACTTTAAATATTTTGATGTCACCCCTGAACTCTTGTTTTATTTAATAAAAAAAAAATTGATAACATACGTCCTCTCGAAAATACTATTCAAAACTCTCTCTCCCTCATCTTTTTATTTTTATTTTTATTTTTTTAATGAGAGCCAAATTAGGGCTTAATAAACACAAAATTAGTGTTATTAAGGAATAACTTCCACAAAATTAGTGTTATTAAGGAATAAATTCCACATGGACTAATTACCGAAATTTAGACTAATTACTCATTTTAATAAGTAGAATTTTTAAGATGGAATACATAATTTTACTAAGGTACTAGGGCATGTTAAACTCAAACGAGTAATTTGATCCGATTAAAACTAAAAAAATGAGCACACAAATTTTAAAATTAATCCACTCAAACGAGTCATCATCTTGCGGGTATGTAAAGGGATAATCCCACATTATCTAATTATCGAAACGTGGACCAACATATAAATGTTCGAGTTACTCCGATTAACCTTTTAAAAATAAAAATTCAAAACTTAACAATTGAATTAATCGATTTAGGTTATTAAGGGTCTCTCTCGTTCGCACACCAACATTTCATCTCACCTAATTAATAACTAGTGGGGGACATGCAAATTAGTGTCAAACATATAGAAAACATTACAACACACCAAACATGACATTATTATCATCACGTAAAACGTTAGGCACTAATGAATATTGTTCACGTACATATTTTGTACCTATTCAAGAAGGTGGGTAGAAAATTTAATTAGGGATTTATCGGTAGGTAAAGAAGTTAGGTACTATTAAAAATTCTTGTCGTTCTTACAGTATTTTCCATTAACGGTCATTATGAATAGGCGTAAAATAGTCACAACTGTAAGAAAGTGTTTGCTGTAGATTAAAATTAGATTTTTTAGTAGATTGCAATAGAAGTTTTTGAAATATGTGGTTGAAAAGTTGTGAGACTCGTGAAAGGTCTTGTTAATATTAATTGTTTGATTTTGACTTGGATTAAAATCGAATTTTAATCCGGACCAAACATGGGCTAAATCTTCTACTTCAAGTTCAACTTTTACCCAAGGTAGAAAAGAATTGATTTCTTTCGAAGAAAAAAAAAAGACTTGTATTATTCAAGAATGTGAAGAATTTAAGAATATTTCTAAACGGGTTTTTGAGGTAAACGATGGGGAGGAGGGTCGCCTTTCTTGAATTTTGACCTCTTTAGCTTTCTCTTTTTCTTATTTTTAGAATAAAAGTGGAGTCGTTGATTGGCATTCTCGCTCTTGCTGGTATTCTTGTTCTAACTAACAGTTCAATTATATGCATCAAATATATCCAATTACAAGTTGAATAATACTACTGATTCTTCAACAGCAAAATTTACGTACTGTTGAGAAGAAGAAGAAATGGGTGTGGTTCCAGAAGAAGCCATTAATCAATTTGAAGCATTAATGGAGGAAGGTGTGCTCTTATTGATCTTCATTTTACAAACCCTTTTCTTAATTTCTCTCTCTTTCTAATTTATGACGATTTTCTTTGGGAAATTTATTCAGTTGATGAGTCACTCAAGAGAACTTTTCAGGTTTGCATTGTTGTCCCTTCTCTTTCATTTCTTGTTTATTGATTTTCAAGTATTTTTCTCTACCTGATCTGCTTCTTAATTCTTTTATTTCATCTTTTGTGACTTAAGTTATACGCAAACAAGTTATATATTGTATTTATGCTCTTTCATTGTGTTAACTGGTTGTGTTCATGCTTCCAGTCGATTTTTGTTTATATGCTATTTTTTCGTGTTTTCTTGGGATTTTTTTTTTCCGAATTCGCAATCTGTTGAGTATCATTTTACTTGCTCATTAATGATCCAAGAATAATACCATTGCTTCATCTTGTTGCAATGGTTCCTTGTACTGCTCATACACATGTATGTATCATGTTGTTTTAAGTTTGCTTTCCGGATTGACTTTTGGCCATCTACTTTACCACCTGCAGTTATAATTTTGTTCCTTTCCTCGTTACATAGTATCTATTTACATCTGTCTTACAATTGAAATCATGTTAGGTTGTTTGTGTGTAAATTCTTATCAGTTCTTTTACCTATTCAGCATGTTCATCAAGGATATCCCAGAGAACCTTTAGTTCGTTTTCTGAAGGCGAGAGAGGGAAATGTTATGAAGGCCTACAAGATGGTTAGATAATCATTTTTCTTGTTTCTATACTAGTCTTCATTATGTGAAATTATGTAATTCGCTAAATTCTAATTTACGGAAATGTTGATGGTGATGATATTTCAGTTGGTTGATTGTTTGAAGTGGCGGGTGCAAAACGACATTGATGATATTTTGGCGGTGAGTGATAATCTGCTCATGTTTTGTGTTATTTACAATTTTAGGGAAGTGATGTGAAGAATTTGATAAGACTCAAACTGAAAAGAGAAGAACAGAATTTATAATAGATCTTTGATTGAAAATGCAGAGAATTACAGATAAGAAAATAACAATTAAACTCATGTTCCCCCACTCAATAATTGCCTGTTATTCCTTCCTTTCCTGTCTCTATTTATAACCCCTCTTCCTATCAGATTTTTCCTCCCACTTACCCTCTAACCAAATGCTGTTATTCTACCGTCTAGTGGCTTCTCAATTCTTCTTGTTCCTTCTAGCATAGGTGAAACGGATAGGAGGCTTAACAATACCCCCGGTTTCCAAAATCACCTTGTCCTCGAGGTGAAAGTTACGGAAATGCTGTTTGATGGAGCTGGCTGTTTCCCAGGATGCTTCAGCTTCAGGTAGCCCCTTCCATTGGATTAACACTTCCTTTACTGATTGCTGCTCGCTGCCTACTTTGAGCACCCCAAGCACTTGATCTGGCTCGACAACCCATTCCAAAGTGGGGTCCAAGTGTGTGGGAAGTGGCTGGCTAACTACTGAATTCCCCAGAGCTTTTTTAAGTTTAGAAACATGAAAGACCGGATGAATTGTAGCAGTAGGGGGTAACTCCAGCTGATAGGCTACTACTATCCCCACCCTTCTGATGATTTTAAATGGACCAAAGTACTTCAGAGCTTTTCATTGGGTTTCTTTTCCAAGGATCACAGACGATAAGGTCATAACTTTACATAGACATAGTCACGTTCCTTGAACTCAATGTCTCTTCTCTACTGATCTGCTGCCAATTTCATTTTGGTTTGAGCTCGGAGTAGATGGGTTTTCAATTCTTCCAAAGCCTTATCCCCGTCTTGCAGTTGCTGTTCTACAGCTGATACACCTGTGTGGATGCCATATCGGGTAATGGGGGAGGGTCCCTGCCACAGACGGCCCGCAATGGAGTAGTTTTTGTAGATCCGTGGAAAGTAGTGTTATACCAATATTCAGCCCAAGGTAGCCATGTACGTCAGTTGCGAGGTTTATCAAACGTGAAACACCGCAGATAGGTTTCCACACACTTGTTCAACCTCTGTCTGTGGCGACCCGAATCCTTAATGATTCGAGTATCACTAAATCATAAACTAAAGCAAATTTAAAGGATATTCAACACAATTATATAAGTTATTTAAGCACTCGCTAAAATTCAAATGATGTAGTGAGTTTAATACATTACTTGAAACGAGGAATATCTTAAAATTATTTAAAATTAAATGAAATAATAATAGTTTGACAACGTAATAATTTTATTATCGAATCTTTTGCCACCATATGCCATCTCTGTGCCGACCTCTTCGAATCGTCAATTATCTAAAAGTAGAGACATAATAGAGTGAGAATAATTCTCAATAAGCGTGCGTGGATAACGAATTCATATATGTATTTCTATGAAAAATTCATAACTTGCATAGGGAGACACTAAAATTAGATCGAACTTAGGTGGTGCTCACTTCTCGTGACTAGCGCTACTAAACTTCGATCCAATCTTAATAGAACATATGTAACATGAACCAAAACATAACATCGCCATAGAAGTATTACGTACATAAACATTAGTCACCATAAACATAAAGCACGGCTTACTTCTTCATTGGACAATTCAAAATTATAAAACGAGTTATTATTGGAAAGAGATCATTGTGCCGCGTGTGGGGTTGATTGTTCGCGTGTGATTGTATAATTGTACGAACATAAAAATGTCGAGAGAAAGAAAAGTAGAGAGACAAAGTTATAGAGATATAGAGGGAAAGTGTGTAAATGATTGTTGATGGTAGTTTAGTGTTATGTTTGTCTCCGGTAAATTCTTGACCATGTGTAGAAAAGTGAAAGGAAATAGCTAGATGTTAGGGATGGTAAATACATAAATGATGTATTGTCATTAAAATTGTCAAATTAGCCCATGTTTGTTCTACATTTTTCCCATTTGTATAAATATTATGACTATTGCACAATAAAGCAGCCAGCATTTTTGACTTCGTTTGTGTGATAATGGGGCCTAGCTGTTTGAAATTTTTTTCTAAGAATGGGAAAAAATGTAGAACTAACTGGGGCTTAATACCTTTAATCATGTGGTCAAACCAATTAACTTGGCTTGAAATGTAGTGTGAATAATGCATGTGGTCAATGAATTATCCTTAATCAAGATTAATTAGCATACTTACACATGTTTTAAGTATGATTTAATCTAACTTCCAAAATAACTTTCCACTTAGGTCCTCAAACTATTAGTCAATAACCAATAAGGTCATTAGACTAGGTCAATTACCAATAAAATCATTAAACTTCAATAATAGCGCACTTAAGTCCTAAATTTAAATCTAACAACTAGTAGTAAAAATTTGGGATGTTACACAGTTAATTCGTTTGTGGGTGATAGGTTGTGCTTTGACGGAGAAATGTGCCTTGTAACCTAAACAATTCTTTCCAAAAATGGCTGAAAAATACCTTATTACGATTCGAGACAACAGAGCGCAGAATCCCATGAAGTTTCACCACTTCCTTAACAAACATGGTTGCAACCCCTGAGGTAGTGAATGAGTGTTTGAACAGAAAATGGGCGTATTTGCTTAGGCGATCAACTACTACCAATATGGAATCAAAACCTCTTGATTTCAGCAGCCCCTTTAAGAAATCCCAAACTAAACGCGAAATAGACAAGGGTTGTAGGAAGCTGTCTGGGGATAGAGCTGAGCTTTTGTTCTGTTGACATACAGACCATTCCTCCACAAACTTCTTGATATCTTTCTTCGTTCGGAGTGACCACCTACTAAGCTACTATGAAATTCCTTTAGCAAAGCTTGAATCAATGAGGAGGATTGAATCTCAAACTCATATCCCATCAACTTAGTGACCTAATGTTGAGATTCTCCGGCACTGCTCTTTGTAACAATAAGTACTTTAAGCTCCGTTGGTCAGTTTACACCATAAATTGACGTCCCAATAGGTAATGTCGCCATTTTTGTGTAGCCAACACTATGGCCATTAGTTCTCTCTCATAAATCGATTTCTGCTGTGATTTAGTGGGCAACACTTGACTAAAAAAGGTAATAGATTGCTGGTCTTGCATCAAAACTGCCCCCAGACTGTAACCCGATGCATCGGTTTCTACTACAAACATCTTTGAGAAGTCGGGAAGAGACAGAACTTGGACTATGGTCATCACTATTTTAAGTTGTTTGAAAGCTTTCTCAGCCTCCATTGTCTCCCCAAACGCATCCTTCTTTAATTGTTGTGTGAGTGGCCAAGATATAGCCCTACAACCTGCCACAAACCTTCAATAATACCCTTTCAAACCCAGAAAACACGAAGTTCACCATGGTTGATATCTTGTTAGGATCGGTAGCCACACCTTTCAGTGACATAGGGGTGGCAAAGGGTCGAGTCGAGCCGGCTTGGCCCATACTCGCATGAGCCGAGCGGCTCGTTTGTCAAGGACGAGCTTGACTCGGCCCACGAGCTCGTCGCCGTGGGTGGCTCGTGGGCCGAGCTGAGGTTTAGCTCGTTGGCTCGTCTTTTTTTGGGCATTTTACTATACATTTTCTAAACATTTTTTAAATAATAATAATAATAATAACAAGATAAATTCTCCTCCTTTATCTGGGCTTGAGATCGATTACTTCAATTTCGAGTAGGCGGAGTTAAAAATTGTACACAAACAACTTGTTACGTGTATAATTTTTTAAAAAAATTATGAAAGTATTAAAATAAAATTTTGTGATGAATATGGTTAAATTAAATATCACTTACTTGACTACATGGAATTTCAGCATATTTATCTTGCAGTTGAAAATGAGCGTCTTCCCAATCCTTCACGCACATTAATGCTTCCAAAATATTTTCTTTCAGTCGGCTCTTGACCTCAGAGAGAACCCTCTTACCTGCACTAAAAGTAGACTCCGAAGTTACAGTGCTAATTGGAGGTGTTAGTAGATCTTTTATCATTACAGAAATTACTGGCCATCGACGTTCATACCTTCACCAAAATTCAATTACTTTTTCTGAACTTTTCCTAATTGTTTTGTTACTAGGCGTAGTATGATTAAAGTAATCAATTAATTCAATAGGCAACGGATTTGGACTACCACTCGATGTTTGAGTACATGTAGTGGAAGACAAACTACTACTAGTACTAGAGGAACTACATGCAAATGCAGTTGAATCATATCTATATGAGTTCCTGCCTTCGAATAAATTTAAAACTTCATTGTCGTCATCTGCTATATTAGTGGAAAGAGTAGTTGTAGAGTCGGAGGGTACTTTATTAATATGAGTACTCATTCGTTGAGCATATAAATCATACATTTCATATAAAGTTTGTTCCAAATTTCTATAAGTGATAGGTACATTAAAAGTTAAAACTTGTTAAATTTGATCAATTACAAATTTAGTACCCGATAAATTATATCGGGGGTCCATGACGTATGCTAACGGAAATAACATAAGCAAGTCTTTCCAATATTTTCTAAACTTTAATTCTATGGAATATATAACTGAACTAAAATCGGGGTCATCTTTAAATCTATGAAAATTTATAGTAATTATATAAAGACGTTCGAAAACTATACAACTAATGTGATAATAAACAACATGCAAAGTATTTGTAAAATCATAAAAACTTGTCAAAATCTTTTTAAATTTTAAAAACTAAACCCCAATCGAATTCAGTCAAAATAGTTTCATCTTTGTCTCTAATATGTCTATTGTTATAAAATTCAGTTATTAAATGTTCAAAACCTTAACATGATTTTAATAATAATAAGTAAGTGGAGTTCTATCTATGCCATACGTCACTAATAAATGTTCTTGTATGCGTCACCCCAACTTGGACACACAAAATTCCTTAAATGCTTGTTTTCTATTAGTTGCAATTGTGATATATACTAATACATTCCTGATTCGTTGAATTTCATCCTTAATATGTTTTAAACAGTCTTGTACTATTAAATTAAAAATATGATATACACATCGAATATAAAACAAATAACCACCGAAATCGGGTTAAAGTACTCTATGCAATTTATCGACGAAACATTATTTACACTAACATTGTCGAACGTAAAAGAGCGAATTTTACTCTCGCAATGACATTCTTTAATAATGTTCATAATAGCTAAAATATATTGTTAGTGTTGTGTGGAAACTCAATAAATTTTTTATGCATGACCCAAAGTGTGTCTATATAGTGTGCAGTTGCAGCTATATAATCTCTTTTATTAATCCATTCCCACATATCCGAAGTTAAATATATCACACTCCCATATTTTTCTAAATCAGCAATCAATAGTTTCTTTGAATTAACAAAATATTCTATTATATCAGAACGAAAAGTATTTCAACTTACCCCAACGTACCTCGGTTGAAGATATTGTTTCATGTAGGAAATAAAATGTTGGTTGTCCGCTATTGCTAGTGGCAACTAAGTTGCTGCAATGAATTTCACCATTCCTGTTCGAGCTTTGTCCTCCAAATACATCCACGTAGAAAGTGGCGTAGCAGTAGCATCGGTGTCCGGACTACCAAATTGTAGTTGCGTTTGACCAGTGGGAAGAAGCCTATGTTTGGCCAAAAATATTTTGTAGTGACGATTGAGATGGATGATTCCAATGCCTTTTTGACATGTCAATCGTTGTTGACAATATTTACGTACTGCTTTGGTTTCTGGAACTCCATCGACGACACAACTAGTTTGAACTAATTTAAAATAGTCCCAACTTTTTGCCTGCTTTTTCTCATTTATCTTCACTCTTGCATCGTAAATATCTAATACAGGTTCAGCATCGTGTTACAAATCAATGGATGACTAGCATCAACATTAACGTCATCCAAATCAATTGGATGACTACTTTCATGAGTATCGAAATCCTGAATATTTTCTTAAATGGGTAATTCATTTAGACCAGCGAATTCATTCTCAAATTGACTGTTGGACGTGACAGGTGATTCGCCTCCGGCACCGAACAAGTTTTCAACAAATGAGCGTGGATTCATTTGTAAATTGGAAATTTGTAATGGGATAATTGATATTTGTTCACTTGAAAATATACCGCAAGTGCACGGGTCACGTACAAGTAATAAAGTGGACTTTTAGAGTCCGGATTGTCGATCCCTCGAGGAATGTATACTTCAGATTATACGACTTTAATCAATTTAATTCTAACAATCAAAAGAAAACACACACAATAAAAACATAAGATTTGAAAAGCGGTAAATAAACTAAAAATCTACGAAATAAGAAAAACACAAATACTTGAAAATTTTGGGGGAAAACGTGGTTGGGATTCGTGGTTTCGCTTAACCGTCGCCTAATTAATTTTTCTACATGCCAATTAACGAATTACTTAATTTCGATGTTATACCCAATCTTTCAATTTTAGTCAATAACCTATCTCGAGTGAAATTAATAATTGATTAAGCTATCCACGATATCTCTATGTTGATAAAAACTTAACCAATTGCATTAAATTGTTGTGAAAATAACTCACAAGGTCACCTAGGGTAGGTGTATATCTCTATATCACCTAAACGCACATAGTATACTATACAAACCTATGGTTTTTACTATTTGGTCTAAAATGTACCATCTTCTCTCGAATGATGCACAAATCACTAAACATAATGCCACATAAATGAAAATGCAATAAATTCAATAATAGAAACACATGAAAATAAGTGACTTAACATCAAAAAGCACATATTAAATTTAATCAAGGCTAAGCTAAACTAATACCACAAATCCCAAAAAAAATTAATTAGCCCATTTTATACATATGATACAAAGAAGAATATTTATACTAATACATTTCAAATTTGACAAAACAATTGAGAAAAATTAAAGTTTAAAAATAAAACCCTTTTGTAGCTAGAACTTGATTTCTTCAGCTCCATGCCCAAGTTATCTCCTAGTGCTCTTGATTACTCTCCAAAATTACCAAACAAAACGGAAAGAAAAAGAAATGAAAACAAAAAAAGAAAGAAAATGAAAAGAAACCAGCCAAGGAAGAAGAAAGACGACGTCCCTGGCAGAGACCGAAAATGCAAACTGGGAGAAGAAATGCCAGGTGCTGATTTTTTATATTAAAATCTACAAAAATTGCAGTCTTGGTCCTTTGGTTTCTGGAATTGCACAAAATGGTCCCCAAGTCAATTAAAACTTAAAAGACGCCACCGCCTCTCTGTAGGGCAGGAAATGGGATATTTTTTTTGCCATTTTTGCAGTTAAGTCCTCCAATATTTGCGCACTAGGTCCCTCAACTATGATTTTGTACAATTTGGTCCTCGAATTTTGACTTTCATTTCAATTTTGTCCTCCATAAATTGCATCACAAATCCTCTATTTTCTGCCTTCGTTCACCTTGATCCCAAATTCACTACGCTTTTGATCATTTTTCCTCATTTTGCCTTGTTCTCTTCCCGTATGTGATTTTTGACCTACAAAAACAAATATTACACAATTATGAGTAGAAATTCACTCATTTTAATCAATAATAAGCTTGTTCGGGTATTAAATAAGTGTGCAAAAATATACTTATCAATATTGAATAATTGAAATTGAATGTTGAAGTTGAATTAAGAAGTGAATGTAGATTATGTAGTAGTGTAGAAAATCGATTAAAAATAAAATGTAGAAGAGTATAGAATGATATTGATAATGAAATGTAGAGAGTAGAGTAGAGAATGAGAGATTGATAGTAAGTTTGGTGGAAAAAATGGATGAATGAATGAGTATTTATAGGGGAAAAATGAAATTGAAAAAAAAAAATTAATGATCAAAATGGTCACTGAGTGATTGTTCTGGTCACTGAATTTATTTTTTTTATTTTTTGCGAGTCACGAGCCGCTCATGGCTCACATGTTATACGAGCCCACAAGCCAAGCTCGTGGGTCGCTCGACGACTTGTTTGTGCGGACGAGCCCGAGCAGCTCGTGGCTCATTTTTTATGGGCCGAGCCGACGAGCCGCTCGACTCGGTTGCCACCCCTACATTGACTCTAAGTGGCCTAAGTACTCTATTTGTGGTTGAGGGAAAAAGCACTTCTTGACATGGCGTACAGTTGATGTAACTGCAAGGCTTGAAACACTATTTCCAAGTGCTATTCATGCTATTTTCCATCCTTACTGTATAGTAGAATGTCATAGAAGAACTAATACAAACTTCCTTAAGCAACCTCGAAAAACTTGATTCATAAGTGACTGGAAAGTAGCCAACGCATTGGTGAGCCCAAACGGCATTACCAAGAATTCATAATGCCCCTCATGCGTTCTGAACGCAATTTTGTGTAGTCTTCTCTTCGCACTCTAATTTGATGATACCCAGATTTCAGGTCCAATTTATAAAACACTCTCCCCATGCAATTCGTCCAACAACGAATATTTGTCAGGGATGGTGACCTTATTGAGGGCACGATAATCAATACAGAAATGCTAGCTCCAGTCCTTTTTCTTGATGAGCAAAACAGGGCTAGAGAAAGGAGACACGCTGGGCTCAATGATTTCGGTTGTAAGCATTTCTCAAACCAATCTCTCTAATTCATTTTTCTGAATGGGCGGGTAACGGAATGGCCTGCCACTAATCAATTCGGTCCCTTCTTTTAGCCTGATAGCTTGATCAGTGTCTTGAAGAGGAGGTAACCCCCGAAGCTCCTGAAATATGTGCTGACATTGTTTGATATTCTTAGCTAATTCTTCTCCTTTCCCTTTCTCCTTTTGCTGTCGGTAAATTTTCCACCCATATTCTCTGGCCTTGTGTTGCAGAGCCTTCACCGTGGCTTTTTAACAAAACTCCAGTTTTATTCAGCCCTGGATCTCCCTTCAGCACTATCACTGTTTCTCCCATCCGAAATTTCATGGTAAGTCATTTCCAATTAATCTCCATGGAGCCCGGGCTACCCAACCATTGCATTCCTAACACAACATCCGTACCACCCAACTCCAGATGCAAGAAATTTTCTACTACCATCAGCCCTTGCATTTCCAATACGAACCCCTTATAGATTTCCTTCCCTTTGACAGATTGCCGAATCCCATGATGACTCGAAGTGGTTGGCAATTACAACCGTTGGACTAACCTAGTGATATAAAATTGTGTGTTGCACATGGTCGTTTCCCATTGCCTTGTTGTCCCCTTAAGTTTCATAGTCCCTAGAGTTGATAACCCCACTACATAATTTAGAGAGAGCTCCAACATCTCAACTACTTCTATCGGCTCCTCTTTCGACGACTCAGTTTCTCCTTCCTCCAATTCATCCTCCTGCAACTATAGAATTGTGAGCTCTCGCCTCTTGCATTGATGACCCATGGTATATTTTTCGTCACACCGAAAACATAGACCCTTTTTTCCCTTCGTCCCTGCTATTCGGTGTCGGACATGCGTTTGACCGGCGGGTCGTTGGTTGGCGCAATTAATTCTTCTCCTACCGCCACAAATCGCGTTGAGAACAGACCTGATTTCCTCCCTTCCCAGCGACTTGGGGCTACCAGCGATCTGTTCGTCTTATGGACCGGTCCCTCCCTTGCCATTTTAATTAGGGAAGAGTTCACAAATCAGGCATTAAGTTTCACAATTGCAAAAGTTATGTATTAAATTTAAAAAATGCAAAACTCGGGTATTTAGTTAATTAATTAAAAATAATTATTATTTAGATATAATAAATTCACAATTATACAATTAATGGTCAAAAATTTTATGCGTTAGAGTTTATTTCATTGGTCACGGATCAAAAAAGTATGTCACATTTTATTTATCGGTCACATATTTTCAAATTTGTTTGTCACAAATTATCGAATTTTAAGGTTACAATTTAATGGTTAGTCACAATAAACCAAATAGTTGGTCACATACACCAAATACCACACCACCGATCCCGATCACTATCAATACTTGATCACAAATTAACCAACAATTGGTCACAAATGCTATCCTACCAACGCCCCCACCAACAACACACCACCACCATCACAAAAACGCACCACCGTCGTCAACAACATAAATGCACCACCACTACCATCGAAAACGACGCCATGACTATCACACACATCTCCGCTGTCACCCCCTACAAACATTTGCTCCAACACCACACACTACCTCCACCTCCACCTGCAATTCCAATCAACCACCGCCTGCTAAAATCGAGGATTTCTTCCAACACTACCACATAAACAACCTAACCACCGTGCGAAAAATCCCCAAACCACCACCGCCACCACCATACCAACCAAAAATAGATGCAGAAGAGGGAAAAAAAAGAGAAATGACGATGGCGCGAGCGTCGCTGCTTACGATGGGAGAGATGATGTGCATCGCGCACGGTGGCCGGTGCTGCGCTTGTTGTCGGCGTACACGAGCACCGTGAAGAGACGCCTCATTCAACACAAAACCAAACGCTATAACCATCACCACCACACCTCCACGTCAACCCTATTTCGCGCGTGCGGTGTCCCATTCGTTGTTGCAGTTTGTGTACAACGGCGTCACTCGGCGACGCACAGCAATCCTCGATGGCAGTTGTCGGAGTTTGAGTTTGAATGAGTCGCCGATTGCTGGAAAGAGAGAAGGGAGAGAAATAAAATAAAATTATGGTTTGAGTGGATATAATATTTAATCATTAATTCAATATCTGAATTTTGATTAAGAAATCTTCACACCTGATTTTTGCACTTTGAAGTTTAAACACCTGGATTTATGTAATTTCCACTTTTAATTAAATTATTTTGGTCCTCAATGTGTTGGGCCACATCTTGATTTGGCCCAATCCCTTTGGGCCCAACACTGACTTTAGCCCTTACATCTGGTTTCAGCCCATTAATAAAAATCCCCTCCAGTGATGCCCCTTACCCGCGCTGCCAATGCCTCGAAATTCCTCTTCAATTCGGCGACCAATCCCTCCTGTTTTACTGCCAGAAATTTTTCACTGATGTTCCATTCTTGGGCTGGCCAGAACCCTGCCGGAATCGGTCGCAGTTGCGAAACGGAGTCCTCGCCTCCATCCACTGCAACCAAGCGAGGGAAACGCCATCCAAGCTAACTCCAACCGCGCCCAACTTCTCTCTTTCGTCGAGACCATCAACTTCGATGTATCTCTCAGCTCGGAATAGCCAACCATCTGGGTTTTCTCCGACGAAGATGGGCATTTCCGGTTTCCTGATTCTCCGCCAATTATTTTCCTCCTTGGCCTGCTCAATTCCCACTTCTCCGTCATGGTTTGTTTCCTGCCATTTTCCCCGTTCAGGTGCTTGATGATCCACCCTGTGTGCACTGTTTGGAGCAGACCCTTCTATGACACTACCAAATCCTTCTCCTTTCATATTCTTGCCTGGCCCAGTCCTGAGATTGACAAGTGTTGCTACGGCTTTCTGGGTTTCCTCCAAGGATTGTAGAATCCTTGCCACATTTTGGCTGAGGTGCTCCACCGATTTCTCCAAACCAGGCAAACGTTGCATGCCTGCCCTCACTTCCTCTGTCTCCTTTTCCATTGCTTCTACCCTGCTGTCAGTTTTCTTTTGTGCCATTGGATCGAACAAGCTCTGATACCAATTTGATAAGACTCAAACTGAATAGAGAAGAACAGAATTTATAATAGATCTTGGATTAAAAATGCAGAGAATTACTGATAAGAAAACAACAAGAAGACTCTTTTTCCCCACTCAATAATTGCCTGCTATTCTTGCCCTTCCTGTCTCTATTTATAACCCCTCTTCCTAACAGATTTTTCCTCCCACTTACCCTCTAACTGAATGCTGTTATTCTACCTTCTAGCGGCTTCTCAATTCTTCTTGTTCCTTCTAGCATAGGTGAAACGGATTGGAGGCTTAACAGAATTTAATGTGCATGAGCTCAGGCACGCCGAGAATTTATCTTCCATTTTTGTATTTGTGTGTGTTAGGAGGGGGATGGGGTGGGTCAGGATGTCATTCGCCAATATTTCCTTTCTGATTCTACCATTTTTTCTTGTTGCAGAAACCCATTGTTCCCACCGATCTTTACGGAGCAATACGCAATTCACAGCTTATAGGATTATCGGGTTACTCAAAAGAGGTTCTCATTATTGAATTTGATCTGCAATTTGTATTTATATTTTCATACACTCGTACTGCATTTGAAGCTACTGGAACAGGTTCAGTTATTTTTATCAACTAGTTAGAGATAGTTTACTTTCTTTAGATACGAAATTATGCGGTCATTCTAATAAATGGTGCCTTTTTTTAAATAGGGTCTCCCCGTTTTTGCTGTTGGAGTAGGTCTAAGCACTTCTGACAAAGCTTCTGTAAGGCTTATTGATAATTGTTTTATTCTCTTTCTTTGAAGCATTCACCCCAGATTTTCTTTTTCATATTTATATATTTACCCATGTACACATGATGTAGCATCATAAGAAATTTTAACTCTGAAAATGTTTACAATATGTATCAAGTTTGTACGGCCGTAGATGAAATCCCCTGAAGTTAAGTTTTGCTGCCAGGACCTTCGTATTCATATTGCTTTTTTTCGACACAGGATGGTCCACTAAAATTTGGAAACTTGTCCAAATTTATTTTTCATTTACAATTAATGCTTTAATATGTCTGCCATATATAACTTTTTTTTTGTAAGTTTTGGCAACTCTTAATCTCCAAATGAATGTAGACATGCAATTTCACCCACTGATAAGGGGAGGAGATTGTTGCCATTTAATTCAAACCAATTCATAATGAGAGGGGCCAACAGGTGCCATGCGACCGTGTTGAGAGGCAGTACTAGGGAGAGATTCTCACGTGCCACATGAATTGAGCACTGAAATATAAATAGGACATTATCTTGTATCGCTGTAATAGATGGGGGAAATGAAATAAAACACAACTTGAAAAACAGACAAGACGTGATATCGACACATTCACACTGGAGAAGGAAATTCTTATATACAGTATCTGTAGATAAAAATAAATTATTCAATATCAAGAAGACTTACCTGAAAAATAATTAATTTTTTATTTTTGTTGGAGAAGGCGTGATTGAAGTGATCAGTTAGTTCAAAATTTTGGTGTTGGAAGGAAATACAGATCTTTTCATTGCCCATCTTTCCCTCATAACTCTGACATTTTTCACGTGCAAATTAAATCCTTCTATGATTTTATTGCTTAACATCACTTCAACATCATCCTTGTCTTCAATTTTTTTTTTCTTTGTTTTCAGGTTCATTATTATGTACAATCGTACATTCAGATCAATGAATATCGGGATCGTGTCATTTTGGTGAGCACATACTTGCTATTCTTTTTTACCTTTTCCTTTTATGTCCATTTTCATACTCATAATTGATTTGTTGTAGCCTGCTGCAACTAAAAAGTATGGTAAGCACATTAGCAAATGTATAAAGATTCTAGACATGACTGGCCTGAAGCTTTCAGCATTAAGCCAAATAAAGGTAAATTGACAACAAGTTGTTCTATAGCTTCCTGCCTATGATTTCTCCTTTCCCTTGTTCTGCGTTTCATGATAAAGTTACGTTTCTAAACTTTGATGCCATTTTCCTTTTTGTTACAGATCTTGACTATTATGTCTTCCATCGATGACCTAAACTACCCGGAGAAAACAGTTACTTATTATATTGTCAACGCCCCGTACATCTTTTCTGCTTGTTGGAAGGTTCGTCCCTCGTTATTGTCTTTATCTGTGTTCAAATATTTGATTTTCACAATGTAGCACAAAGTTTATCACTTATAGTTATCTTTTCAAATTCTGTTAGAAGTAAATGTAGATTTAATTTTTATTTTGAGAAACTTAAATACAATTGTTAATTTGTAAACTATACATCTGAGCTGTTATCAGGTTGTCAAGCCCCTTCTTCAGGAGAGGACAAAAGGGAAAATCATTGTATTATCTGGTTGTGGACAGGATGAGCTATTGAAGGTAGTGCTTTCTTATAATTTGTAGATATAGTTGATGTCTGGAATCAGAACCATTTTGGCATATTTGGTACAGATGAATAAATAGCATTGGACATTACTGAAAGGGAAAAAGAAGCTAAAGTCTTGTACATTATGTTGTCTAGTCTTGTTCATTATTGCGTACCATACATGCTATTAGGACGACTACATATTAAGGAATAGGCTCATGTTATAGTCCCGCTAGGAAAACCTTCTGTCACGTGCTACTTCTCTCCACTTTTGCATGGTTACAACTGTGAGGTCTTTATCCATCTTTTGCCAAGATCTTTATCATTGCTTGCATGTTTGGTGCAGATAATGGATTATTCATCCCTTCCACATTTCTGCCGTAAAAGAAGTTCTGGCTCTTCTGAACATTTAGACATCTATATTGACAATTACTATTCCTTAGACCACCCCTTTCACCAACAAGTTTACAATTACATTAAGCAGCAATCCCTAATTCGTGAACCTGTCAAGCCGATAAAACAGGGATCTGTGCACGTGGCTTTGCCTGAGGATGCTGTTGAAGGAGCAGAGATTGCAAAGACTCTAGAATCTGAACTAGAGAAATTTAAGGATCTTGGTGGATGTCCTGAATCGTTGGAGGACCTGAAAATCGACAATGGTAAGTCCTAGAAATTCGATTCATCTTGTTTTGAATCTTTTGATAGGTGCTAAATCACATCCTACACAGATCTCTTGTTCTTAACACTAACCATTATAGTAATCTAGTTTAAGCATATTCAGTAATAGCTCAAATAGATCTTTTGTGGGTGAACTGCCACTCATGATGTATGTAATTTACATGTACGCTAAATCTTTTTTGTGATATATTTAAATGATTGTAAACATCTCATTCTGGTTATGTCTGGAGTTAACGATGGATGGTGGATACTAGTCTTCTGTTTTTCTTTTCAGTTAAACTAGTAATCTATTCCAAAGATTGAATTAAAAAATTATATATATATATATCATTCTTTACAGAACCTTTTCTGGATATCTTCAATTTGAGAGCCAATCTATCTTGAATACAGAATGTTTATTGATAAAAATTTTATATACGAAAACTGCAAGATCTAATCTTGATATTCTGGTTTGCTTCAAATTCCTAGAATGATCACGTTTTGTCTCTTGAGAAATTTAAGGGTGAGTTTGGTTTGTTGTTTTTAATTTTGAGTTTTGCAAAATATCGAAAACGTGTTTGGTAGGGTATTTCTGAAGATACATTTCCAAAAACAAGTTTAAAATTATAACATAAAATTCAAAACGCATTTTTAACGTTTGTATGGAAAGCAATTGTTTAAATAAAATTTAAAAAATTAGAAGTTTTAAAAATTAAAATTCTAAAAATAAAATAAAATCAATAATTCAAAAAATATAAATTCTAAAAATTATAAATATAAATTTTGAAAAAAATAAAACTGTAAAAAGTTCTAGAAAAAATAAAATTATGAAAAATAAAAAATAAAAAATAAAAATATTTCGAACTCTCAATAATAATTATATAAAATTCTTAAAAAAATATTTAAATGAACACAGTAAAATATTATCAGTTCAAATATTAAATTTTATTTTTATTTCCTACATTTTGAGCCTAATTTATTATTTATTTTTATTTTACTTTTGTTGTGAGAAAATTGTAAGATTTACCAACTTTAAAATGTATATATTAATTGATAATATATTAACATAAAATTGTTTTATTTTTACTGGTTAATCAAATATAATGAAATAAAATGTCATAATATAATTTTTCAAAATTTCAAATCAAAAGTCTTTTCTAATTTTCTGTTTTGAGAAATAATTTTTCAGAATGACAAATCAAACGCGTTTTTAACGATCTTAAAACTGGCCCTCAAAATAGAAAATTTAAAATAAATTCAACTAAAACACAAACCAAACGAGCTCTAAGATTCTCCAATTTCATTCTGTTCTTTTTGGCGCCACTTTTGGAGTTCACCCTCCACTACCTTTTTTGCAGCTTCCGCCATTTCTGCTCTCTTTAGAGCATCCTCAATTTCTGACTGTAGATCCTCACTCTCTTTTAAAGTTGTCTCCACTTTCTTTAGCAATTCTTTTTCACTTGCATTTATAGTTTCCGCTTGAGCCATGGCAGTTGCCACTTTAACATCTGCCTCATGCCTGATTTCTTCAATTTTCTTCTTCAGTAATTCAAATTCCTCCACCGACAATTTGATCCTCCGACCAGATCCTCCATTTGAATCAGGTTTTGGTGAGAAATGAATTTGATCATCTGCTAGTCTCTCTGCAGCTTTAGCCTTTTCAGCGTCTTTTAATGCAATTTGCAGTTTTTTCTCTGTTTCCTTGGTTACAATTCGTGCTTCTTCAGCTTCTTGCTCAAGTACTTCAGCTTTTTTCTTCATTTCTTCTGCTTCCAGTCGAGCATTTTCAGCTTCGGTCAACTGCTGCTCGAGAGCCAAATGTATATCATCAGATTTAGTTTCCCCTGAAATTACTGCTTCCAGTTCAGTTTTGCTCTCTGCAAGATCAGTTTGCACACTCTCAGCAGCAGATTCTGCTTCAATAGCCTTCTTCTTTGATTCTGAACGCTCCCTCTTCACATTCTCCAGATCCAGTTTTAGTAATTCCACTGAACTTCGTAATGAATTTTCTTCTGCAACAACTTCTTGTAGTGTCCTTTTAGCATCATCAAGCTCTGAAGCTATAGTTCTTAAAGAAGTCAAATCTGAAGCCTTTACATCATTCAGTTGTTCTTGCAAAACCTTTATTGCCTCTGTTGTTTCTTCGAGCTTCTCCTCAAGATTTTCACCAAGTTCAGGATCATATTCTGCCATCATACCCATGATTTTCTTGTCAACTTCTTCCTTAGCCGTTTTATGGTTTAATAGATGGACTTCCTTTTCTGCAATGAGCTTCAAATGTTGTTCTTGAGCCTGGATCGAGGCAAGCTTTACTTGACCAAGTGTGTCACGCAAGGAGGTAACTTCTTTTGAAAGATGACTTAACCTCTCTTGATTAACTTTAGTGGTGTGTTGTGCTTCTTCTTCTTCTTGAAATGCAGCCAATTTTGCTTCCAAGGCTGCATCAAAATCCTGCCTGAGATTTGTTAGTTCTTGTTTTGTAGAAATAAGTTCGCCGGCAGAGGCCTTATACAGTTCTCTTTCACTGTTAACATCCACCCTCCATGCATCATCACCTAGTTGAGCTCTTATCGATTTCTGCTCTTCAAGCTCTTTAGCTCGTTTATTTGCAGCTTCTGTAGCTTCAAATGCTGCTTGTTTGGATTCACTAAGGTTTTCAAGCTTGTTTGTTAGTTCTTGCAGGGTTCTATTGGCCTTCTTCAAATCGCGTAATGCTCGAGCCTTTGCAATGTCTGCACTTCTAAGTTGTTCCCTGTAATACTCGAGTTCTTTAAGCGTTAAGTGATGTTGCGTCTCCTTCTCTAGCACTCTCTGCAACGGAAAAGTGACAACGAGTTTTAGACAATTGCATCGAGTAATACAGAACTAATGCATTCTACCTCTTCCGGAGTCTCTGTCTTCCTTACTACAGGCGTTCTGGGCGAGGCTCCAGCTTCGCCGAATAAACTTACAGCAGCCTTGACAGATTGAAATGGTGCTCGAGTGTCAATCTCTCCAACATCTCGTTGAGGAGAACTTATCGACCTAGGAGTTCCTTTAGATGTCGGAGAACTAACAGAGCCTGGAGAACCCACAGACCTAGGAGAACCCGAGCCATTCTGACCTGTTCTTACACTGAAACCGAACATTGTGCAGTGTCCTCCACAACCTGCAAGACCATTAAACCGTTCACCCTTAACCTTCCATTATATTCTGGCCTTTTTTCAGAATAGGGTTTCAGTTTCTTATCAAATTCATGTGCATCTGTTCATCAAATTGTGAGAGAAAATGGTGACCCTGAAAAGCAAAAATGAAGGGACTTGCAAAATACAGAGGAGATGAAGTCACTCTTCCCTTCGGCAAAATGTTCATTTTACGAATTCATCAAACCTACCTGCGCAGGGTCGGCCTCGACTATGGGCGGCATAGGCTGTTGCCAAAGACCCCACATAAGTGAGGACCCTACATATATGTAAAGACCATTATAAAATTGGCCTAAGATCCCTAAAATCTAAAGATCGATCCTGCGTATGGTCAAATCTATACTTATTTTCAACTCCACAAACCGAAATGAATTGCATTCAAATAAAAACACAAGGGATGGCCAAACTACAAGAAAAAACGAAGATAAGAAATCCAATACATGCATTCAAGAAATCAAATTACGTCAATGAAATAACCGTGTACCTTAAAACGGTTTCTTTCTATTCGATACAAACAAGGTTTAGACTTTTCGACCGCCAGCCATCAAATGTTTGATTTAGCAGAAAAATACGGTGTTATTGAATCATTGCTCATTTTTCTCTGATAACCCTTTAATTTTTTGGATGTAAAAATTCCAAAACTCTGTTTCTCAGATGATTAGTATTCTTACAATGAAGGTAAAATTCAGATGTTTTGCAACCATACATAAAATAACGGGTCTTGTATTGGATCATTGCTTTTGGGAAATAAATAAATAAAACTTCCCTCACTTTTCTCCTAACCATTGGACAAAATATTTGAGCAAATGCCCATTTTTCTCCCAAATTTCGCACTCTCCCGTTAGGCGGTTTTTTAATATTAAATTTAAAAATAAATCAAACTTTATTTCTAATAATAGTTCCACAACAGTTCCAATCTTTGGGCCATCTCCAACAACTTTCTGGAGTTTACTGCAATTTTACATGACATGGTAGCAATACAACCTACAAACCTTGGGTTTAAATTCTATTTCATTCAAACCCTGAGCTTCTACAATCATAATACAACTACTTAGAACGCTAATTTAAGCTTATAAAGATTTTCTACATACTTGGGGAGAATCCTTGATTCTATAAGCAAATTCACTTTATTTTGGGGGAGAAACTGGAGGAAGCTTGATCAATTTGATCTTCAACTCTATTTCCCCAGACTCCACATCACAAAGCCTCAACCAGACATTTTGAACCACCTCACGGCTTTCCCAATTTATAGAACTGTCAGCAGCTAGACAATTGTCGCTTTCTGGTATCACCTTCCTCAGTGTCGTTCCATTAGTTGCAACACCGAGGATCTGTCTCAATCTGGCAGCTGCGGCTAGTGGTTGAAGGTTGATATGAGCGTGTCCCATCTTGTCATCGGCCTTGAAATGGTCTTTATCAAACACTTCCTACGAAATTACAGTACCAAATTCATAAAAATGCCCCTTGTACTGTACATATCTAAAAGCATGCGGCTATTATAACCACTCTTGCAGGAAATGACTCATTAGTGATCCTGTTTCTCATGATGATCTACGCCTTTATGACCTCATAATAGAAATGAGGATCCGATGACTAATTCCTATTCTATTGTCTCATTTTACAGTTTCTTTACTTTGACAAGTAAAAGTTGCTTGTATATCAATGGAACCATTTCAAGCTCCTTTTACAGTAAAAACGTGTTTATTCCTACTAAAATTCAGTTTTCTGAGATAATAGGATGCAATCTTTTAAGGCTCTTGAACACATGTACAGGAAGGTCAGGGATTGGGAAGTTAAAACACTTGAGTTAATGAATTATGAACATATATTAGATTTACACTGTAAATTTCTTATTTCTCCTAAAATTATAAAATTGGGAAAAAAGTTCTAGCAAGTGAAAATATTTAGAACTATAGATGACGGTTTAGAGCATTCTTCCAGCAAAAATAAGATTGTGCTGTAGCTGGATTGTCGATTGAAGTATTAGAGACGTACCAATTTGAGAACCCCAACAGGTTCTGAAAGGGAGAAACTAAATTCTTGATTCCAGGTAGGATTAAGGCAGCTGTTTATAACCTTGGTCTTTGCTGTCTGGAGACAAAACAAAATTTATAAAACATGGCGGTTTACAAATCGAATGAAATCTAAGAAGCCCGTCTGAAATATAGCTAGATAGCATCATACAATGACAAAGAAATTCATAGAGTTGAGATCCCTCATATATACAGACGTGCAGATTTAGCCATCCCTTTGCACTAGTCTCTAAAAGGGACGTGTCTTTTATGTTTTTCAATTAGTTTGTGCCAAACCAACATATGCAGGGAAAGAAAAATTGGATGGAGATCCTACTCCAGATGGAGGACTGGGGAGGGTGTGAGTGGGTCATTGTGTCAATAGTGTTTCACGCACTGCACTTACAATAACGAAGCAGCCATAACCATAAAGCATGGAGAGCGATCAACGAACTTTAAAAGGAACTAAATGATGATACTGGCAAATCCAACGTAAAACACTATACAGAACATGAAAATATGTCAACCTGGTTCCCAAGCTTGAGGATAACATAGGGGTCACTGGTCTTGAAGTCCCGGATAACCAATCTGTTTCCTCGTATAACAGTCACTTTTATCTGTCCCAATTCTTCTTCCATATCCCAGTACTAGAAAATAACTTAGTAGGAATGCCCCAACTGCATTTTACAGAAACATCAATATTTAAAGAATACAGAATTCGAGCAAAAGAAAGTATAATCCTTTTCAACTTCTGAAATAATTCTGAAGATCGTTTTTCTTAAAAATTGCTAAATTACAATCCAACAACACAATACACCAAGTACTAGAATTACAGCAAAATGTATAGATGAATTCATTAATAACAGATTTATTTATCCATAGAAACTCAGTTGCTGTTAATCTAACAACGATATGGTAAAATCAATTTTGAATGAAAGTGGGCATTTATATTCTGCAACATTTAGCAGAACATAGGGTAAAACATCAAATATATATTATTCAATTAATCATTTCTATAATTACTCCATTGAGCAGAAAATTCTTGAAAAAAGAAACGCAACCCACTTTTCACCGAATATTTTAAAATTCATCCAATTGCAGAAACACATATAAATAAAACCCCGACAGGAAATATCATAACAAAAGAAAATGGATCGAGACACAAATTGGGACAAGAGGGTAAAAAGAGAAAATGATTACAGTGGAAAAAAAAACAAGAAAAGAATAACAGAGACAGAAAACACAAACCGATACGCTGACAGGAAAAGGAACCCCAAGTTAAAATGCTCTTCTTTATCGAAGAGCTCTCATTCAGTTTGCTGTTCTTTGTTAAAGTGCTACAAAAAAATACAGAATATATAGTCGCAATATATTTATATATAAGTAAGATTGACGTGGCACCAACTCTCAGGTAATTCAAAGAAATGGTAGCGAATGAAGAAATTTCTTATTTAATTCAGTACAAAGAAAGAACATAGACTAAAAGATATTTGTTTTAGTACGTGTTTGTAAAGTGATTATACACTTCTGACCAAGTATACTTTTCTTCTTTTCGTACATTTCATAAAATTCACAATTTTTAGCTACGTAAATTTTAATTCAACCACTTCGAGAACATATTCTTCTAGCTTACTTAGCGTCTTAGCCTCTTGTTTGGTACGGATTAAAATTTTATTTTAATTCAAGTCAAAGTCAAATAATCACTATTAACCACATTTTTCATGGGTCCCACAATTTTTTAACTACACGTTTCAAAAACTTTTATCACAATCTATTAAAAATCTAATTTTAATCACCACCAAACGCCTTCTTAGTTTAGAAGTAAATCTATAATTAATTTTTTTTATAGCCAAATATGCAAACATCTTAATTCTTCTTTGTTTTCATTTTTGTTCTTTTGACTAATTCTTCTTTCCTTTATTCCACTTTCATCTATTACTTTGAAAACGAAATTGCCTATTTTATAACATCACTCTAGAATGACATGAACTTGAATTTAAATAAATCTTTGAACTTGTAAACTTGTCACTTCTTCTAAGAGTGCAAATTGAGAGCTTCTCAAAAAGTCACTCCTCTTAGTATTGTTATCGAACGCGGCGCTTAAGTTTGAGGTTCTAAGAGTATTTCCAAGAGGTTCTTTATTTTTAAATAGTGCATTCTATCATTTGAAGAGCGTCTATAAGTTTAAAGAGTTAAATTTTTGAAGTATTCCAACAAACTCTTTATATTTAATACTTAATTTTACTACTCCCAAAAAATATTTATTATTTTTCTTTATCTTTTATTTTAACTAGCTTTTCTTTATATTACTTTATTGATTTCATACGTTAAAAATTGAAACTTTTTAAATGCATTTAATTATAAATTTGGAGAGTAAAACACTCTCTAAATTAAAATATTAATTTAAAGAATCTTTTAGAGTATGATTTTAAATATCGACTCTTTAAATAGAGAGCATCACATATTTAAAGAGTTTCTTGAAGATGCTACGATGAAAGTCAATGGATTAGTAATTGGTACGATTACTCCGACACACCGACACATTTCACAATAACTTATAAAGATTAATTGTAATTTTTAATGGTTTTTTTTTTATTACTTTCAAGAGCGAAGTGTAAGGCCCCACATAAGTACAATTATAGTATTTGGTGGGCTAAATAAATAATGTACCGGATGTCCCTAGGTTTTGACCCTAACGTGCAATGTCTTAAAACTAGAATCGGTCCGATCGGTTCAATCGAGAAAATCGGGAATCGAGATCAAAATCGATCCAGTTAGACTCATAAAACCTCTAATTAAAATTCGCCCAGAAAACTGTTAAACTGGCTTGTTTTTGAAAAATTTATGTATATTTATATTTTTTAAAAATTTCAAACGTATATTTCTTAATTTTTAAAAATCACCGACTCGACGCAGGTTCAACCATTTTACACTTGACTCTTTCTTATGATCGATTTTTAAAACATTGCTATCCTGAGAGTTGGGGATTACATAGGCTGTCGGGGTTACGGACACGTGTTAGTTGCTAGGACCAAGTCCTATAATCTGATGACTTCACCTACGCGCAATTAAAAGGAAAACACGTAGTCTTTAATTCTTCTTTCTTATTTACAGATCTGATTACGATTTTAGTAAGTTGGACCAATTCTGTTGATTTTGACCATGATTGTGTTTGACCTTTGACCTGGTTTCTTCTACTGTTCCAATAAGTGAATTATTAATTGCTTACATCATTTGCAAGAATAATCCCCAATTGGTTTAATTAAAAATCAAATTTTTGGCAAATTTTAATAAAGATTAAAAATACATACATATAGTTAAAAAATTATAGATCCAATAAAATATGTTACTGAAAATGAATTTAAAAAAAAAAAATGAGTTTCAAACAGAAACTAAGTACTTGCTCGTGTACTCAAAGAATCGAGCTAAATGAGGAAATCTGTCGATTATTTTGGTTTATTTTATCCAATTCAACATTTGTGTGATGTGAAAAGTCGAATAAACTGATAGATCCCACGATATATATCGTCAAAAAATTAATAAAAATTATGGATCCATTCAAATGTTTGGTTAAAAATAAAATTTGATCAGCTTTTTAACAAACAAAAGATTTACCAAACAAGCGCTAATCAAGAATTACACACTGAAAGTCGATAATTCTAATCAAGAATCATTTGAATATCTAAACGTTAAACAATTTACGACTGAAGTACGAGATTCCTAATGTTACATAACCCAAAAGCAAAATGATTCAAATTACAGTACCAAAATATACTAACATGGCGTGTTTGGAACGCTGACGCCGAATAGGAAGGATTAAGTGTACACATAATCTTAACTTTATGAATTCTAAATGTACACACGACGAAGCTAGGCTACGGAGATGACCCAACTAGTGTTCGACACAAATTATGGCTGTACATAAACTCCCAAGGCGTACAGATATGGAGTTTCAATCGCTACATCTAACGAAATATGCACTCCTTTCCAACTGTTAGAATCCATATTTTTTTTCCCTTATATGCTACAACACTTCTATTGGGTGCTACAATTTAGTTCAGAGTCAGCTAAAAGTCTGATTTTGGCATGTTGCACTGTGACTACCAATGCAGCAGCTTAGTACATGGAACTATTTGAGATTGCCTTATTTTCCAACTCGCTGCTTCCACACATTCTGCATTTGACAAAAAATTGTATTAGAATGCAGAAATTTATATGTCAAATGAAGACAACGTAATTATACATCAAATGCACAGCTCAAGTGAAGTACAAGAGGCTCATCGTCTGAAAGTTCAGGGTCCATGGTACTAGAAGCTGGAATCTTCTTCTCAGGTTTATCTGAAGCTGTTGGGTGATCAACTTTTTCAGCCTCTTGTCCAAGTTCTTCCCTGGTCCCATGTGGCTGCTGCTTGTCGGAAGAAGAAACTCCTCCATTATCAGATTCGTATATTCCTTCAGAATGAGTTTCTTCGTCCTTGGACTCTCCTGCATCACTTGAGCCCTTCTCGGCACCTTCCGTTAGTTTCTCATCATTGTCTGATTGGTCCACATCAGCTGAACTCTTTTCAATCCCTTCATTCTGCTCCGGTTCTGAATTGTCAGCAAACAAAGATGAATCAAGGCACGCCATTAACTCTTAGTGAATTGATATGGTTAAAAAAGTGAAAACATAACATACGACCCATTCTCAAACAATTGTGCTTCATGTGGAGCAAGAAATATTGTTCACAGTTCAACTCTAAATGGGAAAAGAAACCATAAAAAAATAAAAAAAATAAAAATTCAGTGATAGAGAGAGTAGATTGAGTAGGGAAGATTGTGACTGTGTGTGGTTCCAGTCTTCATTAAATTTTCAGTGTTGTGCAGTATTTTCCGCCATATATTTCATGAATCGAATTTGGCAATTATGAAATTGAACAAAATGTGTCAAAAGTGACAATGTTGCCTATTTTGAGAAGAAAAAAGATGTGCCAGAGAAAATGAACACAGAAACTCCACATGTACTTTTACCACACACGAGGATTCCAACTTTTTTGGTCTAGAACCGTTTAATAATCATGGATGAGAATAATTTTGATCAAATAAAAAACTTAGTGTCAAACAGTATGACCCTTTACCTGAGTCAATGGACATTGAGGCAGATTCAGCCAAAGCAACACCAAGACTTCCAACCCTTCCGCCCATGGATTCACTCCTTAATGTACCCTTTCGTCTCTGTTTCAAATTTTCCCTTGGAGTTCTTTTCCTTTTTACTTGGGGTGATGGAGATCTGTCAGTCATTCAAGTAAATAAGCTAATGAAAAACCATATGAAAAAAATATTTCAAGTCAACAAAATTGAAACGGCTGTCTTACATTTCAGACAATTTTTTCTTTTGCTTTGAGCCTCCTGTTGACTTCTTTTTTCTCTCAGATGACCTACAAAGTTGACAAATGAGAAATTTTCCAATCAGCTTTATATCATTTTGCAACAGCAATGACAGTCACAAAAAGTCAAGCGTGGAAAATACAAGAAATGGATATCTGTACAAAAGTATTTGTAGTTCACTTTTGCCATAGCTATAGGGGAGACCATGCTTTGGAAACATTGAGTTTCCAATACATGTTAACATTAAATCATCAGGTAACTGGGTTGAAGAGAAGGGCAGATGTGTATTAAATAGCTTTTGAAGCAAATATTGGACAGTGAAACCTCGCTCTCGACAACGTAAGGGTCTGTGTGAGCCCTATTTTTTATGTAGAATACATTTTGGAATAGTAGATTGATGGAGAATGTGTGGTTAAAAATGAAGGAAAAGGTTTTGGATTGCGTGTAATATTATTTTATTGAAGAATGTGTGGTTGAAACGAGGAGAGAAAAATGTAGTTTAAGAAAAATGGTGATCAAACAAGGGCTAAGCTCCAAATAACATTATTGAAAATGCATCCAGAAATTATAGGAGTTACTAGAAGTTTTATAGATTGAAAACACTTCATTACTGGAAATATCAAGTTTAGGCAAGTAAATCTGTTTAATCGCCCGTCTTCAGCAACCTATACTATGTTTCTGTGGCCTACATATATAGTTGGTATGATAACTGTTCCTGTAAGTAAATCAGGGCCACATTACAAGGAGAAGAAATAAAAGGTGGATGGGATTGTTTGCATTGTCTGGCAATGGTGAGCCTGCTGAGCAAAGGTTGAATTCCAGCTAATAAAATTAATATTTACTATAAACATTGTCTACAGCACAAGGATATCAGGCAGAAATGCACTTGAAGGTGCCAAATTCAAAAAATGAAGGGAAATTAAAGGGCCTTTAATTTATCATAATGCCAGCAATAGTTGGTAGGCATAGCTACAGCTCCAGAGCATGGCACTTTGAACTACTGCTCACACAAGCTATTAAAATATAGAGAAACTGATTTTCTATTTCTTCAGAATGCTACCATATATGGGAGCTGGTTACCTCTACTTTTTCCATTTTAAATGACAACATGCACATCCAAGCCAGTGCTTCAAATGTATTATATCTCACTACAAAATTCCTACATTTTTATAATGTTTTGGCATGTGATTCCTCTGTTTTCTCCTTTTTCCCAGAATCTAGTGAAGGCTACACCATGTCTAGCTAAAAATATGTTAGTACTGGCAAATATATAGACTTAGCCCTTGTTTGGTACACATTAAAATTTTCATTTTCATTCTTCTACTCATTTTTAACCATACATTCTTCAATAAAATAATATTTTCCATCATATCAATAACTTTTCCTTTTTTTTCAACCACACATTCTCCATCAATCTACTATTCCAAAATACATTTTTCCAAAATAATGTGGCTCAAACACACCCTTAATAAACACAGTCGGCAGCAAACATGCATGCCGGATGACATAACTCGATATGATGTTACAGAATGCTGCTTTAAATAACAGTACACGTGTTTGTAAGCCAGCAAAAGAATTAAGTTCTCACTTGTTTAAGGGTGCAATATTTTCAAATTTTTCACCAGTTTTTTCAAGGGCACAATTTTTACTCTGCAGTTAGAAGGACAGCAGCGCTTACCCTATTTCAGGACTGAGACCCTTTGACGAAACTGACCGCTGCAAATGGCGTTCAAAACCTTGTTAGATCTCATGTCATAATCTCAGCTTGACCAAAAACATAAAGCAAACACATATCTGATAGGGAAAACAAGATAACGGGACTTAATAATTGTACCTTCTCAGTTTTTTGGCCATTGTCAACAAGTTCCCACCGCTCCTTATCTAATCGAAGAACTTCTACATCTCCATCATCATACAATATCTTCAAAACAATAATTAAACAAATAACTCTACAGTCAATACGGAGATTAATTATAAGAATATGGGTTAAAAATTCTGTAACGATTACATAGAACATAAGCAATTTGTAGCTTAACACATGCTTCATTTTCAAATAACTCTACAGTCAATATGGAGCTTAATTATAAGAATATGGGTTAACAATTCTGTAACGATTACATAGAACGCAAGCAATTTGTAGCTCACCACATGTTTCATTTTCTGGGTGTCAAAAGACTTCACAACACCTTCGTAGAACCTGTAGAGTTGGGCAGTTAAAACTTCAATTATATATCTTTCCACAAAATCAAGAAGCAAGGATGGAAAGTAAAATATTATATATTTATCTATAGTTACAGAAATCTTATTAGTAATCAAAGAAAATGGTTTTCTATTAATGTAAAAATCCAAAACAGCAGCCTTTAAGGAGGTGATCTTAAAACATAGAAGTTAATTTCCATGATCACTAAGACATGGTCTAGTTAATGTTCACTGAAGCATGACGACTGCAGTTGCGATATATGCACCATTTTGGTCCCCATAAACTGACCAAGAAAAGGAACAAAAAGAATATGAGAAGGGAAAAGATGATTTTTTATTTTTATTTATCCATTCACTGGAGAGAAGGGAATATTTGATGGGCCTGATAGTAAAACCAGTCCGAGATCCAAAATTTCATAGAAAGATTTGAAGGAATGACTTTAGGGGACAATTATAGAAGTGCAATATCAGGAGTGATATTATACACGCAAAAAACGTTAACTTTCAAGTTTTTTCTATTCGTTGCAATACTAACATCAAGAAAATAGTTTTCCGACTAAATCAAGAAGCACTTACTTCTTATCCATTGGCCACCAAACTTTTATTCTGCAACCAATCAAGTCAGCCGTAGAATTTTCATTGTCCTTCACAGAGCACTAAGGAAGAAACAAAATAGCAGCAGCATTGAGTGACAGTTATGAAATATGTCGTGGAAGCAAATACATGGAGACTTCTTATTGGCCTTTAGTTTCATAGCATTAGAACAATGGCATGAACTATGAGATAGCTCGATGCCTCTTATGAGAGAGTATGCCTTTTATTTTGTTGGTTAACCATGATTCTAAGATATGCATACATGTTACAGTGTATACAAAGAGATTTTTGCTACTTCAATAAGCACAGTTTTGGAGGCAGCATAAAATCAATAGAACATAGAGCTATGCAATTTAACATGCGAAGTTAGTATTCTCATGCATAAAACCATTTCACAAGAAGTTGCAGTAAAGATAGGACCCGCTAACCTTTGCTAACCCAGTAATACTTTTCTGTTTTTTATTCTTCGTTGATCCGGATTTGGAATTACTGATTGAGGACGTGGTTACTGTTAACCCAATTTTCTTAGGCTTCTGTAGCAATTGAAAAGGAAAGTGAAAAACTAATACAATCATCACGAAACATGTATTATCAATGGAGTAGCATACCTTGGCTTTATGGTTTGAGTGATCATCTCCCTCACCATAAACTCTATCAAAACGCTTGCCTTTCTGTTTTGAGGAGCTGGATTTCTTCTCCATAGATGGAACCAACAAGTCTGACTTTGCAGGTTTGATATTATTTTCTTGCATATATTTATCTCCAAGCTCCTTGTCTATTTTGGTAGAGTCGACCGAGAGTTTCTCTCGATTTAAATTGGTTGGTGTCATAAAACCCTTTGGAGAAATCGTTGGAAGAGACTTGTGCCCTTGGGTAGACGATGATCTCTTACGTTTTGGTACAGGAACATTAGTTGATTCGCTAAACATCATCTTCCTCTTCTGAGGCTTATGATCACTTCTCCTTTTCTTATGAACATACTCATTTCCATTGCTTGACTTGAGCTTGCTAGTTATTCCCAAGTTATCCATATTTATTTCCTTCACTACTTTCAAAATATCAACATTATTTTCATTATCCACTTCTGCTGGTGCAGACTTGCTCTCCACCTCTTTTTTTGCCTTTGATATCTTAGCTTTTAGACGTTTCATCAACTTTCCCAAAGGCATCTCGCTTCCCTCTGTTTCACTGTCCTTCATGGCATCATCCTCTACAATTTCTGAATTGATCTGAAGTCAACAAAAGAGAACAAATTAATCTAGTCAGAAAGTACAAATCACAATGAAAAACCAATTCTCTATTAAGCAGAATCATATTTGAAATCTTACCATTCCATTAGCTTCCAACTTGAGTGATTCAAAGTGCGCCAAGATACTCTCATCAGCCAGCCAAGTCTTCCCTTCACCAACCTAGTAAAGATATAAATAGACCATGCCTCTTAAGTCATAGATATAGATATCATCATCAGGTTATGCTTCTCAAGTCTGATGAAATAAAATGAACCATCAATCATTCATTGAACAGGAATATCAAAGAACTTCAAAGAAGTAGGAAATCTCTCTCTCTCTCAGGTGATATGATTCAGTGTCAGGTCTTTTTAGGATAGCAATTTTCCACTTCATGATATTTGCAGATCTTTGCATTTGTTTGGATTCAAAGACAAGTTTTCCAGTATAAATTTCTTAAATGTAACCTGGATTTAAAATAAGAAAGGCTTCAATAAGATTCTAACTTCTCTATTTTGATGGTGAATGTAGCAAATAGTGAGCTCCAGCATATAACCTAAGAGATAAGATTATATACTGGTAGCAGATAGAATTGATATCTGTAGTAGTCTTAATCTGACTGGTAATTTTAATAGCTGGAACATTCAAATTCAAAGCTTTACAGTTGAAGGAGGTATTGGTGAAATATATGCAGTTCAGCACCCCGGGTTTTTAGACATCGGTTTGGACAAAAGTTAGCAAAATGCAAGGAACAAAGAAATGCTAAGAATAAAAAATGAAGCACACGACAAAAAATAAAGTTAATCAAGTATTTCACTGCAGACCTCCAAAGAGCTGCAGACAATAATATTTATTGCCTGCTTGATGTAGATTTTTAGCAACTAAAGTTGATAAAACTAGGTAGGTTCATGAAATGTGTGGTTAAAAAGCGAATAAAAGTTGTGGGTGAACTGAAATGTGTGGTTAAAAATGAATTTTAACTAATTTGACCAGCTTTTTAGCAAAAATAGCTTTACCAAACAAGCACAAAGATAGAAAGAACTGGGATGTCAAATAGTCACAAGTGCAAAAACTTATATTTGAACATTCAATTAGGGAGATTAAATAATCCGTCCTCTTGCCAGGCATGAATTCAGAAACACAAATCAGAATTTTTAATACAAGAGTTGTTAGACCATAATACCAGTGAGTCATTTCCTTCTTTCTTATCAAGTGGCTTATATAGTGCTGAAGGTAGGACCACTGAAGCACTCAAGTCTTGAAGATCATCTTGCTTTGGTGCTAGCCGCTTAATGATTGACAGGCCAAGGTCGCAGAGAGCATATGAGTTCTGTAATACAACATATTCACATTATTAAACATCACAAAAACTACACTAATCTCAATATTTTTTTAGTAAATAACGTGTCTCATTCAAATAAAGAAATTGCACAACAAATTTAATGCTACAAGGTGAAAAGAAAGGGTAGCAGTACTTATTATACAACCTTGGATTTAGTTGCAGAGTAAGCATCTTCTGAATTCTTGATACATAAAAAGATTGAATATAGTAACGAAATAATGTCCCTCTCCTTGTTATTACTGACATCAGACTTGCCTTCATCATCTTGATGCACCAGCATAGACAGGAACAAATACAATTGCCTGAAATTGGATTGACATATAGGAAAATAGATTTTAATAGCTTAATGATGATATGGATGTAGAAGAGTGTTCAGACTCAATGAAGTAGTTTTACAGAAATGTCAAAAATTCCTCATTAAGGGCAATTTACAGAGACTAGCATTTCAGCTACTGCATCATGGTCCCATCTGTATGATGTCAGAGAGATGGCTTCAACAAATCTATAATTAAAGACAGATTTATCTATTCGTACAGGTCAATCTGAGAAATTTGTGCAATGTCCCCATGCCACCTGACTGTTCTTTGAGATTATTCTCCCCCAATTCTAAGGATACAGGAAATCCAACTTCCAAGGATTGTTATACATAATATTCAAATAAGGATATAGTCTCATAAATCCAATAACATCTATCAATGAATGAAAAATGGCGAATTCAAAACTGGAGGTTTAAAGAGGGGATAATGAATGAAGGGCATCAAATCCAATAGTACGCAAGCCAAAAGAGGAGATATTTAAGCGAGTATTAGCTTCCAAAACACCGTACCAAGATTTAAATTAATCTCAAGACAGCAAGAATTGGAAGTTTTAATTACAAGGTGCATATAAAATCTAGTAGCTCCATTGGATACTCGAAACTGTTGAAAATGCTAAGTGTCAATCTAGAATACCTGTAAATAACTTCAAATGCTTTGACATCTTTGCATTCATCAACATCCGGAAATGAAGAATGATGAGAAAGAGCATGGACCACATATGGGAGAAGGTATTCTGGATTTATTGGTGTAGAATTTGCATCACCCAGTGTAGAAACATGGCGTGCTCTTCCTTGTTGACACATCTGGATGATATCATTAAAATTGTGTTTGTTCTGCCAAATATATAGGAGAGCATAAATCATGAGATGAGCCCATCTAAGAACGCGTTACATTTTCCACTTTTAATTAAGGTAGACATGCTTCTGACTTCTCTGTAAAAGATAGAACTATACTCAGTAAAGCATCATACCTCTTCAAACTCCAACTGCTGAGAATCAATATCAAGTACGAAGGCACAAGCATACTTTGGGTCTAAAATCCGGTCCTTTACATACTGATGAACCTTATTGAGAAGTAGTTTCTTTACCTCTGGAAAATTAGCCTACAAGCACCCAAGGATGAGGGAATAAGAACAGGAGGCTCAGTAACAGCCATGAAGAAATCTATTCCATGAACGGTGACATCACTGACATACTTCGAGTTAAGTAAACTCTACCTCAGAAGTTCTCAAGGTCAGGTAAAAGACATCAACAGGAATTTTATGTTCCCAGTGCTTTGATAGACGAAGGACAGCTTTTGCTGCAGCGAGCTTCAAATGAGCCTTATCCAATAAACTGAAATGTGCAAAAGAGATCCACATCAATATCAAAATCTTAAGCAAGAATTACATGATGTCACCACTTCAAACACCATCAAGCTTACATTACCTTGATTGAATGTCTCTTGATATTTCTCCGAAAGACAGTATACTCTTGAGCATTTCAACAAGAGTGTCAATCCCAGAACGAAGATGCGCGTCTTTGACAGGTAAATAGCTCTTGACCAATGCTTTAATTCCATATATCTGCAGATAAAAATAAAATAAAAACATTGCTCACTTAGTGCACAAAGGCCATCCAAGACAGGTTTCTTTTTACAGTGATGAAGGACAAAGTATCTGGCAGAAAGACCTTTAATGAACAAAGTTCACTTCTATCATCCCAACATTCATTCGCCTTGTCTTCTGACATCTGTGAGTGAAGCATGATTTAGATGGAACAATTTCAAAGAAAGAAAGAAATAATGGATCACACAAGTCTTGGAGAATTTCAAGAGGCATACATGGCTGCATTCCAATATGTTTTTTTTTATAAACTCTTCAACCTCACTTTCTCTTGTTTCAAAGACTGGCATAGCAGTTTGTGCTATACATCCAAGAGATTGTAGTACAGCAGGCAAATGGGATTTCTCCTCGAGCATATCAACAAGCCTCTGTCAGTTTCAAAGGAAAAAAAAATAAGTTGATGATAGGAAAGGAAAAGAAATGTAGAAAGAACTGCAGACCAAGACGCTACTGATGAGAATAAATCATGATAATCCATTAAAGAGAAACCTTGTAGAGAACAGACAGAGACATGAGCCCATCATCTTTTGTTATTGATGCCAGGGCATATACAGCATACTTGGCCTGCCTTCTGCTACCCTCAATGCATATCCGCTCAAGGATAAGGTCTAACGATCTACGAGTAAAAAATATAGAATTTCAACCATAAAAAGGAAGAAAACAAGAAAGAAATTTGTAGCGATGCATCAAAAATTAAATATTTGAACCTCGATGAAACTCCCAGCTGTTCTCGGATGGTTCCTCCAGCCTTTGCAAGAATATGCAAAACACCTTCCTTCATTATCTCATTGTCGTCCTCAAGAAGATGTATCAATTCTTCTTCAATTCCACTTAGTAGTAGAGGACTGAAACGTGCAAGAATCTGAAAATTCATCACATAAAAATATGAAAAAGGATTTCAACATTTCCAAAAAATACGGGATATAGGAACACTATCATGCAAATCTAAAACAATTTTCCTTTGAGAGGAAGAATTATTCAAGAAATTTGAAGTTCATATATCACATATTTTTCGTGGACAATCAGTGGTGATACTTGATCGACCCATCCTAATTGTCAACCTAACATTGTTTCAGTGATGGTGAACATGCCATTACATTGCAAATTGCAGTATCGCTTAATTTTTTATTCACGGATGAGCATGATACCCCATCCCCAGCTCTTCAATCATGCTTGAAAGTTAATAGCTACAACCTTCTAGTACTTCATGAAACTTCAAATTAAGAGAGAGAAAAGAATGTCAAATTACCATAAACATTTAAGCCCCTTAATACCACTGTCTTAAACCCAGACAGAAATGCAGAGAAGTATACGTATCAAGATGCCATTACACAATTAACGTCAATATATAGTAAACATAAAACAATCTAAGAGTAAACATTATACCACAAGTATTGTCATGCACGACAATATTAACTCAGAATTTCCAGCTGATTTCTGTATATCAGCCTCCAGAAGGATTTCTTTGATATGCTCCTTGCCAAAAAGCAGATAAGAGCACTTCAATGAGAGGATGCTCAAAAACTCATAGAGCTGATGCTTCTCACCCACGATCTTCAATATATCATCCTGCAGAAGAATAAAAGATATTTGAGAAACCATCATGTTAAATTTGACTACATTTTAAACTTAAATTCATCCAGGGAAAACTGAATTAAGAGAATCACAGAATGACTTAGATATTGTGTGATGCCTCACCCGTAAACTACAAGCTTGAGGACAGCTAGTGTTTGTGTCAAGAAGACTTGAAGTTTTTTTCCAAATATTAGTGTCTTTTAACTGGTCAAAAATCTGAAAATTCTCCTCTGCCCTTGAAGGATCAGTGAAACAGCGAGACATAACACGGAAACAAAACGTTACTTTCTTCTGGAGCTCAATAGCATCACCTTCCTGCATTTCAAGAAAAACTGATCATTTAATGAAAGTTCCAGAATAATTATTCCTCCTGCCTCATATAGAAATACAAAGTACAAAACTGCAAACCTGTGATATTTGACGGAAGGAAAGGTACTTCAGAAACTCTTGTTGCAACCTGTACAGTGATTAGAAACTCCATATAAGTTTCGACCCCGGTAAAAGTCGTCTATAAACACCATATTAGAACTTATTACAGGTAAAAAGAAGAATCATAACAAACCTTTGCTTCTGCTCTAGTATCTTTTCAAGAGCCTTAACCTCGATTTTGTCAAATCCTGAGAAGATCCTAACCCAATTTGACACCTTATCTTTGACTGAAAAGTCAGTTGGGAAAAGGGATAGACATAAAATGCGTTCAATAGTATCTGATCTGCATGGAAATATCAAACCTTTAATAACATATCCTATATGTCAAAAATTCATTTGTCAGGCAATTTCATAGCCAAGTCTTAAATTTTCTCTATTAGCTTTTAAAGACACAAAGTTACCATCGAACAAACATATAGGAAACTTTATGTTAAAAAATCGACAGCAGGACCTAGATGTAATATGTTTGAAAAATGTGTGTTCATATTCCATCATTGGCCAGTTAAGTAAATCCGTTCGCAACCAAAAATTCAATAACATACCTGAAATCTTTATCATAAAAACATCTCAAAATCTTCCCAACAATCCAATCATATTCATAAGTCATTGTCGATTCGCTCGAACGGTTCAAACAATAGCACCGGTATATGTCAGCTAGCCTCTCCATTGTATAACTTTTAACAGAGAGCTGGATATATGCAGAAAACAGTTATCATACTATTAACGAAGGATGTGCTGAATATAAATAACCGAAAAGGTGCACAAGCAGAGATGGCTATACTTACAGATTTGTCTCGAAGGCGTTCAGATATCAGCTTGATAGTTCCAAGAGGCATCGATGCGAGGGCATGACAAGCTACATCAGAAAGCACACAAACAACTTGTTTTCGGACGACATCATCGTAGTCCAGCAGTCGGTCACAAAGTGCAGCTAGAAAAAATTTAGAAAACTTTAGAAGTAAAGGCATGGAGGGTACTACGATACGTAATAATCTAAAAAGTCCTTACATATCATTTGAAGAGCTTCAGCTCTGAAAGGATCTTCCAGAAGACAAATTTTCATGCGCTCAAGGACAGACATTCTAACCTCCACTGTTCTATCAGTTAATCTTTTTAAAAACTCCGAAAAGATCGGTTGGAATGATTCAGAGATATCAGATCCCCGTGAAGCAAAAAGGTCTCCCACTAAGCTCACCGCTTTTAAACGAATGTCCAACTGATCAGTCTGTCAATACCGAAATTTGTAACTGAGCAACATTCCAACAAATTTAAATATGAAAAGGTTGACACTGACATTCTTCTTGTGCATGTATTACAAAATCAGTTTGAAATCACCAATTTGTCCACACAGGCAGAAGCTGAACATGGCAAAAAGGACCTCTTAATGCATTATAACATGGCTTTCATATTGTAACCCTCAAACAAATGAATTGTGGTTCTCAAAGTTTAATGTTCATGAAACCATTTTCTCCCCTTAAATAACATGATTAGCTGGTGCCTTAATTGGAAAATAGGAACAGCTGTGGATACTTTTAAATCTAGGACAAGACAGTTAAATGATTCACAAGCAACTCTGTATGATTACCAGTAGTTCTCCAGTAAGGTAAGGAACAACTCCTGATAAGATTTTAGGGGCACAATGATAGATGTCATAAAGTACTTCATGGTAGTCAATCTGACACTTCGTAGACCTGTCTCCTGTCATTGATGATGTAAGAAACTGCTTTATGCCAGGTTCCAGTTTTCCTGCACAATGCTCTATCACATTCATAGCAAGCCTCCTTGCAGCCGTCGTTACATCCTAGCAACAAAAATCCCAAAATTCAATAGGAAGGGCAGGGAGATAACTTTGAACATTGAACCAACAAATGGATACTATACCTTCTTATTGCGACCTAAAACAGACAACAAAATCAGTAAAAGATTCTCCTGTATGTCCTCGCTTTCTTCTAAAACAACCTCCATGATTGTTTGCATCGAAGTCAAAACATTTTCAGGATGCTCATCTCTGCACAAATGGGAATTTGTTGTTCATCACATAATGTGAACATAAATGTTCATGTCTCTATCACTAGATGTCCATATAAAAATGAAGTCATCATTTATTTGCATTGATCACCCCCAATAAAGTATCCAAATCAAAATCTCAAAGGGAGGCAACCTTCTTTGTCTGGCAATGACAATGGAAGTCAACTTGATTGTTAGTTCTATCTTGGAAGATAGCCGGTTTCTACAAAGGTGTTACATGTGCAAAAGTTGAGAGAAAATGGTGGACCACATGATCCAACGTGCAGTAATCAGAGAATTTTGGCATATATTTCCTCGCACTGAATTCAGAAAAGTCTCTAGATATAGCGGTGTACAGGTTATCATGGTGCAAAAGGAGAAAAAAATACAAATAAAAAAATTACAGCACTTGAACGGGTTACACAATTCCTATATGTATATTTATTGTTTACAGCAATGTTTATAGAAATAAATGGATACTCAATAACACAGGTCAGAGAGAAGCTGCATCCTTTTCATAGCATGCTTTTTGGTTAGATTTTCCTTCAGCTTTTTAACAAAATGCATATTTCTCAAATGACAACAAGAACGAACAAGTAGAAATAATTGTTCAAATGATGGTCTATTTTTTCTAGAACTTGATGAACATTGGGACTGCATCGGACTAGTTTCCAAATTACATTTTCAAGGTTCAATCACAAAGTTTGATAAATCCAAGATGGTCTTGTTTATTTAACGCATGGCATAATGGTTTATTTGGCCTATTCGTGCTGTTTCTTACAGTTTTTTGCTTTTTGATATATTTTCGGAATTTTACGCACCTATGCAAAGCAGAACCTGCATATTGGCTAAAACAGTCTCAACCAATATGGAAAAATGGCTTGGTCTATAGATGCAGCAGCTTTGAACAATGGTCTGCATACTTGGTCCAAGCAAAGGAAATCAAAAAATCTCAGGAACGTTTATTGGAGTTCAATTTAAGCAAAGTGTTGTAATCAATCTAACTGTCCCAACACAAAACAACCCACACCCCTGTCATGTGTCCAAATCACATGTCCAATACACCCATACTAAATATCTCAAGATAAAATAACTTATATTATGCAGCTCATAACAAATAGATTCACCATGGAAGTGTGCTTCCGGACGGGTGTAACCTTTCCTTATTTATCATGTCTTCGTGTTTGAAGACAAAAATAAAATATAAATATATTGACACACAACACAAGATTAAAAGCTAAATAAATAAGACTTCCTATGATGACACGGAAATAAACCAGCATGTGGGAAGAAGTAACAGGCAAAAATAAAAAATAAAAAGTGGATCCCTTGTTGTATGACTCAATGTTTAACATCCAAAGGGCAAAATTCAAAACTAACAATGGATATGGAAAATCCATGAGTAATAAACAAGTAAACAACCATTGGATACAACAAAGTGTCTCACTCAAGAAGAAAAAATGAAAGAATCTAAGCAATAGAACATATTTGGCCTCTGCAAGAGTATTATATTTTCGGTGTATAAACTTATTTTATGACTGACTGACAAGAACTTGATATGTAAAAACCGTACCTTGCAACAGTTAAAAAAGTGCTAAACATTTCATTTATGAGATCATCACATTCAAGATCCAGCATCACAACGCATGATCTGTATCTAGCCACAGTTTCCAGAATAACAACTCTCCTTTCAAAAGATGGGCTTTTTGTATCACTTAAGCCACTGAAAGTACTTGCAATCAACTGAAAGATATCCTGGAATAGAACAGAAAGCAATTAACTAGGACGCAAATAAAAGAAAATGTCATAGTGGTTAACCAATTACACACGCCAATAAGTGAGCTCCATTAGACACCTTTTACACTTCAGAAGGGAAGAGTACCTTTAAAACATCATCGTCATAAGGAGCCTCAGGTGCAGTAATGCGAGTTATTTCACAGATACAAGCAGCAACGAAAAGCTTGACCTCCGGATCTTGATGCTTTAGAAGTTCTGGCTTAGCAATTGCATTTACAAAAGACTGCATGGACTCAACTACGGATTTCAGCGGTAACTGGTCTAAATCAGAAAGGCATCCTGCTGCTTGCTGCATGTGAGGGACACATTTGGTATTACACTATGAAGCAAACAGTTGAAAGCCTAGCCACTTGGCTAAGGTAGTTTTAAAAGAAATCCAAGACTAAGTTTCCATTATAGTCGAGCGATAGTTAAAATTTAAAGCATAAATATTGTTTCGTGCAAGAAATTCACCCTAAAGAATCAAAGATTATAACTGATTATGATCTGAAACCCATATATTTTTAAACCTAGATGGTAGATAAGAATTCGTAGACAAAATTGATGAACTGATTCCTGAGTGAAAGGTGCGTGAAGTCCTTTTAGTTGCCAAACAGCAAGTAAAACAACTTAAGTGAGAAAAACAAAAAAATATGATTTTTCCAGTTGCCTGATTTGTGTGGTGACATCTAGAGTACAGGTTAATAAATTTTACTGACAAGGAGTCAAACAAATATGGGTATATGAACAACATAGATAGGTTGAAGGGAAAGAAAATTAGAGTAAATCTCAAAACCCATTATATGCTACATAATAACATTTATATTTATGAGGATGAACATTTTTCCCTGTCTACAACATGTGCGTATATGTATATGCAAACCACCACAAACTAAGCCTTATTCCCAAAAAAATTGGATGAAACTCTTTTGCAAAATATTCAGAATGTTTCAAGGGTAAAGCAAGAACTGCAAAAACAGATAATTTCCTTACAAACATGTATACAACTAGAAATTTCATCAATCTTCACAATAAGCTGTTGGGAGGCAAAAAGGGAGATAAACCTCCAAAAAGATAAATGTTTTTTTTTTCCCGAACGTTCTCTACTATTAAAAAAGAAAGAAAGAAAAAAAACCTAAGTAGTAGGACTAAAGGAAAAAAAGACTCGAATTTTCAGCTTATCTGACCCCAAACATAACACTCGGAACTCCTAAAGAGAACACAAACTCAACCCTAATCATCCCAGCTCCTCACAAAGTCAAAAATCTCGCCAATTTTTAAGCATGCATCTGTCAATGAACTTCCAAGGGCACGAGCATTCAATGTTACAATTCAAAATTAGGTGGCAGCAAAAATTTATCCAAAATAAATAAATTAAAGAGAAATTCTCACCCTCAAGAGCTTCATAAGAACGTCTTTCGAATCAGGAGGGCTCTCGAGCTTCGATCCGAGCTCTTTCAGCTGCTCCTGCAGCTTTTCAGCCATTGAAACTAAAATTCACGTAATTTTCTCAGAATTGCGAAAGGAGTGAACGTTGTGTAAGAACCATACACTGCGCCTTTTGTGCGTTTTTATAGTGTGTGTGAATGTGAATTGGGGAAGTATGGTTTGTTTCTTCCTTTCTAACAAGGAAGCGAGAGTTGATAAAGCGACGAGGAATTAAGCGCTATAGTTTGACTTAAGTGCCCCTCAGATTTCTAGGTATTTACATTTTTGAACCAGGTATTTTTCTTCTCGAGGTCTTCTACTTTGGGACTATTTGCATTTTGAACCCCACCTGTTTATCTTCTTTAATATATTTTTCCTTTTTTTTTTTTTTTAGCATTTTAGGCTTTCTAGCTATTTTGGGAGCGTGGATTATGTGGTTTAATAAATTAGAGATTCATTTTAGTATAATATACAATATTTTGAAATATTGATTGTTGACCACTAATTTGAATAGATATTGGAAAAAATAGAATTTTGAAATATTGATTGTCGTTGAGATAGAATTCATTTTTCGACTAAGATTTAATTTTCAAAAACCTTTAACTAATATGTGAAAGCTCAGTATAAAAAATGTGCAAGCTTCATGAAAAAAATAAAATTGTGCAAGTTTATCTTGATATTAAAATTATGGGTGGACCACTAAACATTTATAGATATTAGGGGAATTTATAAAGTAAGCCGAATGTTTATTGTGTATTTATACTTTACTCTCGAGCTTATCTTGATAATAAAATTATAGGTGAACCTCTAACAAATTTTGTTTGAGCCTCGTCTTTTAGGATAATGGATTTTGTAGTAGTAAACTTTTTGGGAAAAAAAAAATGTGAACAATTTATGGTTTTACATGTAAATTATTTTACTGAAATGATGTGCGATTGAAAATTAGTTTTTAAAAATTGCATCAAATATGGGCTAAATATTTAAATAAATATTAGAAAAAATTGCGAAATACGCAATCTATTTAGGGTGTATTTATACTTTACACACTATATTTTGAACATTTATACTTTACCTACTTGATTTTACAGTATGATTACAAATAATAACTTTTGCTGAAAAAATTACAAAATTTTCATTAAAAATAGTTAAAAAGATCAAAATATCCATAATTGAAAATAACAAATTACAACTTTTGTATTACATTACGTGACATTTTATACCATTTTTGAGTGAGTAATGTTATTCATCCCCAGTGTGTTTACAAACACAGTCTAAATGGCTCTAAATGATAGGTGAAATGAAAGGTGAAATTAAATGACTGATTTAATTTCACCTATCATTTAATGCCACATTAACGCTACCTAGACTGTGTTTGTAAACACACTGGGGACGAATAACATTACTCTTTTTTAGTTCTCCAAAAATTCAATTACTATTTAATTTTCATCTAAAAATTAAGGGTAAATAGCATATAATGTCTCCACCTTTCATTGTTACTGTGGAAAACGTCCACACATTTCATTTTTTGATATTTTCACCATTATTTTCACATTTTATTGCACAAAATGTCATTTTTACCTAATTTCTCAATTAAAAATTATGAAATATCGAATATACCCCTCTCTTTAAATAAAACAGAAAGAAAAAAACTAATTACAACCACAGTCCCAATTTTTTTTAAGAAATGCAAATAAGTTACAAATAAGTTATTAAAATAATAATTAGTACATATTGTCTCTATCTTTCATCGTTATTGGGAAAAATGTCCATATCTTTCATTTTTTTGGGGATTTGCACCCTTAATTACATATTTAATTGCGCAAACCATCATTTTTATTCGAATTCTCAATTTTAAAAAATGTGAAATCACGAATTTACCCTCGTATTTAAATAAATAATATATTTTTTAATTTATAATTCTTTAATAATTTATTTGGGAATCGTTTGCATTTTTAAATTTTTTTTAAATTTCTAAATAAATTTAATTAGGACTCGTTTGCATTTTTTTAAAATAAATTTATTGGGGACTTGTTTTCACTTTTTTTAAAAATTGAGATTATGATTGTAATTAATTCTTTAACTTTTTATTTAAATATGATGGTATATTCATCATTTTCACAACTTTTTTATTGAGAAATTAGATGAAATTGGATAGAGTGATGGTTTGCGCAATCAAATGTGTAACTAATTGTGAAAATGTCAAAATAAAAATGTAAGAACGTTTTTCGCAATAACGGTGAAAGATATGGATATTATGTACTAATTACCCTTTTAATAATTTATTTGTGACTTATTTGCGTTTTTAAAAAAATGGGATTGTGGTTGTAATTAGTTTTTTTCTTTTTGTTTTATTTAAAGAGAGGGGTGTATTCATTATTTCATAATTTTTAATTAAGAAAATAGGTAAAAAAAAAAAAAAAAAAAAAAAAAAGACATTTTGCGTAATGAAATGTGAAAATAATGGTAAAAATGTCAGAAAAATGAAAGGTGATGACATTATATGCTAATTACCCAAAAAAAAATCATTTTCATTTTTTTCCAAAATTATTTATTTCTATTAGTTGTATTTATAGACTATAATCTTCTATGAAGCTTCCTCGTAAAATTGAAAATCATCTATAATAGATATCGATACACATGCGTCTTAACAATTTTTAAGTTGCAAAATTACACCAACTTAAAATGAATAATAAATTGGTTTTTAGGTACAAAATAACATCTCATATCAAGAATTATCATAAGATAATTTATTTTTTAGCTACAAAATTACACCATTAATTTTTACTCATTGAACAATTTTTTTAGAAAATAGCAATTATGATTTTTTTTTCTTAAAAAAATTGGAAGAATCAAATGAATTATTGAATATTTATTAACTTAATAAGATAATTATTCAATATTTTAAGAAAAGAAGATAATAAATCTTAAGAAAAATCCTTTAGAAAAATATTGAATCAAAATTAATATCATAGTATATAAAGTTATATAATTTAATATATACGGCGTGGTTTGATATTTTAACTAAAGTATTTTTATTGGTTTATTAAATTGTTTACAATGACATATTTGTAATTTTTCAGCAAATAGTGTTTTTTTAACCACTATGCAAAATGGATAAATGATCTACTAAGTAAATGTGCTTGTATTATGCAACTAGTCAAAGCCTGTGCAATGCACGGGTTGTGATACTTTTGAAAATTATGTTAGTGTCGAAATTAATGGGTAGGTTAAACTATTTAGATTAGAAAGTATTTTGACTCCAATACATGTTTCCAATGTGTTGATGTCTTGTTAAAAAAATAATGAAATTCAATACGTCCTCATTTTCTATCTATTCAGGTAAGGCATTATGTCTCATTCATCTCGTACTCATAGAATCTCTAATTACATGTATCAGTTAAATCAGTATTTAATTTCTTTACAAAGACCCTATGCAAGACATATGCAATCAAGACTAATTAATTAATGATAATACAATGCAAAATTTAAGACAAATCAAGGGTCTCTATCAGTAATAAAATCACAACACAACGAAAAATTCCATCATAAAGGCAAAAAGAATGACAAATAATCACCTAACTTCATAAATTCCGTCGAATATCTTTTCAGCATGTTCTAGAGATACCGTACATTAAATCATTTATTTTTTATAAAAAAAACTAAAATAATCTACTTCATAGAAGATGTTTGTCTATCAGTACTGCATGATGTAGGATGATTCATTTGAAAATCATCGAGTTCCTTCAAAATCCATTTTAACGCCATAAATTTACCATTTTTAACCGTAAAAACTAAAGAAAAATGAAATTGGGAGAAATTTGTGTGAGTATGGGGATTGAGGGTTGGTAGAAAAGAAAAATTAACGATTATGATTTTACATTTAATAATTTAAAATAAAAACTAAAGAAAAGTGAAATTGAGATAAATTAGTGTGAGTATAGAGGTTGATGGTGTGTAGAAAGGAAAATTAACGATTATAATTTTATGTTTAATAATTTAAGATAATTTGTATATTTAAACTTAATCGACAATATATTTATTATTATCATATTTTAAGTTTTTTCAAACAAAATATAAATTGATCCAAATGGGTATTCATATCGTGAAATATTGAATCAAACGTTATAGGAAAAATAAAGTTCGAAAAAAGGACATTGGAATAGGGTTGGAATTGAAAAGAAATATAAACAATCACAACTTTACGTTTCACAATTAATGTAAAATGATTTTTGATATTTAAAATTTATCGAACATATATTTATCATGTCATACTTCAAGATTTCCAACAAATTTAAATCGCTTAAAAAACATATTTGTAACTTAAAATACTGAATCAAACGTTAAAAAAAAATCGGCTTAATTTAAGATAAAAATTGAAGAAAATGAAATTGAGAGAAATTAGCGTAAGTATGAGGGTTGATGATGGGTAGAAAAGAAAAATTAATGATTATGATTTTTACGTTTAATAATTTAAGATAATTTTTATATTTAAACTTAATTGATAATATATTTATCACATTGTAAGCTTTTTTTTTATAAAAATTTAAATCGATCCAAATGGATATTCATATCGTGAAATATCAAATCAAACATTGTAGGACAAATAAAGTTCGAAAAAAGAATATTGGAAAGAAGTTGAGATTGAAAAGAAATATAAACAATCACGACTTTACGTTTCACATTTAATGTAAAATTATTTTTGATATTTAAAATTTATCGACCATACATTTATCATGGTCGCACTTCAATATTTCTAACAAATTTTAAATCGCTTAAAACGCATCTTTATAATCTAAAATATTGAATCAAACGTATAAAAAAAAATCAAAGAAAGAAAAAAAAAATCGGCTCGGAGGCTCAGCCGAGCCGAAAATGGCTCGGCTCGGAATATGGCTTATAAACAGTACACACAAACCAACTCTTTTAAAGTAGTTAGAAGATTAGATAGAAGATTAGAAATGGATAACCAACTTAATTCAAATTTTGTGACATCATCATAAATTTATTCATTAATTAATTGACATGAGGAGAAATTAATTGACTAAGTAAATTGGACAAATTTTGAGGCAAACGCGTCTTCATCAATTTCGACAAACAAATTTTTTTTAAAAAATAAAAAAAATTCATGATTTGCCAAAACAATAATCCTTTTATGAATCCAAAGAACCTAGGAAACATTTCACCCATCCAAAGCTACTGATGTGAACACTGTAAATTATAAAATCTAAAAAATTAAAAATTTGTTTTAATTATTTTGTTTGAAGATTGGACGGCGACAATCAGAATATTTTATAACTAGTTTTTCAATTGTTCTAATCGCAAAGTGCAGATTTTATCCGTGTTCCAAAAGTTTTAATTACTCGTGGAAATGAATTAACATATTAAAACAAGAACACCGAAGATAACGTGGTACATCCCAAAGGAAAATATCCACGGACCTCTTGCCCCGGGTTAAACAATATACTAAATTAAACGATCAAAAGTATAATAATTCCAATTTTGTAATTTTGCAAAATTAATAAATAACAATCAAGAAATCCGAGAACAATTCACTTATTTTCTTCTTATTTTAACTTGTTGTAGAAGTGGAATTAAACCCTTCGATCTTGAATTTTTCGTCACTTCAATATTGAATCGGTCGCAACGGGTTGGTATGGGGTATAAGATTTTTTAAACTCACAAAGAAGATAGTAAATAAATTTCGAACGTAAAAAAAAAAAAAAACAAACAATTCATATACTTCCAAAAAAAAAAAAAAAAAACAAATGAAAATATTGTTAAAATTCCCAAAACAACCCATAACAAAATAAACCGAAGTAATATTTTCATAACAATCACATCAATGACTATTGTCGTCGACATTTAAAAATCAATCTATATTAAGTCAATAAAAATAATATGTAAATATATATTTTTCCAAAAGAACACTATAAGCTAACTATAATAGAATGAAAACACGATTCAGTTAGGATGACTGCCTATTTGGACTTGTATCCTATTTTCCTATTTTTGACAATTATCGTTGACATTTAAAAATCAATCTATATTAAGTGAGGCAATATATATATATATATATATATATATATATATATTCCAATAAATACTATGAAAATACTTCCAAAAAAAAAAAAGCATGAAAATATTGTTAAAATAATAAATCCCTATGTTGTCCATTAAAATAATAAGTCCCTGTTTGGGAGCCATTTTGTATCATATTTTTAGAAAAATTATAGCCTTTATACTAATTTGTCAAAGAAGGAGATGTATGTTTTGACTGAATTAACAGACAAATTACCAATGTGCCCCTACAAAAAAATCATTCTTCCTTAAAAAAGGGCAATTCCGATAATTTGCAGCATATTTAACATACGCAGTCAATAATTACAGCATGTCTGGGTCCCACCTACCTGCTGAAATGGTAAAAAAAAATATTCTGGAGCATTTGGCCAAAATGGCTCCCAAACATGGGCTAAATCTATTTTCCTATAAATTTTATTTAACTACACACAATCAGTGCACACGAATACAAATTTATAGACACATGCCTAAATATATACACTACACATAGGGGTGTCGAAGAGTCCCGAACCCGAACTGAATCGAGCGATTTTTCATAAGTTAAATACCCGAACGGATACCCGAATCGAGAACCGATGAGTATGGGTCGGGTCTCGGATCTAGACCAAGAACCAAAAAATCGAATAAGAACCGAAACCAAATATTTTTTTTATTTTTTTATTGAATTAATTAAATTATTTTATTTTTTTCTAAATAAATTAACAAATTAATTAAATAAATCAGACCATTTCATAATTTTAAGCCTTGGACCTCAATTTTTTAGGGACTTTTAATTTATATTTCATTTTCTTTATGCAGGCAGGTTGCTTGAAGCAAATTAATTGACATGGATCACCGACATTTTAATATTAGAGTCCGTTTGGTAGAGATTAAAATCGGATTAAAATTGAAAAACTAGCCGTTATTGTTGACTTTTATTAGACGAGTGAGATTCAATAACGGCTATATTTTTAATTTTAAACGGTAACAAACGGGCTCTTAATATCTACTTTTTGATATTTGTATGCATTGAATTAATGTTATTCGACAGCTAGTTATTTATATATTTTTGAATTGAGCTACGTTAATTTGTAAAAGTCACGAATAAAATGTCATTAATTATATTTATGTAGTGTTGTTGTAAGTGTTAAAAAATTTAATCATGGTATGGAACTGAAAGAAACCGAACCCGAACGGTTCCATAATTATATTTGGACCCGACGGGATCCATTTATTAAATACTCGAAAATTTTGGAACCGAGCAGAGCCGAATCGAACCTGTCAACGGACAGTCCTAACTACACATACATACAAGGTATACATATGCATAGACACATATATGTACAAAACATACATATATACATATGATAAGCACACATACGCATATATACACTATATAGACACACATATACATAAAAATACATACATCTCATATATACACATTACACAAATACATTCCTACAAAACACACCTAATATATTTGTATTAAATAAGTACACACATATCCATATAGTCATATACATATATTGGCACATATAGAGAGTGTTTGGTGGAGATTAAAAATAGATTTTTTAGTAGATTGTGATAGAAGTTTTTGAAATATGTGGTTGAAAAGTTGTGGGATCCATGGAAAATGTGGTTATATTGATTGTTTGATTTTGACTTTGATTAAAATAGAATTTTATTCCTGACCAAATAGGGGCATAACGCGCGCACACAGACACACATATACACACAGTCAATGGCACCCTTTTTTTATTACTAACTAGTGGACGCACGTGCAATGCATGTGTTGCAGTTTAGTTGGCTACATAATGGCGTGAAGTGATTTTTAGTAATGTTTGTAATCTTAGTTACAATGAAAAATTGATTTCATGTTATACTATATGTATGTTATGGCATTATAAGTAGGATTCGAAATTGATACAACTGATGTTCTGGAAAAGGTATTTGAGTAGTTTCATCACTAATATAATCAGATAACAAGTATTCAAAGTGCATAAATCTAATCAATTGCAACTGCTAGAATGTTTGGATAGTTAAGGAAACAAAGTTTACAGACAAGGAAGTTATTAGCATACTGATGTAGTGTTGCTCAGCCAACTGAGTTTGTCATCTTCTTTTTCTTATTTTGCTTCTGATGTGAATTCTTCAATGACTGTACACTATTTCAAAATGGCAACATCTTTGATATGATATGATATAAAGCAACAATTTGTAAGCATACAGAAAATAAAAGGATTTTCCAATGAGTCAACAACATGTCATCATATGTAACATTAAGGATTGAATTATAGTCCGACCGAAGCAGAAAAGCGATATAGTAAACTTTCCAGGTCCAATTCATTAGAAGGCTCAATGACTGTACACTATTTCAAAACCCCGAAGTAGAAAGATGAATTAATTTCGGTATGCATGATAGAATAGAATGAAGAGACAAGGATATACACATTTTCCTTGCACAATTGTTTATATCAGATTTCTCAATTTGTCTACAGTCATTAATAAAGGACAAAGATAACTATCCAAATGATTGTTGAAGCAACTTTAACTCTTCAACATGACAACAAATTTAAATGCTAATAAAATTGATTGTCTCTGCTAAATGATGTCCTCAAATTGATTACAAGTCATTTTAAATTTACATTAAATGCATCAACTTAATTTAACCATCATAAGATTCGATGAACATAGTATTGCTAGATGTTCATCATGGACACAAAAAACAACATCCTTGATCTTGCAACTCCATGAGCTATTGCTCTTTTTCTTGAAGATGTTCGTGAAGATCATGTATTTGTTTGATATGCACTGCCCTTTCAGCTTTAGTGCTATCCCTTTCTCTCCGGCAAAAAGGACGCAGTTCCTTCAATTATAAATTTATATTTCTGAGGCTTTAAACAATTTAAGGAAGTGAAATAAGATTCGAAACCAAATGTAAGTTTATCTAAGCAAATAAATTGTAAAACTTCAAGCAAGGGCAAATGAAATTCCAATGCAAAAACAAAGGCAAACATGAAGCTTCTGAGCTCCTTGCTTTGTTTCCTTAGAAGATCCTCTTTGGCCCAAGCCTACTACAGTAGATGGTAGGACAAGTTAGCAAAAAAAAAAAAAAATCAGTGAGAAATGGGAATTAGTGCCAGAAAACCCAAAATGAATAAAAACAAACTGCCATAAGAATCTCAAACTAACCGCTTCTTTGTCTAATCTAATTGCATCTAGCTCTCTTTCTTTCTCTTTAGCTCGTGAATCTTTTGTTCGTTCTGACGCAGTTGGTCCTAAACAACCAATCATGCTCTACAACAAACCGAATTATAAAGTTCACACACCAGTAGGCTGAAGAAAAAAATTAGACAAGTAATCAATTCATAAAGTAAGATTTTATTCAGATCATGTTCCCATGAGAGATGCATTATTTTTTAAACATTTGGAAATGCATATGCATCCTTTCAACTCCAAATCAACAATTAAAAACTGGCATGGTATGTAAAGGACAAATATTAAGCTAAAAACTTACAATTTTAGCAGCAAACCAAACTTCTTTTCAAGCACTTTCCTTAAGTTCACACTGTAGTAATCAAATAAGTCAAACACGTTAGAAAATCAACACACGTAATACATTCAAAAATCAATGAACACGATATGGAAAAAGAGAAAACAACACATTTATTATTCCTAATAATTGGAGAATTTTAATGCAAAATTTTCCTTTTTAACAAGGAAAAAGGAATAGAAGTTTCTGAAAAGCTCATTATGGTTTGAAAATGAAACCAACAGAACTACGACCTAATGTGAAAATGACATAAGAATGTTATCTACCTTTTGATAACATGGAAAGCCATTTCATCTTGTGAGAATGACATAAGAGTGTTGCTGCATCTTGAGAGAAAGTAAGACATTTTGAAGGGCGGAGAAGTCAGTTTCGAAGTAAAAAAATACTTCTGTAAGACTACTATTTTGTTGGTTCTAAGGAAACGCATTTCATCTTTGATTCTTTTGTAGACTTCTTCACTAAGTAGAAAGCTTATGAATGCACCTTTCTAGGGTTATTTTTGGCCATTGATGGTATTTTCTTGTTCCTGAATGGTCTCTTTAATTTTTTTAGGTTTATGCTCTACTCCGGGTAAAGATCCGCCCGATTTTGATTTGCACATATATTACAAATTTTCTAATTACCATTTCTTTTCAGCTTCAAAGAATGCTTCATTTTGCTTCTCTAAATATTTTTTAAATAATTGCAAGTATTGAGAAAAAAATGTTTTGTATAAATAGATCATGTTAGAAGCAAGTGATGCAATGTCAAGAAGAGTGCTACATCTCAAGGAGAAGATTGTGGGTGGAAAGGCAAATTGACACAACCCGTCCCAAGTCACCATAATGGACCTGACACGTGTCGTAGATACCAACTAAATGCCGGACCCACCACCAAGACGATTATGACATGTTCTAATTGTGACTCACGTTTATAAAATTTTTGATAGAGTTTCCCCTGTAATATGGACTAAACCACCTGAAACCACAATCAATATACTCAAACCAGTACATATAATTCAAAACAGGGCACGTCAGCCCCTCACAACTCAAACTATTTACAATACAATACTTGAAGGTCAACATTTACAAATACTTTACAAACAAAAGTCTTAAATGTACTCAAAATACTCAGTATGTAATGAGCCCATGACATGGATACTTGAATTACAACTTTAACTTTCTGACAACAAATGCATGTATTCCCAAAAGAAGTATGTACTGAGTAAATTTGACAAAAGAATCATACGTAAATAGACAAAATGTGGCTCTACACGGTGGATCACTAGGCTCGGATGCTGCTCAACTCAGCTACTATCTGATAAGAAAAGAGTTAACAAAATATATGAGATTTTAACTCAGTGAGTGTATAGTATATAAATAAGAATATTTTTCTTTCATTTATACACATTTTCTGAAAATTCTTACTCTTTTGAAACTTGGAGAAAGTCGTAAATCTGATAATAATCTTAAAAACTGAAATATGATAGCATCATAAAATTTTTCATTCTTCCTTCTAAATAAATAACTGTAAAGTATAACGAATAAAGTTAATCTCATATATACGAAAATATCTAAAACCTTTTTGTTGTTCAATGTTATAAGCTGAAAACTTTATACTGAAAACTGAATATTCTGGATTCTATGATCATCAATCCAATAAGCTGTAGAAATACTAAAATATCACACCAAAAGGTACCCTGAATATCCTTACTCATGTATCGATGAATATTGATATACATAGCAAAGCTATTCTATTCTTTAATTCTATAATTCTGAGTCATACGCGCTCAGAGCTATAATCTGGTTATACATTATGGAAACACATTCACAATAGTGTAGAGCGGGTAAACTCACCATAACTGATCATACACTGTGGAAACGCATTCACACCAGTGAAGATTGGGTAAAATAACCATATAAAGTTATACACTATGAAAACACATTCACAATAGTGCAAACTTGGGTAAAATCACCTGGATACTTTCTGGTGGTTTTAAAATAACTTTAAATATACTGAAGTATGTAATATGAATATAACATACTTAGAAAAATGATTTCAATGAACTGAATCTAACTTTAAAAGAATGACTATAAATCCATTTAATTTTGAAAGTCATGCTGTCAAATTAAGTATCTCAAATAATTAACTTTCTCATATGATATAAATTCAATAAATATTTATTTCTGAAAACTAAATTTTTCCACTCACTCAAAGCAAGCTACAGTCTAAGAAGGTCGGTAGGCTTTTCCAATTTCCTCGTCACCACCTGAAATATCATACAAGATAACTAATACAATCATGATCAAGTCAAGAAACCTCTAATATGAAATGCTATAATGTTTCAACTAAGTTTCTCGATACTTGAATAAATGTCTCACATTATTTCTTTAATCAAGTGGCACCAATTAAACTTTCTAATCCATTTATTAATAACCTCATGCATCAACATAACCTTTCATCCAAGAATAAATGCAATCATCCACTTCAATCTAGTGAACTAGTAACCAACACCATAACCAATATAATATACCTATTTTTCCATAAAATCATGCTTTCTAGTAAGTATTTATCCACACCATAATTTTCACTAATAATACTAGTTCAAGCATCCATTCAAACAATCTAGGATTTGCCCAAAAAATGAATTTCTTACCTTGATATAAATGGAAACTAGAGGATTAATAAACTTGAGCTCCACTATATCTTATCTCCCATAAATCTGAAAATTTACCATAACTTAAACCTTAGAAATTTATCATAATAATCTTATATCTCTAAAGAAAATCACAAGAATAATAATGGAAATTCAAGTTCAAAACACCCACTTTACCTTATTCTCCTTTTTCTTCCTCTTTTTTCCCTTTCTTCTTCTCTTTTTCGGTCTTTTTTCTTCTCTGTCTCGGTCTCTATTCTCCTCTGTGAGTGTAAGTGTATGTGAAAATGAGAAAAAGGCTTGGGAAATGTCTAGATATAGGGCTTTTTGCAAAGGAAGTCCCTTAACTCTCCAATGTTAATTAAGTAAGTCCACAACTTCCAGTATAATCCAATTAAAATCCTTTTCTTTCACTACTTTAAAAATAAGTCCCAAGAAAATAACTTATTCCAATTCAACTCCATAATTGACTTTGACTTAGACAATTCAACCATTGACATTGACTAAAAAGAAATGGGTTGTAACAATCTTACCTCCTTAAAAGAATTTCGTCCTCGAAATTCGGTGGATATCTGGCTAATCAACAAATAGATGAGGGTATTGTGCACGCATCTGGTCCTCATTTTCCCATGTAGCCTCTTCTGTCGTATGATTTCTCCAAAGTACATTGACAAGTGAAATTGTCGGGTTTCGCTGAATCTGCACCTTTCTATCAAGAATTCCCACTAGCTCTTCTATATAGGTCAAATTCTCCTTCAACTGAATTGGCTGCGACTCTAGCACATGAGAAGCATCGGCAATATACTTGCGAAGCATAGAGACATGAAAAACATCATAGATCATGGATAGTTCATCAGGCAAATCTAATCGATATGCAACTGGGTCAATCCGTTCAGTAATCTGATAAGGTCTAATATATTGTGGACTCAACTTCCCTCGTCTGTCAAATCTCAACACCCATTTCCAAGGAGATAATTTCAAAAATACTTTATCTCCAACTATAAACTCAAGATACGTCCTGCACCTATCTGCATAACTTTTCTGTCTATCCTGTGCTATCATCAAATTGTCTCTAATCAATTTCACATTTTTCGAAGACATTTGAACCAATTCAGGGCCTACTAACTTCCTTTCACCAGCTTCATCCCAACACACTGACGTTCTACACTTCCTACCATACAAAGCCTCAAAAGGAGTCATTTCTATACTGGAGTGGTAACTATTATTGTAAGCAAACTCCATCAAAGACAAATGAGTATCCCAGCTACCTTTGAACTCTAAAACACAAGCCCTTAACATATCCTCCAGAGTTTGTATAGTCCTCTATGACTGGTCATCTGTCTGAGGATGAAAAGCTGTACTGAAATGTAATTTAGTACCCAAGGCTTCCTGCAAACTATGCCAAAATTTCGATGTAAATCATGGATCTCTATCTGACACAATAGATAATGGAGTGCCATATAAGCTCACTATCTCATCCACATACAACTTGGCCAACTTATTTAAAGAATAAGTAGTTTTGATCAGTAAAAACTTGGCAGTCTTTGTCAAACGATCCACAATAACCCAAACACCATCATGACCATTCTGAGTACGAGGAAGACCAAATAAAAAATCCATAGTAATGTGCTCCCACTTCCATTCCGGAATAGGCAATGGCTGTAAAAGTCCTGCTATTTTTTGACGAACTGGCTTTACTTGCTGACAGATAAGACATTTGGATACAAAATCAGCTATCTCTCTTTTCATACCTAGCCACCAGTAATGATCTCTCAACGTGTGATACATTTTAATACTACCTGGATGCATAGCATAAGCAGAACTGTGTGCCTCATCTAGAATCTCCTTCTTCAACTCTGAAATATCTGGAACGCATAATCTATTACCCAAAGCCAATGCACCATCATCTCTGATCACATAATCTGTTCTTAACCCCGCACTCACTTCTGCTTTCAACATTTTTAATGTCAAGTCTTGAGATTGAGCTTCTATAACCTTATCAATCAAAGTAGGCCTTACTTGAAAATGAGCTAATACGGCCCCTGAAGTAGTAGCGACAATAGAGCATTCAACTTTTTGAACTCACAAATCAAAGAAGCACATACTGCACTGGATGAAGAGTGTGAACTAGTCTTTCTATCGAGGGCATCTGCAACTACATTAGCTTTCCCTGGATGGTAGTCAATCTTGCAATCATAATCCTTTATCAACTCTAACCATCTTCTATGCCTTAAATTCAATTCTTTCTGATAAAAAATATACTTCAAATTTGTATGATCAGTAAAGCACCCAAAATAATAATAATAATAATAATAATAATAATAATAATAATAATAATAATAATAATAATAATAATAATTCATCGTCAACATAAATATTTAGTACACGACAATCAAATTATTTATTTATTTACTTATTTATAAAACTCTCACGACAAGTTAGTACACCACCATAAAATATTTCGTAATCTCTTTCATAAGAAGCCATTTACTAATGATAAAAAAAAAAATTAGATTATGGACTTCAATGCACACGTATTTCTTACTCAAAATACATCCATTAATTAAATAAGCAATTTAACATGACAGGTAAGGCATGCACATTTAAGATGCTATGCGCCCCCCCCCCCCCCTCTCCTAAATGGCATAGGTTAATCCATAGTTGTCAACTCAACTCGGACACTGACTCGAACAATGCAGCGGGTCAATGGGTCAGTGGTTCAATCGGCAGGTCATTGCATAAAAACATATCAAAAAATAAAAACTAAAAATTTTTTTAGGGGCAAAATTAAAATTTTTAATTTATTCTTCACTAATTATTTAGGTCTATAAAATAAAATAAAATGTTCGACCAAAGTTTTTTAAAATAATTTTTTTATAAAAGCTATAAATGATTCATTAATTAAATATAAGTTATTGTGCACAAATAATACTAAAGTATGTTGTGGTTAAGAGGTGATGAACTATTTATTTTTCTTAGAAGTTCAAGATTCAATTCCCTTGAATCCAAAAATTTTGTAAAGAGGTTTCAAAATCCAATCAAACTGGTCAATCGGGCCGGGTAAATTACCAGTTAACTCGATCAAAGCCCTTTTTTGACCGAGTCAAGTGCATTTCTATCAATTTAATCTGTCTTGACCGGGCCACCGATTTTCCCACCGGATCGGGCCGGATTTTTATAACTATGGGTTAGTTAATCAATTCAATTTTATTGAATCCAATAGTTTTAAACCAATCAATTACTGTTCACAATTTCGTCTGATTAAAACGACGTCGTTTTGGCATTAAAAAAAAAAAAGATGAATCCCAACACGACCTCATCTGCTTCCTCTATCTATTTGCCCAGTCGTGAAACGAAGAAACCCTATTGCGAGAGGAAAACTGTCTAGCCCTTTCCTTTTTCTCTCCCTGTGTTTCACTCTCTGCAACTACCACGTTCACCCATCCCCTTCATCCACAATCATCAACAACTATATTGAACAATGGTAATATATTGTATTTCTTCATTCTTGGATTTTTCTTTAAATATGGGGTTTTAGGATATTGTAAAATCATTCTAGCATTTGAGTTTATGTTGGTATAGCCATTTTTCTTGTGTTTGGGTATATTGTTTGAAATGATTTTTTTTTTTATTTTCAGGATTTTTAGACTCTTTTCGAGTTTTTGGAAAGGAAAATCTTGGTCAGTAGCTCAGAAATCACTCGACCACATCCCCAAATAGTTCCGAGAAGAGAATCTTAAAGATGGATGTAAGTTTTTATGATTTGTTTGGTTTGGGGTTTATTCCTTTTCAGTTTATGCATTTTGGCATCTTGTATATATATTTTTTTTCAGTTTCGAGTGTTGGATAAATTTTTGGGTTGTTTCTCAAAAAGAAATGTAAATCTTATAGAAGTAGGAAAATAATTTTATGTCATGGAATTTTTGAAGGCGTATGGCTTCGGAAATTTATGAAAACCCCTTGACTGATATATCTTAGGAGTACCGTGCTAAGAAAAATCATTATGAATTATGATTTTGTGCCATACTTGACATTTGCTTTTCTACATTTTGGATGTGTTTGGCATGCATCCTTGGGAAGGATTGGAAAGTATCATGGAAGAAAAAAGTTAAATTCTTGTTCATTGTGGTGCATAGTTGTTCCTCCAATATTGTGTGTCATACATGTGATTCTTGTTTTATGATGGTGAAAACTCAAAAGTACTTTGTGTGCATATTGAATTATCTTCAAATTCAATCGTGGAAGAAGTATTTCACTGTCCAGCTAATAAAAAGATTGATGTTAATGAGGCACTGAGCCATCAATATTAGTGTTTTTCTTTTCTTGTTTTAGAATTTCTAATGACGAAGTCGTAGCTCATTCTTTTATTTGTGGAATTCCCTTTTCAGTTCTTTCGAAGTTGAGTAGATGACAGTTGAAGAAGGGCAGAATGCTCCCTTGGTAGCTGTAAGAGCCTAGGTGGATTACTGGGAGGGGATAGAGTCATATCGTTAAGTGCGTTAAGGTCATTTGGAAATAATGTATGGTTGTTTTTTAAAAATGGTGTACTACAGGAGCATAAAAAGCTCAAGGTAGAAGAACGAAGTCTTTTTGTTTTCTATATATTTTGAAGGGGAAATATAAATGATAGTTATGTGGCCCCTCCTACCTGTTTTAAACATATTAGGTGGTTTCACATCCTGAGTTCAAGTCTCTTTTGCCACTTGTTTAATGAAACTGTGTGTGTGTTAAGGCTTAAATAGGATAAATGAATCACAGCTCCATGTGGTGGGTGTGTTGAGGCAAAATATAAATGATATACATATGCACCCTCTAATAGCTTAAGTTTTAGATCAGGTAGTAGAATAACAGAGTGAGAAGAACAAAGGTGATTCCCTGCTTTTAATATAGTCACATGATTGAGGCAAAGCAATGTAATTTAACTCGATGCTGCATTTTTTTTTTGAAACTTAAAGAAAGGCCATCAGGAGTTAGCTTATTGTTTGTTTTTTCTGACAATTATTATGTTAAAAAAGACTATAAAAATCTATGCGATTCTAGATTTATTAATTTATGGAAAAGGAATATATTTAAGTTTTATGATCTCTTTTCTTATGTTTTTTAAACTGTCCGATGGTTGTACTTTTTGAGCTTGACTTGGCTTGTGTTTGTCTTGCTGTAAATGACCCATCTTCTCTTTTGTAGTGATGGGACAACTACAAAATGCACCTCAGTATCTTTATGGTCTTACTCCTTCCCAGATGGATATGTTCATGACAGAAGATAATCCCGTCAGCCGACGACAGAAAAAGTCACTGAGGTTTGCCTCTCTGTACATGCTGATCTTAACTGTTCACAACTTATCTAGGCTTTGAGCCCCATTTTTTAGGAAATAGATTTTGCAATAGTGATTTATTTTTTTGTAGAATATTGTTAAAAAGTAAGAAAAAGTTTTGAGTTTACGTGTAATATTATTTTTATTGGGAGAATGTGTGGTTGAAAATGAGTTTGAGAAAAAAATAATTTTTTTTTGAATGAGACTCAAACAGGGGCCTAAGTTCCCGTTGATTATAGTTTTGAAAAGTTTTGTGTTCTATCCTGATTTTGTCCTTTTTTTAGTGCAATACAAATGTAAGTACCATCATGATAGTGATGGTTTATCACAAAGAGATAAAGAAGAAAAAAGTAAATAAACTAAAATAGGAAAAAATGATGAAGGATTTTCATGTCCTACTTCAGGGTGCTTCATTTCGGTGAGTTGAATTAATGTATACTATTGGTGATACTTTTAGCTCAAAGTCCTTGTACTGTTCGCTACCATGTCAGGAAAGCATCTCATCATCCTGTAATTATTTAAATAACGGTGGAATGTGAAGCCTATCCGGCATGAATGAAAGAGGCCCCTCAAAGTATAGCACGAGTGTCAGTATGTACCGTGGAAGAGCTAGAGGATATGGAAGACCGAGAACCGCTCTTCTTGATTTGCCATCTTTGCTTCTGGACGCTCGAATTGTCTATCTTGGAATGCCAGTATTGCATTGCTTTCTATCTCTTGCTTAGCAGACTTCTATTTATTTATTTAATATCTTTAATGTTAGTGGCTACTCATGTTTTCATTTCTACTGTCATGTTGATTAATTGTCGTAAATATTCGCAGATTGTACCAGCTGTAACTGAGCTTCTTGTCGCTCAATTTATGTGGTTGGATTATGACAGCCCATCAAAGTCCATACATCTATACATAAACTCATCGGGCACCCAGGTGAATCATATAACATAATGTAGCTTTTATTTTCCTGTCTTTATTACTTGAGAACAATTAAATTAAATTAATTTAGCCTGATCTTTCTCCTAGGATTTTTCTAAAGCCATCTCTATTGTTTTGTTTCCCTATACTTTCATGTAGGATGAGAAGATGGAGACTGTTGGGTCTGAGACTGAGGCATATGCTATTGCTGACACCATGGCTGTAAGAACCTGCCCATTTTTTACAAATCAGATATTTAACTGAAAAGAAAATTAAGGATCAAACATTTTCCAAAGCCCAGAAATGTCATAGTTTCATTTTTTTAAAAGTAAAATAAGAGTAGCTTAATTTGATGGTTTCTGTTTATCTCGTAACTAATCATTCTTTTAACTTTGTCTTCTAAAAATAGCATGTAAGAAATGATAAATGAAGAGACTAAGGGCCTGTTTGGAATAGCTTTTGCTTCTGGTAGAAGAGCTCCTCCAAAAGTTCTTCTAATTAGATAAAAAAAAACTTCAACATAATTAGTGTACCTTTTTTTTCTGACCCTTTCATGTATTTAATTGTTATATTCAGCATTGGCGTTGAGATCTTGAACAATTTATGCCTCCTTCAGATCTTGAACGATATCCTTGAGATGGTTTTTTGCTGTTTTAATTTGTTGCAACTTCATGAATAAACTGCATGATGTATTAATGTGCTGTTTGTAAAGTTTCTTTCATTATGATACTGTTGCTTTCTACATTTGGAAAAATATTGTATAGTTGAAATGTTCAGAAACCAATATTATGGATTGCATTAGAATAGATTAAAATGGTTTGGATGAATTTGCATCGACGTTCTTTTGACTGAAAGGGAAAACTTGATGACATTTTTATTTTGTACTTGAGCACTAAAATCAAACTAAACACTTGAAAATGGAATGTAATCTTGATATTAAAATTATATTCGATTAATCTCAAATTTAAAAACTCGCTACCGGTGAATATTTGGATTCAATCCCTCTCTCTCTCTCTCTTTCCCCTTTTGCCCTTTGAATCTTGAGTTGACACACCTGAAAATGTTTTGAGTGCCTGAAGATGGTTTCATTTCCAGCAAGGACAAACTCAAGATTAGTTTTTCAATTTTTATTCTGTCTTTGAGATGCCTTTATTAATAGAAAACAACGTTTTGTGCCGGTGAATTTTACAGAATTAAAATCATTCCATGTTATTAGGGGAAATGAGTTGAAATGGCCAAACTCACAAACATTTTGTTCAAATGGCCTTTGACTAAAATGAATAAAAGAAAAGTAATTTTAATTATTTAAAACTGTTAAAAGACTCATTTACCCTCCCTTGTATAACCAAATAAAAGAAGAATGTTGAGTATCTAAAATTTTTCAAGATTCGAACCCTCAACCTCTATAAAATTAAGTTGAGTCCCACACCACTAGGACATTGAATAATATTGGTTATTTTCTTGCAATAACCTATATATATATCTTGACAAATTATATTCAAATTTACAAGGTTTAAGGATTTCAACCTTTAACCTTTAAGAAAAAGTTTACTAAAATGTTATCCACACCACTAGGATATTGAACAATGTTGTTTAATTTGTTGAATAACATATATATATCTTGAAAAATTATATTCAAATTTTTAATATCCAAATATTTGAACCTTCAACCTCTAAGAAAAAATGATGATTCACTAATAAATTGAACAATATTATTTATTTTAATGCAATAACATATATATAACCATATAATTCTGAATATCTTAAAAAATTATAGTCAAATATTTCACTTTATTTTATATACGTATTATCAATTATGTATTGAAAGATTAATTTTAATAAGGATGAATTGAATGTTTACAAATTTATGATTTCGAAATATATAAATAATTAGTGACAATTACCTTAAAAATATTTAATTTTATTTCAAATAATTGTTTTTATATTTTTAAGTAATCATCCACTGGTCCAAACATTAAATTTTTTATTTTTTCCCTTTCATCCCCCACGTAAACTTTTTAAGGCGTGCAAGATATACTTTTTATATACCTTACAAAATATAATTATCGTTTTATATATCTTAAAACGATATATATGTCATTTTAATTAAAATTAAAATTGAAATGATATCAATATCGTCAAAATTTTACTGAAACGATAATGACATCGTTATGTGTCAAATTCACGAAATAACGTAACAACTTTCGTATCGTAGTAGTTAACGACATCGTTTTTAATAGAAATGAAAATGACATCGTTTTTAACAAAAATGATATAATTATCGTTTTATATAAACTAAAATGATATATATATCGTTTTAGTTATGATTTAAGTTGAAACGATATCAATGTCGTCAAAATTATATTGAAACGATATGAATATCGTTATGTATCAAATCCACAAAATAACATAACGACGTTTCAGTTCAAATAATAACTACAACGATATATATATCGTTTCTTTTCATGAAAAACGATAATTATATCGTTTTGGCTAAAAATAACGATTTGATCGTCCACAACCACACAACAAGCCTTCAACATACGTACGTCGATCGAAAAAGGTCATCAAGTGGGTTGATGTTTTTCGAATGATTTAGAAAGAACTAACGAAAATACTTTCTTTCTATTGGAATAGTTCGAAGGTTGTATGTAGTCACGAGAACACAAATACTATCATAGTTTCTTTTGAGTGAGATCGAAACCACTTGATGACCAATTTTGATCGTCCTACATATGTCGAATGCATGTCGAGTTGTCGTGGACAATCGAATCGTCGTTTTTTAGCAAAAACGATATATGTATCGTTTTAGTTATGATTTAAACTGAAACGATATTAATGTCGTCAAAATTGTACTGAAACGATATGGACATCGTTATGAATCAAATCCACAAAATAACATAACGACGTCCATATCGTTTCAGTACAAATTTGACGAGTTTGAAATCGTTCCAGTTTAAATAATAACTACAACGACATAGATGTCGTTTCTTTTCATGAATAACGATACTTATATCGTTTTGGCTAAAAATAACGATTCGATCGTCAACAACCACCCAACATACCTTCAACATACGTACGACGATCGAAAAAGGTCATCAAGTGGGTTGATGTCACTCGAATGACTTAGAAAGATCGAACGAGGATACTTTCTTTCTATTGGAATAGTTCGAAGGTTGTATATAGTCATAAGAATACAAATATCACCATAGTTTCTTTTGAGTGAGATCAAACACACTTGATGATCAATTTCAATCATCCTCGTATGTCAAATGCATGTCGGGTTGTCGTGTACATCGAATCGTCATTTTTAGCCAAAACGATATAATTATCGTTTTATTTAAACTAAAACGATATATGTATCGTTTTAGTTATAATTTAAACTGAAACGATATCAATGTCGTCAACATTGTACTGAAACGATATGGACATTGTTATGTATCAAATCCATAAAATAATGTAACGACGTCCATATCGTTTCAGTACAAATTTGACGAGTTAGAAATCGTTCCAGTTCAAATAATAACTACAACGACATAGATATCGTTTCTTTTCATGAAAAACGATAATTATATCGTTTTGGCTAAAAATAACGATTCGATCGTCCACGACCACCCAACATACGTACGACGATCGAAAAATGTCATCAGGTGGGTTGATGTCACTCGAATGACTTAGAAAGATCGAACGAGGATACTTTCTTTCTATTAGAATAGTTCGAAAGTTGTATATAGTCAAAAGAATACAAATATCGCCATAGTTTCTTTTGAGTGAGATCAAACACACTTGATGATTAATTTCGATCATCCTACGTATGTCGAACGCATGTCGGGTTGTCATGTACATCGAATCGTCGTTTTTAGCCAAAACGATATAATTATCGTTGTATATAAACTAAAATGATATATGTATCGTTTTAGCTATGATTTAAACTGAAACGATATCAATGTCGTCAAAATTGTATTGAAACGATATGGATATCGTTATGTATCAAATCCACAAAATAATATAACGACGTCCATATCGTTTCAGTACAAATTTGACGAGTTTGAAATCGTTCCAGTTCAAATAATAACTACAACGACATAGATATCGTTTCTTTTCATGAAAAACGATAATTATATCGTTTTGGCTAAAAATAACAAGTCGATCGTCCACGACCACCCAACATACCTTCAACATACGTACGACGATCGAAAAATGTCATCAGGTGGGTTGATGTCACTCGAATGACTTAGAAAGATCGAACGAGGATACTTTCTTTCTATTAGAATAGTTCGAAAATTGTATATAGTCATAAGAATACAAATATCGCCATAGTTTCTTTTAAGTGAGATCAAACACACTTGATGATTAATTTCGATCATCCTACGTATGTCGAACGCATGTCGGGTTGTCATGTACATCGAATCGTCGTTTTTAGCCAAAACGATATAATTATCGTTGTATATAAACTAAAATGATATATGTATCGTTTTAGCTATGATTTAAACTGAAACGATATCAATGTCTTCAAAATTGTATTGAAACGATATGGATATCGTTATGTATCAAATCCACAAAATAATATAACGACGTCCATATCGTTTCAATACAAATTTGACGAGTTAGAAATCATTCCAGTTCAAATAATAACTACAACGACATAGATATCGTTTCTTTTCATGAAAAACGATAATTATATCGTTTTGGCTAAAAATAACGATTCGATCGTCCACGACCACCCAACATACCTTCAACATACGTACGACGATCGAAAAATGTCATCAGGTGGGTTGATGTCACTCGAATGACTTAGAAAGATCGAACGAGGATACTTTCTTTCTATTAGAATAGTTCGAAAGTTGTATATAGTCATAAGAATACAAATATCGTCATAGTTTCTTTTGAGTGAGATCAAACACACTTGATGATTAATTTCGATCATCCTACGTATGTCGAACGCATGTCTGGTTGTCATGTACATCGAATCGTCGTTTTTAGCCAAAACGATATAATTATCGTTGTATATAAACTAAAATGATATATGTATCGTTTTAGTTATGATTTAAACTGAAATGATATCAATGTCGTCAAAATTGTATGGAAACGATATGGATATCGTTATGTATCAAATCCATAAAATAACATAACGACGTCAATATCGTTTCAGTACAAATTTGACAAGTTTGAAATCGTTCCAGTTCAAATAATAACTATAACAATATCGATATCGTTTCTTTTCATGAAAAACGACAATTATATCGTTTTGGCCAGAAAAAACGATTCAATCGTCTACAACCACACATCATGCCTTCAACATACATAGGAAGATCGAAAAAGGTCATCAAGTGGGTTGATGTAGCACTTACATGGCTCAGAAAGAGCGAACGGAGATACTTTCTTTCTATCAACATAATTCGAAGGTGATAGAGAATTATAGAAACACAAATGTTCCCCTAATTTCTTGAAGTGAGATTAAACTCACTCGATGACCTATTTTTGTTGTCTTACATACGAAGAATGTATGTTAAGTGGTTATGGATGATCGAATTGTCCTTTTTTAGGTATAACGATATAATTCTCGTTTTCTGTAAATAGAAACAATATCGATGTCGTTCTAGTTATTATTTGAATTGCAACGATTTCAAACTCGTCAAATTTGTACTGAAACGATATGAATATCGTTACTTTATTTCATGGGTTTGAAACTATAACGACATCATCGTTGTTTCATATAAGAAGAAATGACATATATGTCGTTCTAGTTACGATTTTGACTGAAACGAGTTCCAACTCGCCAATTTGTACTAAAACGATATGAATGTCGTTACTTTGTTTTGTGGGTTTGACACTACAACGACATATTTGTCGTTTTATATGGGAAGAAATGACATTTATATGTCGTTCTAGTTACGATGTTGACTGAAATGAGTTCCAACTCGACAAATTTATACTGGAACGATATGAACGTCGTTATTTTGTTACGAGAACGATTTCATGAAAACGATATTGAAGTCGTTTTTTATTACAGGAACGATGTCCAAATCGTTACGAAAATTAGCGTGTATTTTATACTTAAGCGATATCCAAGTCGTTTTTTGTTTGTTATGAGAACGATTTCTATATCATTACGAAGATCAGTGAAGCAGTGTGTATTTCGTACGGAAACGATATTGAAGTCGTTTTTTATTACAGGAACGATGTCCATATCGTTACGAAAATTAACATGTATTTCATACTGAAACGATATTCAGGTCGTTTTTTTGTTACGGGAACGATATCAACATCGTTACGAATATCAGTGCAGTGTCTTTTTAAATACAAGGATATTTTAGTAATTTACAAATTGTATTTTCCTTTTATTTGTATCTTGAGGCCATCTAACTAAAAAACTTAGTTGGTGGGCTTTTTAAACTAAAACTTAGTTTGACTAGGCCCATTAAATGAACTCCCCATGTTATTAAATATCCAACTAAACTGTAGATGCACGTGCTTACACTAGTTATATAAAATTGTGTACTCATAATTATACATTATATACATACAGTACCGTTCTCTTGCGCTTTGCCTTGTCAAAAGGCAAAGCAAAGCTGACAACTTCCTTCCATTTTTTTTTTTGTCTTTTGTTAATTTTTTTTTTTAAATCTATCGAATGAAATCTAAATCAAAGTTAACAATTAATTTTAATAATATATTTCATGAAATCCATAACTATTTTAACATTTATCAGAATTTAATAAAAATTTGATTTTAATCTCCACCAAACGGGGCAAAATCAAAATAAATTTGAATTTCGATAATATACGTAAATTTTAAAAATTTCCCGACGATTGTACTCTAATTGAATCTACAAATTACTTATGTCATTTTGAAACTTATTTCAAGAACTATATTATGGGTATATCGAATAGTCCAAACAAATAACGAAAATAGTGAAGAATATGTCAAACGTAAGACTTAAAAAGATGTCTAATAATTGGACGTAAATTTTAAAAATTCATCGATGATCGTACGTTGACGTCTTTTTTAAGACTCACGTTTGACATATTCTTAACTATTTTCGTTATTTGTTTGGACTATTCGATATGTCCATAATGTATTTCTTGAAATAAGCTTCAAAATGACACAAGTAATTTGTAGATTCGATTAGCGTACGATCGTCGGTGAATTTTTAAATTTTACGTCCAATTATTAGACGTCTTTTTTAAAAGCCACGCTTGATGTATTCTTAACTATTTTGATGTATGTTTGGACTATTCGATATACCCATAATGTAGTTCTTGAAATAAGTTTCGATTCGATTAGCGTACGATCGTCGGGGAATTTTTAAAATTTACGTATATTATTGAAATTCAATTTTATTTTGATTTTGCCCCCGTTTGGTGGAGATTAAAATCAAATTTTTAGTAAATTTTGATAAAAGTTAAACAGTTATGGATTTCATGAAATATATTATTAAAATTAATTGTTAACTTTGATTTAAATTAAAATTTAGATTTCATTCGATATCAAACATGATTTTTTTTAAAAAATTAATAAAAGACAAAAAAAAAAAAAAAAAATTGTCAGCTTTGCCTTGCCTTTTGGCAAGGCAAAGCGTATAGCCAGGAGAAGGGTACTGGTAATACATAAGTACAAAAAGAACATAACAACCTTTTAGGTTTTTAAAACAATTAAACATTTATTATCCTAAGAATTAATATTTAATTAAGATTGTCAAAAAATTGACAATTATGTTCCCAAGACATATATAATCAAATCCTAAATAAGTAAAATCACGTTATCTTATTTCACAATATATTTAGAAAATATGAGCTTTCAAAGAATTTCATTTTTAGTTATAGTCATTAATCAACATGAAAATGTAATTAATATATTGAAGAATGTATTATTACCCTTTTAGTTATAGTCATTAATCAACACTTATGGATTACCCTTTTTTCTTAAAAAAAAAAAAAAAAAAGAATGAACCGCAACTTTGATGACCCCCACCTGTCCTGCCCTTAGTCTTGGTGAAGGAGGAAAATCGCAAGTTATGCCTCCAAGGGTATATGGTGAAAAGTTGCTTGTACACTTGCACTTACCTAATGGCCAAATCCATATTTCAGGATTCAAACCCTAGACACGGTAGCCTCAAGTTAAGTTGTAGTTTTTCCACCTCCCCTTTTTACCACTTGGAGTTGTGCCTGGGGGCACTTTTTTTTTTTTTCAAAATTATATAGAAGAATGTAAATAATATGCCAATATCACACTTTTAAATAAAGAGAACACATTTCAAACTTTAAGTAACAGCAAAATTTTCACCATACTAAAGTGGACGGTTGGGAAAATAAAGAAAAGAACAAGAGAGCCGAAACAAAGATGAAAATTGAAGAATAATACTAAGGGTTGTTTAAAAATAAAAATTAAGAAAAAAAAAATCATTTTATTTATTTATGTCTTACTAATGATAGTGTGTGAGTATGTAGGAAAGTAGACGAGGTCAAAGAACCCAAGTATTAACATAGGCAGAAGTTCAATGATTTAATCAATTATTACCAAATTAATGCAATTAACATTAAGTTAGAAGTTACGGGATATATTCAACTTTCAAACACTAATTTTGGATTAACACATGACATGCACGTATCATAATGCAATACACGATGACATATTGGACACTAAACATCGTCCACTGTCATGATCAATATTAATTTATAACGAATTTTTTAGTTGAATAAAAATTTTAAATTTAAATAAATAGACGACATTTTTTTTCCACATAGTAAAAGAAATTTGGGCACTCTTGGCAATTAAAAAATGCCACTTCCTCTTATAACGTCAATCACTACATGATACCTCGAACGCTAGTCCATCAAATCAAAGTCATAAATATCCAACGCTAAAAGTATAGAACAAAAATTATTTCTTATCTATGATTATAAAGTAACCTATTTACCCACAAAATCAAGAACTTCAAAGTGTGAATACACATTAGATGTGCATCCATGTGTGTAAGATGGGTATTTGACTTGAAAAATATTGGACTCATACTTAAATATAGGGCTCTATTATTATACAAGTTCCTATTGTTCGATCACGAATTAGGAAAATCAATTGTCTTATCTACTTCTTTAAAATAATCAAAGGCATCTATGGCCCAATACCATACAACATTATCAAAATTATATTACTACTACAACAATAAAGCAACAAATATAAATTAGCAATACAAAAATCTATTTCAACTTTACTAGATGATCACGAGAAGACCCCTTGTGACAAGAACTCGGTACGATACCTTTTATTTTCTTTTTAATTGTATTTTTGAAGTTTACAAAATCGATTTTATATCTCTAGGCTCTGATACCAAAATGTAACACCCACAAATCTAGATATATGATCTGAAAGTATTATCATTTAATAATCTCTTAAAAATCATAAATGCGAAAGCGATTACAATTTTTCTTTGACATAATAAGTATCAAGGACTTATTATTTTAAAATAATTTTTGGTCAACGAAATATAGAACAATTAAATCGAATTTTAATTTTACTTACAAAAACGAATTCAATATTTAAATATAATAGCACTGAATCCGTGTCATTACAAGTCGTCACATTGCATCATCTGAAAATGAAAAGGGATATCATGGGATAAGCTAACGCCCAGTAAGCAAACATCATGCATATGATCAATGCTCATGATATACATACAACTTACTTTAAAATAAACAACATTTCTCAATATCTATCTCTTTTCTTTTATTTTTTTAAAAACTTTACATTGACTTTGTGAGCTAACTTGGTGTATCGTCTAACCAATGAAAAAGCTATGGGCAATTATTATTTGGAACCCGATCGAGTCCTATTGGCAATATCGTAAAGCAGTTAACATTAACATTATTCACACCCATATCTCACTTATACCTTTCATGGCATAGACATACACCTCGTACTAAAAAACATTTGAGATACATATCTTTTTAAAAACGTTCCTTCTCACATTGACATTTAAAGAACTTTTCATGTATTGAAAATTTCATGTATGCTTATAGATGTATTATCATGCATGAGTATGTCATGAGAAATATTAGTGACATAAAACATAATCATCAACTATTACGTTCACATAATAGTTTAAGTAACACATTTATACATTTAAAAATGTAGCGTATGAATAAAGATAATGGGGGGTTTACTTATTTGGAATTCCTAGAAATTTACTTTTCTGGAATAACAAGTGGAGATGTACATAGACACCTATGAAGTCAACGTGCCAAAATCCTATTTCATTACCATTTATTTAGTAACTTTGACAAATTTACGATTTAAATGTATCGTAAAGCATCGCTATATTAAATCAACTGCTTTATTATAATTGTTGTACAAAAAATACATATGTATAAATAGGGTTGTTAATGTTCCTGTAAATTTTAAAGTTAAAACTACGTACTCATCATTCAAATAGATGGTTCCTACAAATAACTATGAAAATAATAAATCCCTATATAACACCATTAAAATAATAAATCTATATTCCTACAAATCTTATTTAACTACACACAATCACTGCACACGAATACAAATTTATAGACACATGCCTAAATATATACACTATACATACATATAAGGTATACATATGCATAGACATATCTTATCCTAATCCTAATCCTAAAAGAGGCAGTTTTGAAAGGACACGTGGCGACAAAATAAATCGTCAACATAGACAACGTCGTTTGGTGCTTTGATATTGGGGGTTTTCTCCTTTCATTTCTCCTCTCGCCTTCTACTACTTCTCTGCTATAAGCACCATATTTTGATGGTCACGGGTTTGTTTGAATCATTCATCGCAACTGTTCGTCCATTCCGGTGCTGCTGCCTACTATTGGTCTATATCTTTATAAAAACTCCTTTCTATTTGGGAATTTTGATTAAGGTTATCTTATCTATTTCTTTATTCCACAGTCCAAAATCTGATTACCTTTTTCACCCCATTCCCTAACCTACTGTAACAAAATCAAATCGTTACCTGCAAATAGAAACCCATAAGACCCTGTAGAGAACGCCGGACTTGAACCCTGTTTTGGCAACAAATTCTGGTTACCCACTTCATCCTAGCGTCAGTATGTACTATTATTTCTTTCTCGGCTTTTGCAATGACTTGTAAGTTTCATATTTCTGGTTTATTTGCTTTGTTTTAGCTTTACTAATTGTGTTAGGTATTTGATGTACGAATCAAAAACATGTCAAGTTTTTACGTCGTGATTCAATTGCATGATGAATCCTTGATGTAGAGGAAACTAAAAATAGAAATCAATAAGAGGCTAAGTGGTTTTCAAGAATTTTCTTGTAGAAGTCTTTTGGAAATTGATTCCCTTTAATTGGAAGTCTTGATTTAGATTTTTAGCCGATCTCCATTTTTCATTTTCACTTCTCTTTGGTCTTTATCATTGGCGTTATAGTGTTCTTTTATTATTTTCCCCTGATTTATTGGAAACTTAATGTTGAATCGTGATCAATTTAATTGAGATGTAAAACTCTACAAAAGGGGGACTTAAACTTCTTTCTGGGGCTTAATATAATTGTTGAAAGAATAGAGGGAGTAATGGTGGATGAAATTTTTTTTGCCATATGAGCTAACAAATTGTGTTGAATCAATGGGACTAAGTTAATAACAAACACAAGAAGCTTCTTGTCAGAACCATCAATGACTAAGCTGCCTTCGGTACCTCTTCCTGTTGAAAATAGAGGTATTAGCTTGAGTGTTTCACATGGTCAACTTGGTTATTCTGCTATACTCTTCTTATTGGTTGGATAAAGCTTACAAGTTTGCAACTTGAACTGAAATACTATGAAGAAAAAATATATCTCTTCAAATCTTAGGAAAAATAGGTTGCATTTAAGGTATTTGACCAAGTAAAAAATTAGTGCCTTAGTTCTTCATGAAACCTTAACTTTTTTTTTTTTTCAATTTTTTATTATAGTTTGCTTTCAATTTTCTTGGGGTTTATACACGATTCTAAAAGTTTTAGTTATTTCTTGTGCTGGAGTTGTTTTTTTGCTTTTGCAAGGGTATGAATTTAAACTTATTCTGGGTGTTGTGTTCTAAAATTTTGTGGTAGCAGCTACTTGTTCTTTATCCTATTATTATGTCCTTCTAACTTGATTATGAATTTCAAGCGCCTCTTTCCCTTCTCTTGATATATGGTTAGGAACAAAACTCTGTATCTTATATGTCTAATAGATGCATCTGTCTCCTTTCAGTTCTATATCACACTGCGTGATGACCTTGAGTATCTTGACAGAAAGTACACTGTGAGTTTTCTAATCTAAAATTCTGTTTGCTATCCACCTCCACCATAAAGTAAAAATGAATATAAGAATGCCTACTTACTGGCTTTATGTGCAGGATGAACTTGATTTGTTCTGCTGAAGTCAAGAGATGTACATTCTCTATTATTTGTGTTGCCTTTTGAGATCTAAAATACATTTCATTTTGAGTGTCAATTATTTACCTTCGAATAGTATGTTACCCTTCTCCCCCCTCCCATAAAGAAAGAAATAGAGAGAAAAAGAAAATTGTGCAATATGTTGGTATTTTTTAGATTGTAGCCATTTCGAATTTTGGTTGCTTGCCTAAAGATGTAGGGGTAATTAACCCATTCGGACAAAACATCTTGGATTCTTTTTCATATTGAATATTTATCACACGATGCATTTTTGTCCAAACAATTTCTTCCAGCTTTTTGGAATAATAAATTTTGATTTGAATCTCTAGGTATTTGGGGAGGTTGCGGAAGGTCTAGATACACTTACTAGAATAAATAAATCATATATGGATGCAAGGGGCAGACCTTACAAAAATATTAGGTCAATTTTATATTTATTGCTTAAATCTTTCAATTTTATGCAGTAATTTGGAGTCAAATCTTCATTATTTCTTTTTATTACAAAAAAGTCCAAACTCTTTTTCAGTCCATAAGTTGAGTGACTCTTCGTGCTTTGATAGCCAGGAAAAAATTAAAATGTCTAATAACAACAAGCTGAAGAAGTCTAAGGAAACAATTGATGAGCTTAATAGAAAATTGGGTAGTTGTATGAGCACAATAGAGGCTAAGAATATGAAAGTTCTTAATTTGCAAACTGCTCTTCGCCAATATTATGCTGAAATTGAAGCTAAGGTTAATCTCCCTCTCTTTTCATGTATAACATAATATAAGGAAGGAGAAGGATATTTGAATAACATAGTTATAAAACTTTGTGTGTTCACGAGCGTCTTAGAGAAGAGTTGGCAGTTGCGAAACAAGAATCAACTAGACTTTTTGAGCACTTGAAGGTGTAGTTTCTTCACTTTTCTTTGTCATAAGTTTTTTTTTGGTAGTCCTCTGTGTCTTTAGTCTTTTCATAGTTTTTTCAATATTGTTTTTAAACAGTGGCAATATAGAGTTATTATAGGCATGAGTAACATTATCTTACTATTAGATAGAAAGCTCATCTTGATTATTTCATATGTGACATTATGTGACATTTGTTGCGTGCACGCATTGAAGGGTGCTACTATAACATTTCACAGGGAAGTTAATGAGGCTATCAAGCTGTCAAGGTCTCCTTTCCACGAAATAGATTATGACCATCTCTTGTTATTTTTGCATTTGCATTTTGTTTAATGCCTAGGATAAAATATTATCATCACTTTATTGAAAGAGATATATCAGTTTGATTGCATTTCCCTTCTTGGTCAACTCTTTGTATCAACTAAAATAACCGTACAATTTCTCACAGTATTTCCACTTTATGTATATATACATTTCTTTCTTCAGGTTATTTCTTTCATGGTATGGTACCGTATTAAATAGAATTTCTATCATTTGGAAAATGAAGAAATTTTTTGGAAACTTGGAGATCTGGACTAGTCTTCATGTCGATAAATACATTCTATACCCAGAATTTCACTAATTTTGTCTTTAAAGGGGTGCTTAGTCGTCATTATTGGAGCTAGAAAGTGCTTGATTATCTTTTCCGAACCTAAAGCTGATGGAATGATAATAATTGGTGCCCAATTAATTGATCTCTTCTTCCATTGTTTGCTGATTCAAACCTTTACGGTGTTTAATATTACTTTCAAACGCATAGCAGGTGAAAGCTTCTAATACTTCTAAACATGTACCCGTACATTTCCCTGAGGTTGTCCTTTGCTTCGAGGTATACCATAACAGGCGCTCCTGGTTGAAGGTAAAGCACCCTCTACTTTCCTCGGTCTTCCTGGTCGATTAGTAGGTGGCATCATGGGTGGTGGTTCCGCTGAAGCTCCCACAACTATGGGATATGAGGACCAGTTCGTTCTTGCTGTCACTTTCTTTGGCAGCCCATATTCTCTTTTTGATGCACGCCTCTGCACATTTTACATACATGAAAAATTGTTCTTAAAAAATCTGCAACTGGATATCTAAGATCAGAGAAAGGAATTTTTTTTTCATTCTTCATTCTTGTGCTAGATTTGTAGCAAGGTACTAATACATTTGCGTATCTGAGCATGTATGGTCATAATTCTTCCATAAGGATTAAATGTTTCTTCAAATAGATACCACATACATCTTGTTGCACTTTAAGCTACGTTTTTCCACCTCAGAGCCAATCACCTTTGTAATAAAAAGGTTATACCAGCTGATTACTCCATATTTGGACTCTTGTACAAATAATTTTTTAAGCTAAGTGAAGCATGCTCTTAATGAGATGTTTGGTATATTGATTTAGACCACAGTGCATATGATAAATGAAGATCAAAAGTTGAAATTGTGTTATTGTCAACAATTGGCCCATGATGTGCACCAAATATATCCCAACTCCCAAGTGTTGTGTACTATTCTTCTTTACCAAACATCAATATTATCTCTATTTTTGCCACTATTGCCAATTCTAACTGTTGATGATGATTATCAAATGGCTACTTCCTATATGTACTTTTAACTGTTCGCTTCTAATTACTTCACTAAGTTGATAATCAATATCATAATTTTTTGCATACCCAATTCATTTGACATTATAAAAAAACACTCCATGTTGCCTTGTGATATCTTTCTGCCCTTGTTGCACTTGCTAGGATCACATCTGACATTACTCTTCTTATAGAGCAAAATTCATCTTCAACTTCCAAGCATCTCTCAAGATGAAAACAATTTTGTTTATAAGTAATTATTTTTATTCTTTCATTAAGCTTCTATAATTGTCTACAATGACCAAAAATCATTCCACACTATTAAGTAGCCAACTACACTACGACACGTGCATTGCACGTGCCTCTAACTAGTATATACAAAACATACACATATACATATGATAACCACACCCACGCCTATATACACTATGTAGGCACACATATACATAATAATACATACAACTCATATATACACATTACACACATACATCCCTACAAAACACACATAATATATTTGTATTAAATAATGTACACACATATATCCATACAGTCATATACATATACTGACACATATAATTTGCACACTCATCTATACATATACATACAACATATATATACGCAGTCAATGGCACCCTCATTTCAGATACAAATTGAAATAAAAACATTATTTTAATACTAATAAATTAAAATGTCATGGTTGCTTCTGAATTTAAAATTAAACAATTGAGTAAAATAATAAAATCTCACACCTTCCCACCATTCTCATTTTACAGAATGCAAAATACCAGGAATGCTGCATTTACAGAAAAAGCATTTCTGTAAAAATACCAGAATACGCACATGGGGTGGGCCTCGTTTTTTATAATAATATTTTATTCATATTGGGCTCACCCCAATATGAGTATTCCGTCATTTTTATGGAAGAAATAGTTTTGTACAAGTAGATAAATTGAAATACCAATTCATTCATGAATATGATATAGAGCCGATTTTTATATGTAAGGAGGTGAAGAAAAATAGGTAAAGTCTTATTTTCTAACTTAATAAAAATTAATTGGCATAATTTATGGAGATAAATTTTAGGGCTCCTTATTTATCTTATTAACTTATTTAAATCCTTTAATTATTTTATTGATTAAAAACCCATTTTGTTGTTCAAATATTATTTTTATATTAAATTACACAAAAATGCAATGAAAAGAGGAAATACATCTAAGGGGGTGTATTCAATTGAGACTTTTAGTGACTTTTTGAAATTTTTAAAAGTTTATAAGCTTTTATGAGACATGTAAGGGTAGAGGTGTCAATCCGAGTGGTCCAGTCGGGTCGGCCCACCAACATATGAGCCCGGTACGGCTCGCGTGAAAAAAGCCCGCACGCTACGGGTTCCGGGCCGATTCCGGGTTGGCCCATAATTTTAGACTACAACCCAGGCCAGTCCGCTGACCTATCCGGGTCGAGTCCATGCGGGTTACGGGTCGCGGTTTGTTCCGATTTGACCCATATGATTGTATAAATAAAATTATAAAAATATAGAATTTTTCATATTTATAGCAAAAAATATTTTTTTTTTGTTAAATGTAAACTAAGTATTGAACAAAATGATAAATTCATATTTATACCAAGAAATGTTTACATAGAATTCAAATTTTATGTTACATGAATTATTTATAACTTTGTAAAGTTAAATTTAACTTAAACAAATAACAACTAAATGCATTTTTAATTACTATTATCAAATATTTATAGCATAAGTACATCTCAACTATGTTGGTACTTACTTTTACTATAATTTATAGTTTACGTACATCTCAACTAAGTTGACACCTACTTAACTATAATATTTAATATTTTTTGTTTCACGGGCTGCGGTTAGGTTGACACCTATTTAACTATAATTATTTTTTTTTCACGGGTCGCGGTTAACCACGGCCCGTGAAGGTGCAACCGCCCCTTCGGGTCACGGGTCGGCCCGCGGTCTCGGGTCGATCCGGGCCGGGTTTCACGGGTCTGGCCGGCCCGTCCGTTTTGACACCTCTATGTAAGGGGGTGTATTCAATTGAGACTTTTATAAACTTTTAAAAAATCTCTAAAAGTCACGGTGCATTCAATTAAAACTTTTTAGAAGTCTATTTAAGTTTTGGAGTATTCAAATTTTTATGACTTTTAGAGACTTTAATAAAAATCTCCACGGTTCTAATTTTTAATCAGAAAGTACTAAAATAAAGTTTCAAAATTCGTCTCTCACTAATCACAAGATTTTTGGAGGCTTTCACATAAAACAAAAAAGAAATTAAAATGTATTTTTTTTCAATATTTCCATTTCCTTTTCACTTCTACGAAGAGTTATGATTAAACGTTATTTTTTCTATTGATTATATTAGTTTCTATATTTCTTTTTCTCTCTCTTATTGTTTATTTATTATATTTTCTATGAAAGAATTAAATTGTATTCTTATAATTTTTTTCATTCATTTTTTCTGAAAAATATTTATTTTAATTTAATTATAAAATTTTATATAGACTAATTTATAATTAAATTTAAATATACATTTGCTATTTTTTTTAAAGGTATATTATATTAATAATGATGAATATTAAATTTATTTTTTATATGTATAATAATTATTATTTATTTAATTAAGGTCTTAAATTTTTATTCTTTTAAAAATATTTTTTATTATATGAGGGGAAAATGAAGGAGAATGGAACATTGTGAAAAACATCACCTCGTATGTGATAATTTCATAATTTTGCACTAAATCCACATAACTTCTATCTCAAATGAAAGTTTTCAAAAGTACAAAAGTCTCCAAAATGAAAGTTTATAAAAATCTACAAAAGACTTCCACTAATTCCATATAAATCTCTAAAAAATCCATGAAATACACATAAGTCACCACTTAAAAGAAGTCCATCAAAATCTTCAAAAGTCTCAATTGAATATACCCCTTAAGTTCAATATAAAAACAAGATGAATTAAAATCACATAATAAAACCAATATATTATATAATTTAATTATATTAAACTTAAGTTAATAGGCACATCGATCGCGTTTAAAACACATTTCATTGTAAAAACAATATAATTAGTCCCGATGAAGATAGTTATATTAATCAAGAAATAAATTAAACATTAATAATAATCTAGATAGACATGATAATTATTAAAAACAATCATGTGGCGTTACACTAGTATAGATAATTTTGATTAGAAAAACTCTTTAAAGTTTGTGAAAGCTAAGTAAACGCAACAACTTGAAACAGAGAAAAAACATAGAAAATTTAAACAAACTAAAAATTTGGTTGAATAGTTTAATAAATAAAGCATTGAAATATGTGACCTATTAAACACAATTATTGCACCCACTCTCTATTTGAAAAAGTTAAAATAAAAAGTATTTTTGAGCTTATTTTTAAGCATTAACTCTTTAAATAAAGAGCATTTTGTATTTAGAATTTTTTAGAGATGCACTTATAAAATAGAATAAAGACTTCAATAATTGCCAAAAAAAAAAGTCAAATAAACAATTATACCTAGGATCAAGTTCACACCTAAGTCTAACAAAATAAACATACACAATAATTTCCTAGCAACCACACGGAAGATAATTGGACTTATTTCAACTTTTATTTATGAGGAAATTAGACTATATACCCTAAAGATAAGGCACTTTTGAAAAATCATGTGAAAAGTAATTACAAAGCATAAAATACTGCATATTTTCATTACGACTAAACTCTCTCTCTCTCTATATATATATATATATATATATAGTTATTCCATCCTTGGAATAATACCAATCGATTGTGATCTATGGAGGCAACGATGAAATCTAGTCACACCTGTCACTCGCTTCTCATGGGAGAAGAATGATGACCATGGCTATGACTCCACTTGTAATGCCCTAGAATATGTCGACATTTTCTTTTTCGATACAACAAATTTTTTTTTTTTTTTTGGGGGGGAATTGGTGGAGAGTCATCAAGATTCATATGAGTCGTCTCTCTCTATTATAATGATTTATTCATATGAATTACGATGTGCGGTCTTTTTTTTGTGTTGTGTGTTAGTGCGAACTTATTTACACGGTTTTAAATATGTTTTGTAGATATATGAGTTGTTTGTTTATTATCATTTGGATTCTTGTTGTTTGCCTTTGTCCTATTCTAGTGAGTTTGTCTGTTGTTTGTTGTTTTCAAGTGGTCAGGCATTTTGTGATTGTGCATTTTATTAAATAGTCAATTCAAAACAAGTGATTTATATATAATCATATTTGACTCAACGTAATGTTTACCCATTTATTTTGTAAGATTCATACTTATTATACACATACTGAGTCCATGTTTGGCCTCAATTTCTTAAAACTCATTTTTTTATTTTTTTCAAATTCATTTTTAACTACACATTTTATGGGAATTCATAACTTTTATAAATTTCTCAAACACATATTTCACCAATTTTTATCAAAATCTATTAAAAGTTTAATTTTTATCCAAACAAAATAGAGGTTCAAGCCCGCCGCTGACATGACTTTAGAGATGTTAAAAGAGTTTTTTAGATTCATTTGACTAATTTATGAAAGAATAACGTCATCTAGCATCAGTACGAGCTAGAACACAAGTCTATGTGATAATTTAAAATAAATATAAAATTATTTGATTCATTTACTCAAATATGTAATTTAACGTCACTAATATTGTCACCTAAACTGATGTTAAACACCGATAATACTAAATATCATTATTCTTCACGAAATAGTTTTTCTAGACAAATGAGTTTTTAATGGAAGATCATCCAGCTTCACTTCCTCTAAAAGTATTTCAAAAATTGAAAACTCTTTTAAAATTAGTTTTCAAACAAAAATTTAGGTAATCAACATTATGTCAAATGAGCACGACGTATCCCACGACTTATATTCACACTGTGTTTAATGGGAATTTCAATAAAATGTGTGGTTAAAAATTTGTGGAATTTATGAAAATTGCGATTGAAGTTAATTGTTAATTTTAAATTAGATTAAAATTTAAATTTTAATCGGTATCAAGCGGCTTAGTATTAACTCCATAAATCAACAAGTGCAGTATTCATTGGGATAAAAAAAAATGGAAAATTTATTTGGTTGAAATTTGACCGAATCAAATAGCGACTCTCAATCAACTTGCGTTGAAATTTAAGATGCGATGGGCGACCCATTCAAATACTCAGACCGCCACCAATGACTCTTTCTCATTTCAATATTGTAATTAATGCACCCGTAAGACTGATTTTATTCACATTTATCATCCTCCGACCGCCACCGATGACTCTTTCTCATTTCAATATTGTAATTAATGCACCCGGAAGACTGATTTTATTCACATTATATCATCCACCCAATCCCTACAAAATACTGGTATATATCTGCTAAGATGGCATGTATGAAATTTGTATATCGACCCTCCATTCTATGTTTCACAATTTCAAGAACTCTCTTCAATTCCAAAATACAACGCCCCTTCTCCACTGTAAAACAGACCATCAAAGCCCAAGGTCCTAAACATATGAATTCCTGAATCTGAATCCTTTAATTTGATCAAGTGATTGAAGATTTTCTATTTCTTGAGCAAGACATTTTTTTGGGTGTTTCTTGATTGTTTCAGGGGAATTGTCTAAGGTTAAATTTGGGATTTGCTTGAATAGCAGATTCTGGATGAGCTCCTCCTCCGCATCGCAGGTGTTATCAGAGAAGCAAAATCAGCAAGTGGAGAGAATATTAAAGGCCAGAAATGATGACCATGGAGGAGTCATGGTGGAAATGACCAATGAGCCCATGGAGGCTGGTGTCTTTGTCTATTTACTTAGAGCCTCGCTTTCCCATTGGAGACAGCAGGTATTGAAGTTGTTTGTACTTTTTAATTAAATTCAGTTATTCTTCCAAGTTTGGCAATATTTTTGCCTTGATGCTGTAAAAGGAGTTTTGCAAGGTGTCTCAAATAGTATTCAAAAGAGCGTGACGTAAAATAATTAAATAATACATACCAAATATTTAAAATTATAAAATACTATATTTACTTAACAATTCCTACAATTAGTCGGTTAATACAATTTTAAAGAAAAAACTTGAAACTAAAATCAAATAAAAGGCTTTTGAAAAAATGAAAAAAAAAAAAAAAAGAGAAAAAAATTAATAAAGTGCTCCTAGTCGCCTAGTAAGCGGTCAACTTGGCAATTTTGCCGGCGCTTCATGCCTAGACGGCTCTTTTTAGAATGTTGGGATTAGGCCTATGTTTGAGTCACATTAAAATTTTCATTTTCATTTTTCTACTCATTTTCAACTATACATTTTTCAATAAAATAATATTTTTCATCACATCAATAACTTTTCATTATTTTTTAACCACATGTTCTCCATCAATCTACTATTCCAAAATATATTATTTCAAAATAATGTGGTTTAAACACACCCTAGGAGAATAATTACGAGAATAAAGATTAATGTACATTGGGATTAGGAGAATAATTAAGAGCATAAAGATTACTGTACAAATGTTGGCCTAAGATTTAGGGGCATATTTAATTGAGATTTTTAAAGATTTTAATTAATGGACTTTTTTTAAGTGGTGGCTTTTGTAGATTTTTTAGAGATTTGTAAGAAATTAGTAGAAGTCTTTTGTAGATTTATAAACTTTCATTTAAAAACTTTTAGAAACATTTGTAGAATTCAAACGACTTTTGAAAACTTTCATTTAAGATATAATTTATGTTTATCTAGTGCAATTTTGTAAAATTATCACATCCGAGTTGGTGGTTCTTACAATTACGCTTCTCCTTCATTTCACCCCATCATATAATAAAAAATATTTAAAAAACATAAAAATTTAAAACCTTAATTAAATAAATACTAATAATTATACGTATAAAAAATAAATTTAATATTCAGTATTATTAGTATAATATACCTTTAAAGAATAGATGAAAAATTTATACTTCAATTTAATTATAAATTAGTATATATAAAACTATATAATTTACACTGTGTTTGACACCCATTTTGAAGAAGAATTTGATTTAGAATAGTGACTGATGGAAAAATGTATGGTTAAAAAGTAAAGAGAATTTTTGGGTTTATGTGTAATATTACAATGTGTGGTTGAAATGAAGAAAGAGAAAAAAAAAATGAAAAAGAGAATGAAAAAAAATGGATGTCAAACAAGGGCTTAATTAGAAAGAGATATTTTTGAGAAAAAATGAACGAAAAAAAGTTATAAGAATACAATTTAATTTTTTATATAGAAAATAGATATAGAAATAAACAATAAGAGAGAGAAAAAAGAAAAAATAGAAACTAATGCATAGGGGTGTCAAGGCCGAGCCACAAGTCGAAACTTTTTGCTCGGACTCGGCTTGAGTAAAAATACTTCTGAGTTTTTTTGGCCTGAGCCAAATCGAGCAAAAGCTCGGTCAAAAAAATTCGGCTCGAGTTTTTGTGAAAGTCTCCTAAAACCTTGTGGTTAATGAGAGACAAATTTTAAGATTTTATTTTAGTATTTTCTGCTTAAAAATTAGTATCATGAAGACTTTTAGAAAAATCTCTAAAAGTCGTAAAAATTTGAATACCCCAAGACTCGTAGAGACTTTTGGAGACTTAAAGTTTATAAAAGTCTCAATTGAATACATCAATATTTTTAGAGAGTCTTCAAAAGTTTACATTGAATGCCCCAAACTTTATAAATCCAAAAAAGTCGTTGAGAGTTTGAATTGAATAAATCCCTTTATGCTCCACTTTTCAATAGAAGTTGGATCCTACTCATAAACTGGGATTTATTTCTTGGTATAAGCTGAAAATGGAATGACTTTTCTGGAAGTTCTCAGTTTTTCTCTTGGCTTCAAAAAAGTTATCTCGTCGGATCCCTGAAAAAAGAATTGGAAAGACGAGATCTAATACTATGATAAACGATTCGTGTTCAGAACATGTATATGTGGCCATCCCGTGGATAGCAATAATGCTTTATTGAAGATTCCTATTTAACACGATTTCTTACAGGAAGGCAAGTAGGCAACCTTCTTAATCCATAAGACGGCATAAAAAAAAATTGTTTTTATGTATATAGGATGCTGATCAGAATGGAAAACCCTTTGATTTTTCAATAACATGGGTATTTTTTTACTACTATCTTTTTCTATTTGCTTAGGGTTAGGTGCGTATATGTTACAGACTTGGCTCTACTTCCTTGACACTGCGTGTCCGTCTTTTATATGAAGTCACTTGTGATACATGATGCGAATAGCAGATATGTACCGTAATCTACAAAATCAATGTTGCTAACCCAGAAAGGAAAATATGGATGGAGAAAATATATTATGTCTCAAAAGTTATGTGAATGACATTAGGTTTCAGATATTTAAGATTCTGAAGATCCTTTTTTTTTGTTTAAGTATGCATATGTTATGAATTTATAATGTTAAATGGTGAGCATTTGTTGCATAATAAATTTTTTTGTTAATTTCCATTGAAGCTTTTGATCAGTTTTACTGATTGTTGCTACATATTCAGCGGGTGGACACACTGACATTCTGTTTATGACATGCAAAATGCAGTTTCTGGTTTTTAACATTTATTATACAATATGATGAGTAGGTGGTGATTTTGCCTTTAACAAAATTGGCGAAAAATCTTAGGGGCTGTTCTCTTTTCCGTTTTAGCTCGTTTTCTGTTTTTGATTATTCAAAACAGTGAAAACACGTTTACTTACCTATTTATAAAAACAGAATTTCTGAAAACGAGTTTAAGATTTACAAAGAAAACCGAAAACGACAAAAATGTCGTTTTGGATGTTTTCAGTTTAACGTCACCCAACCACCGTCTCCGCCGCTTGCACCATACCACAACCCCACAACCGCCAATCTGCCACCACAAAAACCACCACCACCACCATAGCCACCAATCACCACACAACCGCCAGATCCACCACCACAAAAATTGTCAAAATCGTCGTAGAACCACCACTACCACCGCCACAACCTGCAGATCGCCACCACCACCGTAACCTGTAAATCGCACACTGCCACTGCATCTAACCACCGCACACCACCACATCACCCTAACCAACCATTGAGTAAAAAAAAAGATGAAGAAGCACAGGGAACACCGTGCCGCTCGCAAGGAGATTGTCGAAAGTATGGGTCGCTAGGAATGCTGGGTGCCTCGGCGATCACAGGGGGAGAGAGAGAGAGAGAGAACACGTTTTCATTTTTTTTTTTGATAACAATTTTTCAAAATAACAAAAAGAACACATTTCCAACAATCTCAAAATGGACACTCAAAACACAAAATCCAAAATGAATTCAAAATTGAAAACTAAAAATTCAAACACGAAGAGAATAGACCCTTATATTTCGAAGTCTGGATTTCTTTACTCCTCTTAGAGGTGAACAGCGGAGGGGGAACCAGGGGTTGGGGTGGATAAAGGCATTAGAAAAATGACCGAAAACTAGATAAATAATTTTAGGAATTAGGTTATATGGTTGGAGGAATGAGACGATAAGTTCCAGTAGCACCTCCTTAGTTTAAGCTGGCAATGTTACATATATGACACCTACTAGAAATTGTGACTTTTGAGTTGATAACCATTCAGATTTAGAGCAATTTTAGTAACAATTACATAGTTTTACTCTAAAGGAGGAGGTATTCAGCAAAAAAAAGAAAGAAAGTATTTTTTCATGTGCTAAGTATTAGGTGGATGTTTTTGCAGGGGAAAAAAGGTGTCTGGATTAAAATGCCTATTGAGCTCGTAAATCTTGTTGAGCCAGCTGTTAAGGTTAGTTTATGTCTCTTGTTAGAATTATTTTGACGCAGAATCTTATCCTTGAAGAAATAAGGAAGCTCATGACAATCTTCTTACTTCATTTACCCCTCTTTCTTATTGCGAATATTTTGTCTTTCAGGAAGGATTTTATTATCACCATGCAGAACCTAAATACATAATGCTTGTGCATTGGCTTCCCAGTATTGCTAATACTCTACCGGCTAGTGCTTCACATCGAGTCGGTATCGGCGCCTTCGTTGTGAATGAAAAGAATGAGGTATATCCAGGTCAACTTGTTCTCTTATGTGAGCCTTATTTGGTGACTCTTTGGTTTGGTTAGACACGCTGATTGTGTTTTGAGTCTGCTTCGCATTTCTTAGGGGTTTTCATAATATATATGGACTTCGTGTACCTCTAAAATGATAAGTTAACACGGATGGTATGTAGAAAGCAATCTTGCTTCAAGACGCTTTAGCGTCTGTTCCCTCAAGATAATATTTTGCCTCATTATATCAATTATCCACCATACGAATGCACCTCCAAAATACAATGAAGACAACACGAACATCTTAGACATTAGTCCTTAATCAGTTAACCTCCTCCTATCCTTTTATTGGTCCACTTGTACATGCGTGTGGATGATCTGGTGCGCTGAAATATTAGTCATTAACATCTTATAATCCTTTCTATGCAAGTTTCGTAGAAAAGATGCAATCACGCGCTAGTTGGTTTACACTATGCGATTGGTCTTTGCAAATTTTATTTCTTGGAGCTCTCTTGTTTATCTCTCGGCTTCTGTACTAGGTGCTAAGTTTGTCCAGACAAAGAATGGAAAGTTCGGTGGAAACGGATGTCTGAAATTCCCTACAGGAGTTGTTGATGAGGTAGGTGATGCTGGTAATTATACTGCCACATTTAAAGAAGAGAAAAAATAGGAAAAAGTCCCAAAGGCCTTTTCTTCATTTATATCCTTGTTTCTACAGGGGGAAGATATATGTGATGCCGCAGTGAGAGAGGTAAAAGAAGAGACAGGAGTAAGTGTATAGTGCACAGCTTGTTATTTTCATACTTGGATAAATTGCATTTTTTAGTATGCGCACAATCTATTAATAATGCTGTTCTTTACTTGTTCTATTTACAGATTGATTCAAAATTTCTAGAAATACTAGCGTTCAGGTACTCCTTTGCCCAAAATAATTCTTTTTTCTTTATGTATTTGAGCTATGGGCAATGTTGCTTATACATATTTGCCTATTATCCAGTACCTTTTGAGACCAGTATATGCCCGTTTACTATATTATCAGTTTTTTGTTGCATTGTATATTGTTAAATTCACGCCCTGATTTACAGACCGACCACAAGTCTTCTTTGACAAGTCAATTTGTTCTTACGTGTGCATGATGAAAACCACGTCTCCTTTGACATCACGCCACAGGAGCCGAGATAGAGCAGCACAGGTTCTTCTACCTGAGTCATCTTCTTATGGCAAGAACTTAGTTTCTTAGAAAATCTGTTGAGCAACTTAATATCAGTCACCATGTAACTATGATGGTAAAAATAAAAAAAAAGCTCGACAATCACGGTGCATGCTGTGGTCCGACACAACTTCTAGCCCCTCGGCCACTATAGGACATAACTTATATGTAATTTTCCTTTTTGGCAATCTAATATCTAGTTTAACTTAAAGTTATTTCAATGTAAAAAATAACAACCCAACTAATTTAAAAATTTTATAAACAAAATAAAAAATAAGAAAAGAATTAAATTTATCAAAAGATAAAAAGTATAAACATAAAGATAAATTATTTAAACTTATAACTTTAGAGAACTTAAATGAACATGTCCTCTAGGTATCCATGTGCAGCGTTTTCGAAAAAATCACACGTCGGCGCATCTGTGTCGCGTGTCCACACAAGGTAGCCGTCTAGTAGCTAAAACAATTTACTTTCTTCTTTATGACAATGCAAGTAGCCCACTCCCTCCTCTATTTTTAGCTGATTTTCCTAGTTTGGCATATGCAACATGTACTTCAAGTTTTTATTACCTCACAAGCAACGAATATAAATTCGAGGGAGCTTTGCACCTAGAGCCCCTATTCTAAACTCAAACGAGCACTTAAGCTCCTTATTCATTTTTTCTTGGTATTTGGGTCCCTAACTTTTAGTCCTGTAGCATTTGGATCCCCTCAGTTGATTTCCTTCCAAAACTACCTTCAACTGTTTGTGTCTAGCATGCTTTCATGTGGGAATTTTTTTTTTGGGGGGGGGGGGGTCCATATGCTTTGTTATGTTACTAACTTTTCCTCAATATAATCTCTTTGAACATTCTCATTAGTAATGCCAACTTAATGGCATGTTTTGCATATACCTGAACTTCGAAATATCTAATCAGCAGTAATCCGTGTTGCTTAAGTCTTATTTGAGCTGTTTATTTCTTTTCAGTGGATGCCATACGAAGAATATGCAGCCCAACCTTTTGTTCAAAAACACGAGCTTCATCGGTATGTTGCTGATGTTTGCAGAACAAAGAAAGATGGAGTGTATTCTGGATTCTCTGCAGTGCCTACAGTAACTAGTTTTTCGAAGAAGAAAAGCTACTTGTATTTAAACAGGAAAGACGTTGGTTTTTGAGATTTGATTGTACCCAACAAACACATTGTTAAAGCACAGAATTGTAGAATATATTTCTTGCTTCCTTCGTGTGACTATATGGCTTATCTAATAAGTTGGAATGTGACGAAAGGGACATTAGAAAAGAATCTAAAATCTTGCTTATCATACTGTATCGTTTCAATTACTTAAAGTGGTAATTGGGTTCATATAGTCTCTTTTTTTTTTTTTATAATATAGTTTTTTTTTTTTTTTTTTTTTTTTAAAAACATGTTTAAAATAAAATAGTTAAAATTATATGATTAATAAATTTACCTCATATATGCCCTTATTCAACAAAACTACATGAGTAGACACATCAACCATACGTTTTAAAACGATCAGATGCCGTTTTGGGTCACATGACTCGATTTCACTCGAAAATTAGTTTTATCATGATTTGAACATTTTAGTAGACTTGCACATGTTGAATTAACTAATTTATTGAGTATCTTTATTGTGGACACGATGGAACATAAAGTAATGGTAGAGGTGGAAATTGAGCCGAGCGGCTCGTCGGCTCGTACTGTTCACGCCACGACCGCTCGGGCTCGTAAAAAACGAGCCCGAGCACGACCCGAGCTCGCCCAAATCTGGTGACGAGCCGGCTCGTGGGTTATTAAAAAAAAAAAAATTTAACGAGCCACGAGCCGAGCGTCGTGGCTCGTCCAATTTAATGAGCCACGAGCCGCTCGCTCGTGGCTCTCACGAATTAATTAAAAAAAAAAATTGACAAATTCGTGCCCGTTCTGGTCAACTGACCAGAAACGGGTCACTGAATTCACTATTTCATTGACCGTTTGGTCACTGAATTTATTGACCAGAACGGTTACTGAATTTGATTCAGTGACCGTTTTGGTCCCTCAGAATTTATTTTTTTTTTACTATAAATACCCACCTAAATCAAGACTTTTTTTTCCAAACCATATCAATTTATATTCTCTCATTCTCTACTCTATACACTTTACATTCTCAAATCTCCCTTTATTTATCAACAATATCTTCATTCATTCGATAATCATCTTCTACATTTCTATATTCAATTTCTGTTATTCATAACAAATAATTCATCACGATAATTTGTTGAAACTTGTTCGGTATGGAGAAACGAATACAAATAACATGCCCAAAATAATTTTGGGAAGAATTCTCCGGTCTCAAGTGAATATTAACCATTCAGAAATATTGAAGATTACGACTTTCATGAAGGTAGTCGTCCAATTGATTTGTATGACGTTGACGTTGACGTTGACGTTGATCCTAGTGTTACAATTGATTTGGAACAAGAAGAAAGAGCCTATGTCAATATTCTCGATGCAAGAGGGAAAAGAAAGGGAAGAACAATGCAAAATGTTGGACCTTTTAATTGGTTTCAAACCTGTCGTTTGGTCGATGGAATCCTCGAAACCAAAGCAGTATGTAAATACTGCCACAACGACTGGCATGACAAAGAGGCATTGGGACTACCCACCTCAATCGTCACTACAAAGCATGTGTGACTAAACATGGGTTTCTTCCAGCTAGTCAAACTCAACTACAGTTTGGTTCTCCAGGTGCCAGTGGTACTACGCCACTTTCTATATGGATGTATTCATAGGAGGAAGATCGAACGGGAATGATGAAGTTTGTTGCCGCGTTTGAGTTGCCACTAGCAATAGCGGACAACCAACATTTCGTGAACTACGTAAAAACATATCTTCAGCCGAGGTAAGTTGGGGTAAGTCCAAAAAAAGAAATAACTCTCCGTGCTGCTACACATTAATATTTTCTTCATAAGCAAAACAACTTATTGATCAATGATTTAGAGAAATATTGGGGTGTGATATCTTTAACTTCTGATATGTGGGAATGGATTAATAAGATATGTTACATTGCTGCAACTGCACACTATTTAGACCCACTTTGGGTTATGCGATAAAAACTTATTGCTTTTAAATTGTTGAGTACCCGCATAACGTCCAAACTATATTTAATGATATCATAAATATAGTTAAAGAGTATAAATGCGAGAGCAAAATTCGTTCTTTTACTTCGACAATGCTACCCGTGAATAAAGTTGTTATCGATACATTGTATAGAGTACTTTCAACCCGATTTTGGTTGTTATTTATTTCATATTCGATGTGTATGTCATATTTTGTAATTTAGTAGTAACAAAGACGGTTTAAAAACATGTTAATGATGACATTGACCGAATTAGGAGTGCACTTATACTTAATATATATTACGATTACACCTAGTCGAAGACAAGCATTTGAAGAATTTTGTTCAGAAATGGAATGACAAATACAAAAACATTTTTACTGACGTAGGCCATAGATGGAATTCCACTTACTTATTATTAAAATCAATGTGAATGTTTTCGAACATTTTAATTACTGAATTTTATAACAATAGGCATGTTAGAGATGAAGACGAAACTATTTTGAATGAACCGTTTGGATATAGTTTTAAATAAACATTTTTTGTCCACATTTTATGATTCTACATATATATTGTCTGGCGTTTATTATCCTACAAGTTGTATGGTCTTGAACGTCTTTATGCAATTGCTTAAACTTTTTCGTCGATTTCAAAATGACCCCGATTTTCATGGAGTTATATATTCCATGGAATTAAAAATTCAGAAAATTTGAGAAGAAGTACCTATGTTATTTCCTTTAACATGCGTCATGGATCCCCGATTTAATTTATCGGGTACTAAATTTTGTAATTGATAAAATTTTCAAATTCTTTAAACTTTTAGTACACCTATTACTTATAGTTAATTTGAAGAAACATTACGTGAACTGTACGAATTATATGCTTCACGAATGGGTACACATAGTACTCGTGTACCTACATCAACTACTCTCACTAATCCAACGGATGACGACGATGTTATTTTAGATTTATTCGAAAGCATGAACTCATAAAGATTTAATTCATTTGCATATGCATGTGGTTCATCTGGTGGTAGTAGTAGTAGTTTGTCATCGACTGCATGTACTCAAACTTCGAGTTATAGTCCAAATGCGTTGCCATCTGAATTAAATTGATTACTTTAAAAAAAAAAAAAAAAAAATAACAAAGAAGTTAAGAAAATTTCAGAAGAGGTAATTAAATTTTGCCGAGATAAAACGTCGATGGCCAATAGTTTCTGCAATGGCAAAAGATCTACTAACACCTCATGTTAGCACTGTAGCTTCGAGTCTGCTTTTAGTGCAGGGAATAGGGTTCTCTCTGAGGTCAGGAGTCGACTCAAAGAAGATATTTTGGAAGCGTTAATGTGCGTGAAAGATTGGGAAGACGCTAGTTATTGAATTCAAGATAAATATGCCGAAATTGCCTGTAACCAAGTAAGTGATATTTAATTTCACCATAATCATCACAAAATTTAATTTTCATACATTTATAATATTTTTTAAAAAATTGTACACGTAACAAGTTGTTCGTATACAATTTTTAACTCCGCCTACTAAAAATTGAAGTAGCCTGTCCCAAGTCCGGATAAAGGAGGAGGGTCTATCTTTATTTTTTTATTTATAAAAAATAAAAATGTTTTGAAAAATGTATATTTAAAAAATGGTTTATAAAATGTGTTTATACTTTACATATATATTATTTTTAAGTTTAAGTATAAAATGGTAAACAAAAAATATATTACATTATTACTCAAGTAACTTAGTAACTCAACAAAATAATTTTTGTTCTTATTTTTTAAAAAAATTATAAATTTTTTGAAAATGTATATTTAGAAATTAATCACAAAATGTGTATATATTTATCTTTTACAATTAAACTAGTGTCGGTATGTTATGTGTATTTATAAATAATAAAAAAAACGAGCCGAGCCGAGCGCTCGGCTCGTTTGGGCGAGCTCGGGCACGAGCCGAGCTCGCCCAAAAACCCACGAGCCGAGCCGAAGCTCGGCTCGTGGGTAACGAGCGCATGGGCCGAGCCCGCTCGGCTCGGCCCATTGCCACCACTAGTGAAATGAATATAAAGTTTGTTAAAACGGGGTATCTATTTCACTCTGAAACTAGTAAAACAGTGTTTGAAACATCATACATGACTCGTACACATTGAACGGCTACACATGCTATGTTTTTGGATACCGTACTTGCTACTTAGTTTTTCTTTATTGTCAAGTGCAATATAGTTTACTACCATAAAACGACTTACTATAGTTTAAATAAATGTATCTATTGACGTAGTCAGAATTTCAATAATGGGGAGGGCGAAAATACGGAGGGATGGAGGGCGTGGGCCCAACCCCCGAATTTTTTTTTAACTAAGAGGATTAAAAACGACGATTTTGAGTACCAAAATAGACAAGATAGATTGACCGACCAAAAAGACAATCAATTTATCGATACAAAAATAATATATCCATATATGTGTCTAACAATGTACAAATTGAAAACATGAACGTTATATGGATATAAAAAAGATAAAAAGTAAACTGCCCATCTATATAACAGATGGTAGAGATGACTTGGACATATGAAATTAGTCTTTCGTAAAGGTTTTTAATTAAGTAGGCTTGAGAATTGGGTTTTAATTAGTTGGTCTTGGGAATTGGGAACTTAACTTTTAAATTGGATTTGTGCCATTTATTTATTCAAGTAACTATTGAATCTTTTATATAGGTCTAAAATTTTTGTATGGTTGAATTTTAATGGGTAAGTTATTGGGTCAATATTTATTCGTGGAAAAAAATTCCAAATTTTGCGGGAGCAAGTCAAAATTTGGGGGGGGGGGGGGACGAAACTGAAAAATACATTACAAATTAACTAGGAATAGTGGACCAGCAAACAATGTTAGGGGGCAGTCGCTTCCTGCCCCTAGCTCCGTCATTGAATGTATCGATCGCAACGTCGAAATATAGTTAAAACTCTGCGAAACTGAAAAATACATTACAAATTAACTAGGAATAGTGGACCAGCAGACAATGTTAGGGGGCAGTCGCCCCCTGCCCCTAGCTCCGTCATTGAATGTATCGATCGCAACGTCGAAATAGAGTTAAAACTCTCATCCCTAAACTTTCATATGGTTACGGGCATGAATGAACTAGTGGATCGTAATTTGAAATATCTTAGTAGACTTGTAATGTTGAATTAACTAATTTATTGAATATCTTATGTGGATAGGAGGGAATATAAAGTGAAACGAATACAAAATTTGTTAAAACGGTACTTAGTCGTTTAAAAAAGCATGCTGAATAATTACATTTTTTTTTCCTCTTTTGTCCTATACCCTAAAATCTAAACCATATACCCTAAAACCTAAACTCTAAATGGCAACCTTCATTTTAAAATGATTAGATGTTGTTTGTGGTCACGGTGTATCGATTTTACTCCGAAACTAGTAAGGCTGTGTTTGAAATATCATACATGACTCGTATACATTGAACGACTACACGTGCTGTATATTGGATACCATACTTGCTACATACGTTTTTCTTTATTGTCAAGCATATTGTAGTTTACTATCATATTATGAAGTGAGTTACTATAGTTTAAACAAATGTGTCAACCGTAACGTCGAAATGTAATTAAAACTTTCATCCATAAACTTTCACGTGGTTACGGGCATGAATGAACCAGAACAAATACTAAATGAGTAAAAATGTCATCTATACATTTAAAAGGACCAGATGCCGTTTTGGGTCACGGGGTATTGATTTCACCCCGAAACTAGTAAAACTATATTTGAAACACCATACACGACTCGTACATATTGAACGACTACACATGCTGTGTATTTGATACCATATTTGCTACTTACGTTTTTCTTTATTGTCAAGCGTAGTGTAGTTTACTACCGGATTATGGAGTGACTTACTATAGTTTGAATAAATGTGTCAACCGTAACGTCGAAATGTAGTTAAAACTTTCATCCATAAACTTTCACGTGGTTACGGGCGTGAATGAACCAAAACAAATACTAAATGAGTAAAAATGTCATCTATGCATTTAAAATGACCAGATGCCGTTTTGGGTCATGGGGTATTGATTTCACTCCAAAAGTAGTAAAATTGTGTTTGAAACATCATATATGACTCGTACGCATTGAACGACTACACGTGCTATGTTTTGGATACCATACTTGCTACTTACGTTTTCTTTATTGTGAAGTGTAGTGCAATTACATAGTGTTGGTCATTATCAGATGAACTTTTTATCTAACTTGTTGTTCAAATATGGCAAGAATCTTAATTCGTTTAACTTTTATATGAATATAAGTGAATATAAAGTGAAATGAACTCAAAACTAGTTGAAATGACAGCTAGCCATTTAAAATGTCAGCATGACATTTTGGGTCACAATGTCTCAATTTCACTTTAAAACTATTTGATCACGAGGTTTTGAACATCTTAAAAGATTTATATAAGTTAAACAAACTGATTTTTTTAGTATCTTATCTATAATTGAAATATAATGGAATTTAGGATACTTACATTCCTTCATAGTGAAGAATAATATAGTTTACTCATGGAACAATGTTAATCACTATCGGGTGAACTTTTATTTTTTTAATTTTTTTATCGATCTTCGAGATTTAATGTTGTTTATCGATTTTACTATAAATATAATGAAATTTTTTCTACTTTCATTTTCATGTGGCTACGAGAAAATATAAAGTGAAACAAACACAAAATTAGTTAAAACATCATCACATTGTTTATAACAATAGCACGTCATACAGTTACGAACTCTAAATTTCACTCCAAATATGATTAAGACATATTTTTCATTAATTTTCATGTGGATACAAGGGAACATAAAGTGAAACGAATACAAAATTTGTTAAGACGGTATTTAGTCGTTTAAAAAGACATGTTGAAAAATTACATGTTTTTCTCTTTTGTCATATACCCTAAAATCTAAACCCTATACCCTAAAACCTAAACCCTAAACGACAATCCTCTGTTTAAAATGATAAGATGCCGTTTGTGATCACATGGTATCTATTTCACTCTAAAACTAGTAAAACAGTGTTTGAAACATCATACATGACTCGTACACATTGAACGACTACACGTACTATGTTTTAGATACCATACTTGCTACTTAGTTTTTCTTTATTGTCAAGTGTAATGTAGTTTACTACCATAGAGTGAATCACTATAGTTCGAATAAATGTGCCGTTCGCAACATCGAATTAAAGTTAAAACTCTCATACCTAAGCTTTCATGTGGTTACGGGCATGAGTGAATCGAAACGAATACTAAATTAGTAGAAACGTCAGCCATACGTTTAAAATGACTAGATTCCGTTTTGGGTCCTGGGGTATCGATTCACTCCAAAATTAGTAAAATATGCTTTGAAACGTCATACATGACTCGTACACATTGAGCGACTACACGTGCTATGTTTTCGATACCACACTTCCTACTTATGTTTTTCTTTATTGTCAAGTGTAATGTAGTTTACTACCATAGAGTGAATCACTATAGTTCGAATAAATGTGCCGTTCGCAACATCGAATTAAAGTTAAAACTCTCATACCTAAGCTTTCATGTGGTTACGGGCATGAGTGAATCGAAATCCTACCAGATTATGGAGTGACTCGTGATAGTTTGAAAAAATGTGTCGAATAATATAGATAAAACTTTCATCCCTAAGCATTCATGTGGTTATAGACGTGAATGAACCGGAACGAACACTAAATGAGTAAAAACGTCAGACATGTGTTTAAAATGACTATATGCCATTTTGGTTTTAACAAATAGTGATATTGTTAAAGTTACCAAAAATCTTATCAAAACAACTATCAAAATTTACCAAAAATCATAATTTCAAGATTAAATTCAACAATTAATATTCATGTATCCATAACAAACGCGAATGAACAGAACTGAATACTAAATGAGTAAAAACGTCAACCATACATTTAAAACGATCGGATGCCGTTTTATATCGCAGTGTGCGATTTCATTCAAAAACTAGTCGATCATAGTTTGAAACATTTTAGAAGACTTGTACATGTTGAATTAACTAATTTTTTGAGTATCTTATCTCACAATTGGAATATAGTGAAATTTGTATTACTTACCTTTATTCGTAGTGAAGTAGAGTGTAAGTTACTTACAGAACAATAGTGTTGGTCACTATCGGATGAACTTTGTATCTAACTTGCCGTTCATATATGATAAAAACTTGAATTTGTTAATTTTTATATAAATATAAATGAATATAAAGTGAAATGAATACAAAACTAGTTGAAATGACAACTAGCCATTTAAAATGTCAGCATATCATTTTGGGTCAAAGAGTCTCAATTTTATTTTAAAACTATTCGATCATATTTTTTTAACATCTTAAGACTTATATAAATAAAATAAACTATCTTTTTGAATATCTTATCTATAATTGAAACATAATGAAATTTAGGATATTTACCTTCATTCATAGTGAAGAATAATATAATTTACTCATAGAACAATATTGTTGATCACTATTGGGTGATTTTTTACGTGGGTACGAGAGAATATAAAGTGAAACAAATACAAAATTATTTAAAAGGTCATCAAATCGTTTATAACAATAACATGTCATTTTGATTACGAACTCTAAATTACGTTTTTCATTAATTTTAATGTGGATACGAAGGAATATAAAGTGAAATAAATACAAAATTTGTTAAAACGACACTTAGTCGTTTAAAAAGGCAGCATGCCATTTTGTCGTCGATTTTAAATGGGGTATTATGAAAAGCGAGAATGAAAGTGGGAATTCATGTTATGAGATTTTGGTAAATTTTGGTTTGAAATTGTACAATTTAGACATTTCAAATGAAGGGTATTTATGACTTTTAAAACATGATAAAATAGGCCAAATGTTATTTTACCAAACATTATTGAAAGAGGCTATTTTACCAAACAACATTGTTGACTAGGCTTTTTAACCAAAAGCCCCTTACTTAAAAATGTCGGTTACCTTTTTGAGGTCAATTTGTTACATTATATTGTTATTTGAGGTACAAATGCAAATTAGGGTTCACAATTACTCAACAAATTGGTGCGAGATTTTAGGGTATCAAATTAGAGATCACGTGAATTACCTTTTCATTCATGTATTTTGATTATTGAGGCTGATTGGTCATTGGTTACATAAAATCAATTTAAAAAACACCACTATTTTTTTTTTTATTGAAAATGCATGATTTTTTAACTACAAAATAATAGAGCCAAAAAACTTGGCACCTCGTGTCGCGATTTCCCATTATCGACGAAAATGCCTTTTTTTCCCCTGAAATTTTCACGCATCTCATCCTCTTCACGCAACCCATCACCCATCGCATCTTCATTTTCACACACAATTAACTTCATTCATATCGCTCCCCATCATTCATCAATCCACCATCATTAATTCACAACAACCATAAGCCGAATTGCAAGACCACTAAAAACCCTTCCATTAATTTCACCTCTTCAAGAATGAGGTGCATGTACAAGCTTATATTTGGTGTTCAAAACTCCACTGACTACCTTGTGGATTTATCTTCCGATTCTTCCATAGCGTAGGGATTGGACAATGACATACCCACTAGCATTCTTATTTTTAATTTTTTAGGTGATGAACTTCTCTCAATCTCATTTCCATACAATGAAATTGAAATGGGATTGTCTGGAAAGTTGAGGGAAACGTAAAGATCTTTACTTATTTCATTAGATTTAGTTATTTGGTTCATCGTTACATTCATTGACTCAGTAAACATTTATCAATTTTCTTTGTTTTTTAATTGCTTGTTTGTTTGGATTATCCTAGAAAATATTGGATGCTTGTATTATTATGTCTCCTTTGCAAGATTTTTACATTGTAATTTTTGTGGTGGATTACATTGGGATGTCCATGGAGCAGTTGGTGTAGACATTGGTACAAACCCTTCTACTAAAAGTGCTGATGAGGATGATGGTGTTGATGACATTGCTATTATTAAGTTCATGCATAATGTGTATTATGACTGAATTCTATGTTCAGAATTTAGTGTCTTTTAACCTGGTTATTGAATACAGGAGCAACCTACATTTGACAAGAAACAATTTGTTGTGTACATCAAGAAGTATATCAAGTTGTTGACACCCAAGCTTGATGCAGAGAAGCCAGCGGAGTTCAAGAAGGGTGTTGAAGGGGCGACTAAATTTCGGCTCTCAAAGTTCAATGACCTCTAATTGTAAGTTAACATAGCATTATTTTATCATGTTTGGTAATGAGGTGATAATACCACTCGAAAGTATTGAGTAGATGATGACAAAATCTTGGATTTTTATACTTACTGTGAAGGTCATTTTGGATAGCTTCTACATTTTGTAGAAGTACTTCCGGAGTTGGCTTCCTTTGGAAGCTCTTTTAAGCATAAGATAAAACTCTATCAAAAAAATTATCTAAATAGATTTAAAAGAAGCTTCTTAGTTTCAAAATCTATTTAGGTTTTCAAGAAGTCATCCTAAACGGTGTTTATTTTGGCCAACCATAAGCTCACAGTTACATATTTCCAAATTCAATATCTAACATCATCTTGCAATTACATTAAGAGATGCACGCCTCCCATTTAAACATCATTTCTGGGAATCCAAAGATCCCCAATATGTCTAGGTGGAGACCTAAAATCCCTTCTAGGCTTAGATCTTGAGGTGAAAGTAGGTGATACATAGATAGAGAAAAGTATAGGCTAAAGGCTAAATATGGGAACTCCAATAATTATTTTTAAGATTTTTGGGGTTGCTTATTATTTAGACATGTATTTTTAGAAGGATATACAAAAAATGTCTCCGCGCAACGCGGAGACAGCTTGTCTGCCGACTTTTTTTTTTTTGCTAGAAAAAAAATACTTTCATATTTTTGAAATTATCACTGAATTATTTCTTATTTTTTTGCCAAAAAATAAACATTTCATTTTATTAATATTAGAAAACATTCAATTCTATTAGATATTAATCATTACAATTTTTATTCTTATATTAGAATTCAAAATAAAAAAAAATAGCAAAAAAATCGGTTCATCCCCACTAAAAAAACACAACTTCATTCTATATACGTAAATCAAGATTTCTTCTGGTGGCAGCCCCCACAAGGGACGCTGCTCCCTTCAACCCTTGCGACCTGACCGGTCGGTCGACCTCCGTCAAGGCGTTGCCCTTAAATCTCCACGAGGGGCGCTGCCCTTCCACCCCCGGGACCCCAGCCGGGGTCGTTGCCTCCGAACACCTACAAGGGGCGCTGCCCATATGTGCTTTAATGTAATCGTACTAATAATAATTAGGGTGTGTTTGAACCACATCATTTTGAAAGAATGTAATTTGGAATAGTAGATTGATAGATAATGTGTGGTTGAAAAAGAAGGAAAAATTATTTAAGTGATGGAAAATATTAATTTATTGAAGAATGTGTGGTTGAAAATGAGTAGAAGAATGAGAATGAAAAAAAGGGACTTAATGTCATCCTTCTTATTAACATATTCACTAGTGAGTTGATATTCATCTGTTTTGGTGTTTTCCTTGATCTATAAAAGTTCCTCAAAGATCTCATGATTGAAATATTAGAACTGTGTCAAAATGTTATTTTCCCTTTTGAATTAGTGAACAATTTTGTCAGATTACATTAATGTTGCATGTAATATATTGAGAGTTCTCCTCTTCTCAAGGTTGAATCAATATACTATATATATTTTTAAACATAAACCCATATTGTAAATGAATTGCATCTGATAAGGATCCTCAAATTGGTTTCTATTTGCATGTCGACTTTTATAGGCTTATTCTCTATTTTGTTACATACTTATTTTTAACGTTATCCAATTAATATGCAACGCACGTTTACTCCACTAGTTTTAAAAAAAAAATGTAAATATGTAGTGTTTTTCAAAATGTCACATAAAAGTTAGGTACACACCGATTGATGCAGGTACACATTCTCTCAATAAAATAAGTTTGCACGTGGATTCATAAATTTTCCTTGCTTTATAATCACATATCTATAATATATTAAATATCATATCAAGTGAAAATCATTTTTTGGACGATTATAAATTATTTTAATAATATTCTACTTTTCATTTTTCAATATGTTACAAACTATAATAAATTCTCAAATAATTAATATTAACATTCATTTATTTAATATTAATTAGAATTTCATATTTACGTCTATGTCCCTACTATTAATTCTCAGTTAATTAACAATCACATTCATTTAGTTAATTTTAATTAGAATTTCACATTCAAAAAATGCAATTTATTATTCATGTTCATATATGCTAATTAGCATTCAGTTTCTCTTAATTAAAAATTAAATTATATTCATTTAAATGATTAAACATTCATTGTCACGTATATATTCATTGGTATTAGTTCTAAATTAATTAACATTCACTTTAATTCATGTATCTTATTTGTCATTCATTTTCATTTATGTATTTAGTCGTAATTCTAATACTCACATTAAAGTATGCATTTCACTATTTACGTGCATATATAATAATTAATATTTATTTTTAGATTGGGCGCCCGCTTTGCCAAAAGCGAGAGAAATCCCATCATTCTCTTTCCCTTTTTTCGCCCCCATCTTTTACTAAAAGGATTGAGCCGAATACAAAGATTTTGTTGCATATATTTTGGCTAAATACATACTTCTTCAGATATACAAGATTTGAAATACAAAATCTAAGACTAAATCCAAATCGAAGACTCAAATGTTTCTATTGTTGTTTTTGGATCCACAATTAATCCTATGGATCTTTAGTATTGGTATATTTTTTCCATATCTTGTATATTTAGACCAAATGGTAAATGGATGGTCAAATATTAGTTTCATAGCACTTATAAAGTATTTTAGAATAACGTACACGCATGTTCAACTCTGACTAGTTCTCCAAAAATATCTCTTTTCACAAAATTTATTCTAAAATAATCTACACCAAACAGGTCCTTAGTACTAAAAGAAAATATTTTTATTGCGAGAGTACAGTCGTGACGATAAAATATAGTTGGGGCAGACTTGACAAATTGACTCAAACTTGTATTCTTGCTTACCAAAGCCACATTTCGTCAATATTTTCTCATAAAAGTAAATATACCTTCAAGCGAAAGGGAACTACCACAAATTCTTCAACATCAATGCAGTTCTTCTGTGTTGCCCCAAATTAAAAAGGCGAATAAAGAAAAGAGAATTCAGTAACGTCAATAATCAGAATGGTAGCATGTAAATCAAGACTATAAAATGAAAGGAAAACAAGAAAACAAACATAAACTGAGATGAAATTCAAGAAATATTGCATTCAAGAGTAATTAATACGAAAGTCTAGAACACAAATTGAAGGCACCATCCTTGAATATACGAACTTAGTTAAAATGTTTGTACAATGCAGTCAAATCGTCTGCTATTAGTTGGTCGGTTGTGAAGATCAAAGGGTCACACATGTTGCAGAATAGAATTCTGCAGGCGTTGCGTAGTCAGCTATCAGTAACAATTAAGTGAAGTGTCGAGGCAGAAAGGGAGACTAATAGAAGGATCTTGGCGAATCTATGGTAATTTTGGTTGTTCATTCTTGTCCTTTATTCCATCCACATTCTTTTTATCCATAATGGCAGAACCATTTCCTCAGGCTTTGTGTTCAACTATCAGTAACAAGTGAAATGTTCAAAAAGGTAAGGTTTACAAGGCAAAATCACGGAAAAGTACAAGAAGCAAAGACACAATGATTATGTAGAAGATTGATGAAGAAAGAAAAGTAATCGAAAGTGATGTCAGGGTGCACCGATTCCTTGATTCGCCAAGACGAATCTAAAACCATTTATACTTTCCATAAACTGATCTAGCATTTAACTAGAAACTCTGATAGGCCGACTAATAACTTCAATTATTTTTTGAAAATATCACACACTTTTGAATTAAGTCGGGAAAGGCAGAAAAAACCCAAACTATTTGCTTATGTACATTGTCGCAATTAGGAACAAACAGCCTTTGAGTAATATTCGAGCATCCTAAGAGTGTTGTGATAGTGTATTTTACACACTTATTCGAACTTCAAAATATTAATATTTCGTAATTCTTTTAATGGAAGGGTTTTGCTAGGCGTACACGAGGGTTTATACCCCCGTGTACCCGGCCCCACATGCCCCCCTCACAATAGGGGGGCCACAATTATTTTATTCATCGTGGGCCCTCCACTCATGTGAGGAGAGTGTAAACAGGGGTGTAAATCCTCGTGTACGAATGAATTAATCCTTAATGGAATTATATTCTAATTTATTATATAATGTATTATTAGGTGAAACTCAATGAATGTAAGTGAGATTGAAAAAAAGAAGTGAAATATAGTAAGATCCAAAGTTCGGGGACTAAAGTACAAATACCCAAAAGTTGTTTCGAAACTTACGATGAAGATTCGAGAATGCTAAGGGTCATATGGAGTAATAGGAAAGCTAGTCATTGAATTACACGCCTTATCAGGAGTCTTTTCTTCACTTTCTTCCCCACCCCTTTATATGTAGATTTATGATTAAAAATATTGAGGACAATGTCTAGTTTAAATTTGGGGGTGGAAAACATGAGTTTTCATTTTTTATGTGTTTTTGTATAATTTTATTGCTTCAGTAAAAAAACTCTTTTTTTTTTGCTTGTGTGAATTAGTTGGCCTGACTGGCAATGATGAATAATTTGAATCATGAATTGATCTATGAATGGTGAATAAGTTGTATATTTAGATTAATTTTTAATTTTCCACGTGAAATTTAATATATATTGAGCAATGAATTAAGTTAAGCATTGTATAAGAATGAGTTGATTTCATAATTCAATATGTTAAATTAATGGACCATAGATGTTAAACTCAAAACCATTAAATTTTACATTCTTGAACCAAATTTAGAGTAGTTTGGGGGGATTTCACTATTGTAGGAAGATGTTGAGATAAATAGGGATTCCATGTGTGAAATTAAAAATCTTGTGTGGATTATATAAGGTTAATAGGAAGCAATTGGGTGAAAATCTCAAGTTAGATGTCGTTTTGCTTGAATTGATGTTAAATGAGGGACATTGCACTAATCAAATCATTTTTTTTTTAAATATCTATTCGAAGCCTTTATAACTCGAGCAATTAAGCTTGCAAGAGTTTTTAAAATTTTGTGCCCTATGGTCATCTAACTTGGGAGTTATCGGCCGAAAACTTGTTACATGTGTAATGGAGAGAATATTTCAAATAAAGAAAAAAACATTAAAAAAAAAAGCACGTGCATGAAACAGAAGACACATCAAATACTTTGGTTAAGTCTCAAACACCTGTTAAGAAAATTTGACTTTGGATAAGAGATTGTTAGCCTAGTTAAATCCTGGAGATTGAAACAATCAAACTTAATGGAGAATCCTTGTTTATTGTCATGTTGAACTGTAATTGGTGAAATTCTGCCTAAACTAGAGAGGTGATGATAGTAGAAAATCCAACATTAGTTTACACACTGAAAAAGAACGAAAAAGAATAAGTTTGGGGTGTATGAATCTTACGAGTGATAAAAAAATATATTTGACTATTGATGGTTGAGAATTGAAATAACTTATGAATTCATAACGATATGCTTAATTTTTCACACACACACACATCAATTTTGCATTGAAAAAGTAAAAATTAATTTTGGTAATGCGACCTTGAATAATCATGAGGCAAAATGGCAGGTTATCTAATCAAAACTTTTTGCATGTTTGTGTGTTTGTTAAGTTAGATTATGATTTTGTTTGAGGACAAACAAATGTCTAAGTTTGAGAGTGTTTGATAAATGTATTTTATACACTTATTCGGGTTTCGAATTATTAATATTTCATGATTCTTTTAATGGAATTATAGCCTTATTTATTATATAATATGTTATTAGGTAAAACTCAATGAATGGAAGTGAAATTGAAAGAAAGAAGCAAAAAATGGTAAGATCCAAAGTTTGGAGGCTAAAGTGCAAATACTCAAAAGTTGTGTCGAAACTCACGATGAAGATTCGAGAATTCTATGGGTCAAATGGATACAACTAAAGATCAAAATAAGTGAAAACAAATCAATTTTCAACTGTACAAGGATATCCAAATTTTTAGTTGAAAACTGAGACCCATTTTTAGCTCAGTAAACGTTCGAATTGAAAGCAAGCTATTTCTATCAAAGTTGTATCCCTTTAAGTTATCTTTTCAAAGTATTTTGAATTACTTTAATCGAATATCGAGAGAAAATATTATGGCAAAAATACTGAAGCAAACGTAGAGTTTGAAACAGCGACTAGCGCCCAAGTGCTGCAGGACTGATTATTTTTAGTAAGGTAGCGCCCAAACAAGAATCACGACGCTTAGGCGCTGCGTCACACAAATAGGTTTTTGATTGAATGGGCCACGAGAAGCCCAGAAAAAGATTCCAATTTGGCTAAGGACGTGTAGGGAAACTATAAATAGACTAAAGAATGCACGAATTAGGGGTTCCACACATTGAAAAAAGAGAGATACAACGAGAGATCAAAAAGTTAAATCAAGAAAAGAAATTCATCACAAGATTCAAGTTTAAAGCAAAGATTGGAAGCGGAAGAAGATTTTGGTGCAAGAATTGATTCTTTTCCATATCTTTATTCAATTAATCCGGTGATGTACTAAAAAAAATATTTATTTGTTTTTCCTTTTACATTGTATAACTAAACTTTAAATTAGGGCAAACAATGTAATCATTTGCGATCCTTGATTCTTTTATTCAAAGATCTCTGTAGTATATTCTTTTATGTGTTGATTTTGTTATGAGTTTAATGTTTTGAATTATTTTGCCAATAATTTGATGATTACTTAAGTTTCTTAAGAATCGAGAGACGAGTTTGAGGTTTAGACCGTATAATAAAATCCGGTAAGTAGTACAACGTGTAGAAATACATATACTAATTATTGCAGTCGTAATAGGAATTTTTATAACTATATTCTGTTTAACTAAGAGTAATTCACATATAGATATGAAATTGAATTAGTTAAATCGACACAATGAGAACTCGATAAGGGTAAATTGAATACCATAGAAAAAATCGATCAAACACTACATTAGACTAGAATCTAGAATTAAGAATTGAGGTGATCATTAGATGAACTTATTTTACCCTAATATTCATTACGCATTCAAATCTTTTATAATTCAGTGTTTGCAATCTTCTTATACTTTCCATTAGTTTAAGGTAGTTAGTTCACAAGTAAAAAAAAATATTCACAACTATTATCATTCTTTATTTGTTTTTCATCAAATAAGAATTAGAAAAAGTAGATTAAGTTGAAAGTATAGTCCTCGTGTAAATGATATCCGGACTCAAAAGTTCACTATATTACTTGTTACGATATCGCAAACTTGCGATGTGAAAAACGCAACATTTTGTGTGAAGAGTGATATGGGGAAGAGATGACGGGGCAACATGGCTGCAATACTAATTTCAATGCAATCTTACTGCATTTCTTTAGGTCCATTTGACAGAAGAGATTAATCTCTTTTAATCAGGCAAAGCATTTTCAAAAGTTATCCAAAATATTTTCAAAAGCAACTTCTTAGTTTCAAAATCAACTTTCAAATTTTTAAAACGTGTGCCAAACATCTTCTAATGATAAGTCAAATGTATTTTCATCAAACTTAAAACACTCTCGAAACAGAAAAATGAAAAAAAATGAAAAATGAATTCAAAATTCTAACTTTTCGTGTTTTTATGTGTAAAAACAGATTGGTTCTTGATTTTTTCAAGACAATGAACTGGTGTGGTACGATTTTAACAGCATTGAGAACACCTTAGATTACTTTTCTGTTTCGCCGAATTTGCTTGCGCTGACTAATACATTTTTTCACAAACCAAAGAGTACATGAAAAGATTTATGTCAAGTTAATTTAGGAAATTTCCAAAAATTAATGAAAGAACCTAGGAGAATAAGAATAATTAACAGTGGAACAAAAATGACCACAAACAAGATGATGCGTTAGGGGGGTAAGCGATCCGATTTTATCGATTTTTGACAGATTTTAAAACCAAACCGTTTAAATCGGTTTGAGAAAAACTCAAACCTAAACCAAACCATTTTGAATGGTTTGAAAAAAAAAACTCAAACCTAAACCTAACGATTTGATCCGATTTTAAACCGCCAGTTTCGTCTTATATTTTTTTGTCTGTCTACTTTTATGTCATTAATTTATTGAATTCAATATATATTTATATCTTACTAGCAATAAATCTAAAACAACTAAATATATCTACTATAAATTTAAATACCAACTAAATCCAAGTGAAATCATAATAATAGTTTTTTGTTTACCATTTTTAGGCTAAAACATTACGTTAACGTTACAATACAAGTTTAATAAACTAAATATAAGGCCCAAAACACCTATAAACTAAATATTTATTTGAAAACATATAATTCCATAATACAGTTACTGAGACGTCAATAATGCAACACCTTAAATGATAAACTTTACGCCTATTGGATCAAAATCCAAGACTAAATAATAAGCTAACTAAGTAGATATCATTCTTATTAATTCAAAATACTCAAAGAAACAATTTTAACAAAATATCTAAACATACAATAAAACACAACAATTAAATTGATGCAAGTATAGTTGTCACTGGAGTCGTCGTTGATTTCTTTTAATTTATTAAACATCTCATCCACATATCAAATTGCAAGCGAATACTTTTTAGCTTCTACTGACATATTTTTTTCATGCCTAATTCAGTCACAAAACAAGAGCATGTCCACACAAATAGAATATAATCATGTATATAGTAGATAAACCATTTCCATCATAGTGAATAAATTTATTTCATAATCATCCAATAGTTGAGAGAAATGCGAATCCCATATAATTTCAGATTTATTACCACAATTTGCTCAAAAGATTATTGATTTGAAACTTTATTAGTAGCAAATATTATCATCGAAAACCCATAATCTCTTTGTCTTCGATTTAGTGTGGTGTTGGTAGCTCAAGACTGTGTCGAGGGTCGGCTGAAGTTCATTTGAATTCTGAAGAGGAAAATGACTTTTGATATATTAGGTTAGTCTTTAGATTATTAGATATAAATTAGGATTATTGGATAATAATAATATATATGTAATAGAAAATTAGAAATTGACAAAAATACCCATGACAAAACTATTGAATTTTACATATTTGAATTTAAAAAAAAAAAATCATATTTTCATATTTTTTATTTATATATATATATATATATATATTTTTTTTACCTATTCAATTTAATTTTAAACCGTAATTAAAATTCTTAAACTTAAACTAAGCCATTTTTTACAGGTTGGTTGGGTTCAAAACCATTTCTTGGTTCACTCCCCTCACCCATCCACGGTCAACCCATTATTATTCCTCACTGCATATTTAAACCCAAGCACAAATCCATCATGTTACAGCCCCTCCACTTTTATTAATTGACTTTATTAGTGCTATCAAGATTTTAGTACAAGAGTTTCTTAAATTTAAACCCTTTTAATTGCCTTTCTTTTTTGTGTTAATGACGTGAAGGAGAATCTATATATATAGATTCTTGGAAGATTCTGTTCTTGTAATAATTAATAATGGGGAATGCTAATGGAAGAGAAGACGGTGGCGACAGCAGCCAATCTGGGGTGGAGAGCGGTGGTAGTTCGCAGGATCGCATGGCTGATCAAGAAGGTGCGCAGGGTGGTGAGTTCATGGGTCAGTCCCCCCCTCCAAGCCCTAGGGCTTCTCATTCTCCATTGATGTTCAGACCTCAGGTTAGCTGGTCTTTTCCTTTTTATGGTTTTTCAAGACTTTCTGTTATATATACTTTTCTATATCAAGATTAATTGAATGGATAGATAATGATCATTCTGTTTTAGTTAAGTGAAATTTCTGAATTTGAGTAGTATTATTATACTGTTGTATCATGTTGAGATTCGTGCATGTTTGATTCTGGCGTTTAGTAATTAGGCTGGATCTGATTAAAGGCAGTTACTTTAATTGGAATTTGATGGGCTTTCAAGGACTTAAATGCTAACGAGAGATTAATTAACGGCAGAGATTATTTGGAGAACCAGAAATTAATGTTCGGAACTGATCATAGAGTGATTATTCTTCTTAAATTTGAATATTGAATTGGACTTTATAAACATGAGGGTAGGGCAACAAGAAGTCGTATATTGGCCAACCAATGGATTGTTTATCGCGAAATTCATTACGATTACCAAGAGTTATACGATTTGTCTTTGCCTGTGTTTTATTGTTGGTCTTTCTTACGCAAAGAAATGTATGTTACAGAGCTGCATGGGGACAGTTTCCCTTGAATTTGGATTTTTTTTCCCTTTCATGTAGAAATGAGAATTCTTTGCTTTGACTCTTCTCTGGGATGGTTTCGGCTAAATGCTTTTTGTGGCTACAATTATAGGCACATTCTTTGAATTTGAAAGTAAAAGGTTATAAGCATTGGAATCCAATGGGTTGTGAGAAGGATAAGATTATTATATACTTTTGAGAGTTTTTTGTTCAATGGAAAACTGCAGTTCTTGGTTTATATTGCACAGTAGGGTGCTGCTGCTGAACATGGTGATGTTTGACAGAGGGAAGAGCTGTGTGATATGGATTTCAAATGGGCAAAACTGAAAGAGTAGACGAGTAATTGCCAAAAAAAAAAAAAAAAAAAAAAAAAAAAAATAGAAAGAAAAGAAATAGGTGAAGGGATTAAGATTAGGAGCCATCCGTTGCCATCATATATCCATTTGAAGAATTGCAGGACGATTTTACTGGCCTTTCTTTTATTATATAAATCATGCTAAAAATTCAACCATCTCTTGAGTTTGTTATCTTTGGTTCTTCCCATGAAACACAAACTACAGTAATTAGAGGCACTTGAACGACTTGGGTTTTGGAAGTTTTCTGAATTTTCTTTCATCGCTTTTGTTTAGTTTGCTGAACCGTGAACTGATTTTATAGGTTGGATTGGCCAAGTCTAGAAAAAATAAAGTTACTTAAAATTAACTTTTAAGCTTAGCCAAACGTGTGTTTAAGTTCTAAAGTTACTTCTATGTAATTTTTCTGTGGTCAAATATGTTTGCCAAAGCAAAAATAGAAGAAACTTCTAAGTCAAATGTAGTCTTTATTTAATTTTCACAAAAGTACCTCTACTTCTTTTCTAGACTGAGCCAAACAAGCTTTTACGCCCCCACTCAACTAACCCGCTGGCTATGCCACTCAACATAATTTGGTTGTAGGTCAGCTACTTGCACTAATGGAAACATAACCGGAAAGATTACCACGTGACTTGGGCTATTAGTCTGTAATAGTCAATTTATGAAGTGTGCCCGATACTGGATATCTACTTTAAAAGATTTAAAATGATTATATCTTGCTTTTGCCTCTTCAGATGCCAGTGGTTCCTTTGCAAAGACCTGACGAGAGGCACAGCCCCAGCCCGTCATGGATGCAAATGACATCAGGGTATGAAGACATGTATATGGAGCAAGGAATTCCAACTATGATCATATGGAGCCATGGTGGCCAGGAAGTGGCTGTGGAGGGATCATGGGATGGCTGGATGACAAGGTAATACTTCTACTATTGCTTAACAAATTAATTACCTGGTTCTCAAGCTTTTACGAATTATGAGCTGATTTTGCATACTGATATCTTTTCGTCAGGAAGCCCTTACAGAGATCAGGGAAAGACTTCACCATTTTGAAAGTACTCCCTTCAGGAGTTTATCACTATAGGTTCATTGTCGATGGACAAAGTAGGTATTCCCCAGACATGTTATGGGACCAGGCCGATGCTGGCAATGCTTACAACATTTTAGACTTGAAGGTACTGGGTTTTTCATCTGCATTTATCCGTGCCTGCATTGTATAGCTTTACGCTTATTGATTTCTTGTTTTAATATCCAGTTGTATTATTCGTTCCTTTCTCTCAGTAAGCACAAATAGATTAAGAAGTGACCTGTAGATTTTGTTTGGGACAAAAAATAGAAACCTAATTTTGAATTTGAACCTTGATTGTGTCCCGTTATAACAACGCCCCTTTCGCAATAAATTAGGGGTCTGTTACATGAATCCTTTTTTGCCACTTCCATTTGGTTTGTTGCTAGATCTCTATAGTACGATTGTGGTTTAGAATTTTAATTTTTCCTTTTCTGAAGTAGCCTTATTACATTTCTTCACTAGTACCAACTACCTAGTCCGTCTCCTATGATAATTGTCATCTGTATCCCTTTAAATGCTCTTTCTTTTCCTTTTACAACCTGCACTTTTTACAAAATTTATTTAACTATTACCGGTTTATATTTTCGAGAGGAAATATGCGAAGGTTTATCATGCTGATTAAAGGTGTATGTTTTGGAGGCATATCATATTCATGTTTCCCATAATGACTTGTTCCGTGACTAACAATGAGAAAGTACCATGCCGTATGTTTAGTTGACGTATAATTAATTTTAGTAAGAGTTTTTCTAAATTGGCATTTAACGCTCTATCTCTGGGATCTTGAATGCTATTCTATGTTGTGGAGGCATCAAATTCTTCTCTACAACTAGAAGTTTCACCTTGCCTGTTGGAGGAGTTGAAAGGGAGAATTTGGCCTTCCAGTAGATGATGCTACTTTTCAAAGTTTTGTGTACAATATTCACTTGGAAGTCTGATGGTTTCTCTGGCTGTGTCTCAATTGCAATGAACGGCCTTGTTCCAGTAAATTTTCATTTGTATTCATAGTTAAGTAACCATTCTGTTTGAATGAATGTCAATATCCGTTTTTCTCCCTCCTATCCAAAATATTCTTCATTATTTATTATTAAATAAAACAATTCTTTTGTATTTGAATGTTTAAATCCATGTTTCTTCCCGTATATCTCAGTGCCTCCTGATTTATTTATCAGATAATCGATTAATCCCTTGATTTATTTTGCGAAATTGGCAACACCTTTGATGGAAATATGAAAAGACAATGTGCCAGAGTAAAGACACCTCTCTTTGACAAAACAACGCCAGCAAACCACCTTCCCACAATTACTTCATCATCTCCTTTTCACACCATGCTGTCCAACCCACCCCCAGCACCCACTGTTTGGCATATGTTCTACTGTTTGCCACACCCCCATTAATCCATAAATCCTCCCTAGATTTTCAAAATTTTGACTACATCCAAAAATAGCAGAAACTTGTTCCACAAAAGAAATACTAGGTTTATTGCAGTTGCATCTATTTGTAGAGAATGAATTGGGGAGGGAAGAGAATTGTTATTTAAACTGTGAATGATACCTGTTCTTTCTTCTTCGTATACGTGAATCTTGTCAGCTAATCGAAATATACATGCTAGATACAGTGTGGTGGGCAATGGTGTAAATAGATGTGGTGAGTGGGTATGAAGTCTTGGTGGAACAATATTTTATAATAGGTGTTAATCATAGTAATTGGATTGTTAAAAGTGTGCATTCTTGACTGATTTGATTGCTGTTTATACGAGACTTCCATGGTGGATATCTGGCAGGGTTGCGGCTTTCTTGTGGGTATTAAGCTTTATATACATTTTTACAATTTTTATTTTTTTAGCATTATGCGTACTTGTGCTGCAAGGTTAAACGTGCCCTTCTTTATGTCACGTGAGGTGCAAACAATCCATTCTAGTAATAATTTGGACTGCAAGTTAGCAGTTTAGATTGATCGAGAAAAGATTGAAAACACGAGGCAGTGAAGTGGTGAAAGTGAAATTTCTGTGAATGCGGTACAATTTGAGGGGAATAGGGAATCTCCCCCTAATTTAGAAGAATCCCTTGGACAGGAGAATGTCATCTTGAGATAGCACGGGAGAATGAGATGGCATTTTTATGACCTCTCAGAATGTCATCTTGATTGTTTCTGGGTGGCAGCAATATTTACTGACAAAATGTTTCTTACTGCCTTGTGCTTTAGGATTATGTCCCAGAAAATATTGATAGCATATCTGGTTTTGAGCTGCCTCGATCCCCAGATTCCAGCTACAACAACTCGCAACTTGTTGCAGAGGACTATGCAAAAGAACCAGCTATGGTTCCTCCACATCTGCAGTCGACTTTGATTAATGCCCCGTCATCTCACATGGAAATTCCACGTCCTTATTCAAGACCTCAACATGTTGTGCTAAACCATCTCTACATGCACAAGGATAGCAGCAGCCCATCAGTGGTTGCGCTTGGTTCGACTAATAGGTTCCATTCCAAATATGTGACAGTGTTGCTTTACAAATCCATACAGAGGTGAAGTTCCATATGATGGACAGCAGTGTTTTGTCCTTCTCTGTAACTTGATATAATTATCATAAGTAGATGTCAGGACCATTTCTTGTATTAGCCGTGTAAAAAGCCATGCAGGGAGTTTAAAGTGTATTTGCCGCGAAAGTTATTTGGAATTTATCCCTCAAATTTTCTGTTTCTGTTCATCATCATCTTTCTCATTTATTCTGCAAATCCCACCTCAGCTTCAGATGTCTTTGCTCAGACATTTAAATTGGAACCCTATTGATACTTGCCACGAATCAGATTCAACATCACTTTTTGTTTAAACTAACTATAGCAAGAAACCATTGGGAACATGTAAATTAGAACGGTAAGGAGAAGATTAGCATGACTCTTTGTGCAAGGATGACTTGGAACAAATCGAGAAATGGTCCAATTTTTTTTCTAAAACAACCTCATGGGCTATTACGTGCACTATTAGCTTACGTAGAATAATTTTCCAGCTTGCGACAAACCTTATGGACCAAAGGCGTTTCAATCAGCGTTCAATTCATGTGCTAGCACCCTTTTTTTCTAATCTGAGTTTAAGGTGGAATTGTGGGGGCAACTTGAAAGCTTCCAAAATGTATACATGCCACAGCCACAAATGTATGGTAGCACATGCACCTTCACAAGATTTGCCTGGCATCCGAAATTTCAACATGTTTGTTTGTATATGACGTTGTAAAGTCACAGAAATTAAGGATCTCTAGGACCACAATCTAGTAAATGCTAAATATCAGTCACAAATAACGAGCTCATCACTTGCTTGTTCCAAATGATGATAGATTGAATATTGTCATCAACTTTACAGTTTTATACTGTTTCTGGAGAATTCACAGAATTTTCCAAGCAAAAACTCTTGGATAGATGCAGCAATTTATGCATATCCCATTTGATACAGAATTATTTTCCCTAAAAGAACAGAATGTAGACTTATTTGAAAAATACTGCAGAGGGCATAAACCTTGTATTACCAAAGGCCAGTATAATTATCGATATAATACTAGTACATGGCAAATCTGACGTACGATAGCTAACGAAAATGCTCTGAAAGTAAACGAATCGATTACATGACTGAGCAAGCATGTGGATTGTCATCACTGAACAATTGAGGCGGATACGCGTAGTCCATATAGTACTTAGGAGGAGGCCAGTATTCGCTTTTCTTGATGTCAGTTTTCGTATCATCTTCTTCCTTAGATTCTTCCCCTTCTTTCTTTTCTTCTTGTTTTTCTTCCTTTTTCTCCTCGACTTTCTTCTCTTCTTCCTTCTTTTCTTCGTCCTTCACTATTGATGCTTGCTTACGGGTTTTCTTGTACACGACATTCACAAGCTTATCGGGATCAAGAATGCCTTTCACAATTACGTGATCGTTTGCAAGATCAGTTGTCACAGATTCTACACCTGCAATGCACAATAATTCGCACGTCCATTGGTGAATTACGTCCTTGTGGCATGACTTCACTTTGAATAGCAAAAGTTATTACCTTTAACTTTTCCAATTCTCTTCTGCAGTACTTGAGCACAAGCTTCACAATGCATTCGAACTTTCAACACAACTGTTACAACAGCAGGAGGCTGCCAAATGGGGGAAAAAACAACATTTGTTTAATGTAATTCTATTATTCCAATGCTGGTCTATTACTCGGGGAAATGCGCATAATAATTTCTATGGTAGCAGCGAATGAAATGGGAGCAGCCTAAAACGCGAAAATGGGGTCGTGGGAGAGCAATACAAGCGTTGTGCTGCTATGTCATAGTGCCTTATATTCCACCAATTAGTAACCTAACATTCCATACCATTCGTAAATAGACGTTTATACATGTAAATCTAAGTAAAACTAACTAGAAAATCATTTTCAATTTCATAATCATTAGTGAAATTGTTATATCGTCTTGATTGGTACCTCGCACTTTTTGGCTACACTTACCTATTTCACAGCCATGAATCTATTACAGTAATTCTCAATGAAAACATGGAGACAAAAACAATAAAGAACATAGACAAAACAATTCATACGGTTCAGTCATTTGGCCCCATGTAAAAAAAGTAAAAAGGCAAAGCAGCCAAAACTTGGGACAAATATATGAAATCAAACGTACCCGAATAAACTAGAAGATTGAGCCTAGAAAGACATATGATTCATCATCTGAAAGGGAAATTTTTACTCCTAATACAATTGTAATTTCATCATTTTAGGTAAAATAAATAAAAATGCATTTATCCTAATAGATGTAATATCATTTCCCAAGCAGGTGGACTCGTTATTGTTCAGACTTAAATTCAGACATTCCAGTGTAGGTGAGGCCTGTTCAGCCTCAGCCCCGTGAATTCTACGTACAATCTGTGGGGGTCAACGGGGACGTAACTCACCCTTTTTTCATTGTAGAATGTGCCCAGTGGGTGTCTCCTTTCCTATTTTTCCTCTTCTATATACTTTTCAATGTCAGCAAAGATACATCTCACTCACAAGTTGCACTGAGGCCAGGCCAAGCTGGCGTCTACACAACATACACCAACCAACAATAAATTCTACAGTCCATGCTGTCCCCACCCAACAACTTCTTTTTTTTTTTTTATGTTCAAATTTTACTACCAGTGTTAGGATGGAATAAAACAAGACAATAGAGAGTACCTCTTCTTTCTTTTCTTCTTGGGGCTCCTCTTTAGTTTCTTCCTTAACCTCCTCAGTTGGCTTTGGCAATGGTGAAATGATTTCGACTTTTCGGCCACTTTTCTTTTGAATTCTCTCGCACACTTTTAAAGGGTCTGCAGTTTTGCCTTTCACTACAACTTTACTGGCCTTGTAATCCGCCGTTACATCCTCCACTCCTGTTAAAGTTATTCAGATTTCTTTGCATTATAATTATATAAAAAAGTGTCACATTTTCCCAGGAATAATATAGATATAACAATATGTTCATTGCATTCTTAGCATTTGTGGGTTAACAAATATTAAAGAATGAACGGTCGAATTGAAAAACGTACCAAGCATGCAATATAAAGATAAATTAACCACCTAATATTCAAATCTTCATTTTATGTTATTTTAATAAATTCGGCTGTAAGTTTAAGACAGACAACAAGTGATCTGGGGTTCTAAAAAAGACAGTTGAGGTCCAAATTTTGGCAAGATACTTAATAAAAATGACCTTGAAATCCTTTCAAGGATTTAGCAACTTTTCTTGCACAAGCCTCACAATGCATGTCGACCTTGAGCACAATTTCTTGAGGAGGCTCTTCATCTTTGTTTCCTTCTTTTTTCTCCTCTTTGCTTGCTTCTTCTTTCTTCTCCTCTTTGATTGCTTCTTCTTTCTTCTCCTCTTTGATTGCTTCTTCTTTCTTCTCCTCTTTGCTTGCTTCTTCTTTCTTCTCCTTTGGAAACATATAAAACATACATATCAGAATTGAATGGAATCTCTCAATCTTTCTGTATAAAGAAAATTTACCTAATAGGATTAAGAAGCATGGTATTCGACTTCGGCTGGTTATTTTAAACAGAAAGTAAAAATGTGTAGTAGATTGAATCAACAACTAAAAATTTGTACTTACCTCACCCATATTTTGAAAAGCTCTTATGAAAACGTAACAGCTTCAAAGAATCAAAATATGTATAGATGGACTATGCTGTAGTCTTCCTTTTGCGTGTGTGTGTGTTTGTGGGTGATAACATTTATAAGAAGAGAGAGTGAAAATGCAAACTGATGTGTCCTTTCATGTAATTTACACGAAAGTACATGTCAGTTCGCATTTTTGGTCTAGTGGTGGGAATGGGTTAAGCCCCGCACGAGTCGAGCTTGTGGCTCGTGATCCACGAGCAGAGCTTAAGCTCGGCTTGTTGGTTTTTGGGCGAGCTCGGCTCGTGCCTGAGCTCGCCCAAAACGAACCGTTCAGCTCGTCGGCTCGTTTTTTTTTTTTTTTTATATTACTACTGCTGCACTACTAAACCTGAAATTCAAAAAATAAATATACACACATTTTCTAATTTTTTTTTAAAATATACATTTTCCAAAACATTTATAATTTTTAAAATAATAAGAACAAAATTTTATTTGTTGAGTTTTGTGATGAATACGGTGAAATTAAATATCACTTATTTGGTTATATGCAATTTCGACATATTTATCTTGAATTCGAATTGTCGAACGTAAAAGAACGAATTTTACTATCGCATTTATACTCTCTAATAATGTTGATGATATCATTAAATATAGTTTGGGCGTTGTGCGGGTACTCAACAATTTTAAAAGTAATAATTTTTTATGCATAACCCAAAGTGGGTTTTATAGTGTGCAGTTGCAGCTATATAACCTCTCTTATTTATCCCTTCCTACGTATCAGAAGTTAAAGATATTACACCCCATATTTTTATAAATCCCCAATCAATAGTAGCGTAGTAGTACCACCAGCGCCTGTAGTATCAAATTGTAGTTGCGTTTGACCAACTGGAATCAACCCATGTTTGGCCGCACATGTTTTGTAGTGACGGTTGATGTGTGTAGTTCCAATGACTTTTTGCGATGCTAGTCGTTGTTGACAGTATTTATATACTGCTTTGGTTTCGAGAATTCCATCGACCACACGACCAGTTTGAACCAATTTAAAATGATTCCAACATTTTGTCTGCTTCTTCCCCTTTCTCTTCCCTCTTGAATCAGGAATATTTAATGTAGATTCTTCATCTTGTTCCAAATCAATTGGAACACTAGGATCAACATCAGCGCCATCCAAATCGATTGGATGACTACCTTCATGAACGTTGAAATCTTGAATATTTTCTTGAATTGTGAATTCATTGAGATTGGCGAATTCATTCCCAAATTGATCTTGAGCAGATGTTTCGTCTTTCAAACCAAACAAGTTTTCAATAAACGATCGTGAATCCATTTGTGAATAATAAAAATTGAATGTAGAAATGTAGAAATGAAAAGTGAATGAAGATTATGTAGTAGTGTATAAAATGAATTGTAAAATCAAGATAATAATGTAAGAAAAATGTATAAGAGGATTATATAGAATGAATGAATAATATTGTCAATAATTACTTGTAAATGGTAGATAATAGATATTAGAGAGTAGAGAATGAGAGATTGATATTGATAAATTAGAAAGTTTGGTGGGAAAAAATGTTGTAATTGATGTGTATTTATAGGAGAAAAAATTAGAAAAATTAAGAATAGAAATATATATATTAAAGGATCGAACGGTCACTAAAAATTCAGTGACCGTTCAATCCAAATGACTAGAACGGTCAGTGAATTTTCAGTGATCGTTCTGGTCAGTTTTTTTTTTTTAAAATTATTTTGGCGAGCGGCTCGTGGCTCGCGAAAATAGACGAGCCCACGAGCGGCTCGTCTATCGAGCCGCCCTGCTCGGCTTGTCTCGAGCTCGTGGGCATCTATAGTACAAGCCGAGCAGGCGAGCCGCTGGCTTGATTGCCACCACTACCTGTAATGAAAAGTTGGCTAATCGTAGCTGACCTGAGTCAGGGTCTCATTATTATTAATTTAGGTTTCAAGATGAGGATAAAATGGTCATTTAATTTTAAATTTTTTTTACATATTAGCTCATGTTTGATACACATTCTTAAAAAAAATTCATTCTTTCAAAATTTATTTTCAATCACACATTTTTCAATAAAATAATATTACACGCAAATTCAAAACTTTTCCTTATTTTTAACCACATATTTTCCATCACATCACATCATAAAATACATTTTCTTCTCCATAATGTGCACCAAACACCCACTCAAAATCATTTTAATCTTGTCTAATTTTGTAAGAAATTAATTTCAAATCAGAATTTCTCAATAGTCCTTAAGGGACCGTGAGAGACTCGAAGCCCTTATTTTATTTAGATAAGAATTAGATTTGTAGTAAAATTCGAAAAAAATATGATTGAAAAGTTGATTAAAGTTGTGGATCCCATAAAATATATAATTAAAAATAAATTTCAAAATCGAGACCAAATAGGGATAAAAGAAAGGAAAATTGCAGCAATGATCTCTAACCTTCTTCAATTTTTATAGACTTTACCCTAATCTTCATTTTGTGCTAGTAAATGTTCATAACCTTTCATAAATATACAGATGTGGTCATCTGGATGAAAGCCGTCACTTGAAAAATTAAAAAATAAGGTATTTTGACAATTTTAAGGAGGGGCAATTTCATCCACAGTATATTCACTCATTCATTGTTCAAAGTACCGTACATTTTCCTCAAATTAATTAAAACAAAGAATAAAAAGATAAAATGAACGTGAACTATTCACCCCACCCTACCCCACTATACCAAAACCAAATCTAACTGCCTCCTCCTTCCACAGCAACCACTCATCGTTGCCAAAACCAAATCCACCCTTTGCAAATATGTTTCTTTTCTATATTAATACCACTCCATTGATTTTAGATGTAAAGGAGAAAGAGTAGTAGAATATGAATATCACATATATTGTGGTTAAATCTATACGGAAGAAATCACTTACTCTAGTGTTAATCATTTTGGCTTTTAGGTTTTTTATTAATTTTTTTTGGTTTGTTCTTATTTTTGTCGAGGTTTGTTTGGAAAGATTTGGGGTAATAAAGATCATTTTTCATCTAGACTATGGCTAGTGAAATGAAAGATAAATGAGGAGGGAAAATGAGTAAAATTGGGGTTTGGAAGCAGAGGTTGGAGGATTGAGTGACGCCGTGAAAGTGGCTTCAACGTTGCAGAGGGTGGGAATGGGGATGGGCGTATTGAAGAAGATGAAGTATTTGGGGTGGGTGATGAGGGCGGATGGTGTTGGTTGTGAAGGTGGTGGTTCTAATGGTGGTTGTAGTGCTGGATTTGGATTAGGTTGGTGTTGTATAAACGAAGTTTGTGACCAATAAATTGGGTTAATATGTGATCAAGAAACAATTTGTGACCAATAAAATAGATAATTGTGACATGTGCACAATGACTTGTGACATGTGAACTAATAACATGTCACATATCTTTGTACATTTGTTATAGGTCACAAATTAATATTTACAGGTCACATGTTATAGTTTACATGTCACATGTCATATTGTATAGGTTACACGTGTTCACAGATCACAGGTTATAGTTTACATATCAATATTAATTGGTCATAGTTCACAAGTCACCATCGCAGATCAATATTAATTGTAGGTCATGGATGTTCACAAATCATTGATTATAGTTCACATGTTAATATTAAGTGGTCGCAAGTTATAGTTCACAAGTATCAAGTCATCATTCATATATAACAAATCAATATCTACATGTCACAGATTATAGTTCAAATGCCATTGGAACACTATCACAAGCAACGGATCAATGTAAATTCAAAAGAACGGGTCACATGGCATTGATTTCTCCAAATTGGTTACAAATTCAATTAACCAGATTTCAATGGTGCGTGAGTACTATGTATATTACACTTGGGGGGCTATTTTTCAATTTTAGAAATAAATTTAAATTACATCAACCACTCTGTTTCTCCTTCTCTCTACTATTTAAGTCAATGATGCTTAGTCATCGTTGAACGATAATCAGTTCGCCATTGAAGAATATGCTGAGTTACCAACGATCTTTGTAGATTTTATTTTTTTCTCCAGCGAAGTTATTTGGATACCGACTGATGGAAGCCGACATGGCGAATGTAAGTGACTGTGACCCCGATTAGAGAGAGATTGTAATTATTTTATATATAATTATTTATTTATATAATAAAATTTAATTAGCACTTGAGTTTTGAAAATATAAACTTATTTTCTGGAAACTCAACTGGTGTATACTTAGTCTCTGATATATGATTTTCCTCCAATTATAATTCATCTTTTTCGCTATTCTTATCAATCACACATTCTCCAAAAAAATTTATTATTCATCTCATTATAGTGTGAAATAATGGGAGTCAAACGGACGCCAGGTGTTGATAATATGATCTATATATATCATTTAGTATTATTTTATTATCCTAGTTTGTTCTTTTATTCCCTTTTTTGTGTTTTGTTTAAATAGTAATACATTTTTCAAATAAAATAAAATTGTATTTAAATTTTTGTATACTATTTGAATAAAATTATATTTTTAATCTCTGTTCTTTTGTACTTGTAGCACTTATAGGGATGTAAATGGGTTGGGGTATGCTAGGGTGGCCCTATCTTCCCTGCCTCGTTAAGGATTTTGGAGAGTGGATTGGGACAGAACATGACATGATTGGTAATTGAAATATTTTTAGTAGGAATAATGTTATTCATCCCCAGTGTATTTACAAATACAGTCTTCACCTATCATTTAATGTTACATTATCGCCACCTAAACTGTATTTGTAAACACACTGGGGATGAACATCATCACTCTTTTAGTAGAGATGATAGAAATCATAGAATTTCCCAACTTGAACTCGCCCTTCGTTGCTCCACTCGAATCTTTTTATTCTATTTTCTTTAATTTAATTTGTACTTGAAAAAATATAACACTAAGAATAAATAAATAAGTAAACGGGACAATAAATGCTTGTCTGCCTCCTAAAAGTATTTGAAGGGATGGGGACATAGATGATTGCCCTCCCCTATTGCCATTTATATATCCTTTCTCATTTACTTTTTAATTTAGTTCTTGTTTGGTCCACATTTTTAAAAATATTTTTTTTTTTCAAATTTACTTTCAATCGCATATCTCATGAGACTCACGACTTCTATCAAAAATTCAATCACACGTTTTACTAATTTTGATCAAAATCTACCAAAAATATAATTTTTATCCAAATCAAACAAGGGCTTGATTTTTTAATATATGTTTTTTTTACACGATTTAAATTTATATATACTTAAATTAAATTAATAAGTAGGATGGTTGTTTGGGATGAAGCAAATATGAGGCGTCGCGGGGATGGGGCATTTTTGTCATCTATACTATATTAAATACAAGATGCTTTATTATAAGGGTAATTATATTACCACTATTAAGTACACCACAAATTTCTTATTTACTTAAATATCCTTAAGTAAAATTACATAATTAGGGTTTTAATATATTTTTTAATTAAATAAATTATTGTTACACCACAAATATAAAACAAAATTTTTTTCTTTCTTTTTCCTTAACATCTAATTGCTTATAGTTATTCCGGCGGCTTTTGCTTTCTTCCACGGATTGTTTTCCATAGCCAGCACTGCTGCCTGTTTTTCTATCAGTATTGGAAGCCTAGTTCTTCTACACTATCTGAGTTCCGTATTAAAGAATATAATCAGCAAGATAATTTATCAGATCGCTGGCAGAAATGCAGCCAACAAGAATTTTCCAGGGAAAGACTGCAATGAAAGGTAGGACAGAATGAATGAGTTGATAACCAATAGTTCCTGCTTTTGGCTGATCTGTTAGAAAATGTTTGAAGGATGAGAAAAATGAGGAGTAATATTGTGGTGATGAGTACACCATTTTTTTTTTGTTTTTATTAGATTAGGAGTATAATTGTAATTTTATTGTGGTGTATTTATTGAAAATATATTTTAATTGTGGTGTAGCAAATAAGTTTTGTAGTGGTAATATAATTACCCTTATTATAATATCAAAAACAAAAATAGAAGAAAGAATGTATCAATTTTATTCATTTTTAAGAAAAAATGTAAGGCTATATTTTATAGCATAGATTTTCCATGGAAAATGAAATTCATTTTTCATTTTCCATCTCTTTGTCTTGTTTGATAGGCAAAATTTTCCCTAAAATTAATTTTCTTACTTTACCTCACATGCTTACAAGTTCTTTGATTTTGTGGAAAATCATTTCCCACCATTTTTTTTTACAATAAAAAAAAATTCTAAACACAATGGTAAAAAAAAACACTTTTATTGACAATTTTCATGTAAAATAAAGTCAAATGAATTGTATTCAGTATGGTAATGTTTTCCATTTTTTTTTTTTTGGCAATTGGAACAAATTATAGACCTAATGGTAGAAAAAATTATCACTTTAATGAACAATTTCTATAAAAATCAAAGACAAACGGATATCAAACTTTCAACATTTTCCATGTGGAGAATTATACCAATCAAACACAATTAATTACAATTCTCAATAAAACAATTTTTAGGCAATTCAATTCCCTATAAGAACATATTTTTTCCGCCTATTTTCCTACTTTACAATCAAACAGACCGTAATGGTTACTTTTGACAAATATATTAAATGTAATAATTTGTGAAAAATATAAATATAGTTTTATATTTAACATAAGAGAAAATGATAAAATGGAAAATATATGCTAATAGGGGATTTTTTTGAAATTTTTAAAATATGGAAGTATTTCTAAAATTGTCATAAACCCATAGAGGTTTCTAAAATTTACTCTATTTATTTTTATACAAAAAAAAATATTATTTTTGAAAAGTTTCCTTCACGATTTTTTGCCTACGGCCTCAAAGTATATGAATACATTATACACGTGTTTGAAGTAGATTAAAAGTGATAAATATTTCAAGTCAACAGCTAATTCTAATATCAAATTTCATGGAACCTACGACTTTTCAACAATACATTTCATTAACTTTCATCAAAATTTTCCAAAAATCTAATTTTAATCTATATCAAATGGGGCTATATAAATAACTCATATTGATTAATTAACCATTTCATTTTATAAAATTTACGAGAAAGATATTAGTTTTTATTTGATCTAAACATCTACATGATCTAGTGATAACAACGGAGCGACATCCCCATTTCTCACCTTGATAGGGATTTTGGGAGATAGGACGGGTATGGGAGGTGGTGTGTGGAGCATGGAGATTAAAATATATTTATTTATTTGTTTTTATATTTATACTAGTTTTCGGTCAATGCAATGCACGGATTGTGTTATTTTTAAGATAATATTAGCATTTTGGAATGATACGAATTTCTTTCCAACATAAAAAATTCACATGAATGTGTTGTGTTTAAATTTCTTCCTTGATCCAAGAGAACATATACTACATCCGGATGCTCTTCGATGACAAAAAGCATGTTTTAGTACGAAATAAACATATTGTATTGGATACTACGATAAACGAGATTTTAACATTTTTTTTCCTTCTTACCAAATATCTTATAAACCTAGAACATAGGGAACATATGACTAAATGTAAAAAAATATGATTTTTTATATTTGTTATTTCTGATGCATCTTCCTCTTCAAGAACAACATCAAAACCATTGATATGTCTCTTGTACGAATAAATTATTGAGTTCTTCGCCTTCTTTTTACTATAAGAAAATAAATTCACCAAACTAAAGAAAATAAGGATTGTGCATACTACAAAATAAGCAGATTTCTTGACAAAGACGTTCTAACAATCCATACCTTCCTAGGAATGAGCCAAGAAACTCGTGACGGAATTCATTGACCCGACGAAGATCAGCAGAAGTTACTTTTGAACCATGTGAATGTCCTCCCAAGTAAACAATATAAGACTGTCAAGAAAATTCAATTATAAGGACTGAGAAGAAAAAGCAATTATGCATGATTGAAATAATTTAGACAATGCGCAGCTTCTTTATGGCTAAAGCTGGTTCTTGTTAGAACACAAAAAAAATAAACTGTGCAAGAATGTATGAAAACATTGCAGACAACATTTTGCTTTTGTCACTGTAAAAGCCCCTTTGGAATTGATACTTTATTATATAGTGCTTAATAATTAAGCACTAATTTTTGTTTAGAAAAAAAAAACATTTATCTATTTAAAGTTTAAGCACTTTACTGTATTTTCATAAAAAAAGAACGAGTTTACGAGAAGAGATTACGAATTATTTAAACAAAAACAATCAAATCCATGGATTAGCGGGAAAATCCTATGCTAATCAAAATTTCTGTCAACATTTATAGCTTGTGAGTTGGTTGTAATGTTAATATTATTATATTAAAATCCCATAGAATCAATCTTTTTTTTTTGTGCACAACGTCTAGAAAAATGTATTGATATAGAATAAACTTCTAATATTTCAATTTGAGTATTAAAATGCAATAAAGTATGAAAAGTATAACTAATCAACTACGTAAGGAAGAGATCAAAGAAAGCAATGTGAATGACAAAAATTCATTACCGACAAGCTTAGTGGGAATATCATCAGTGCTCCTAGGCTCATTAGTTGTTTTCCTTGGAAGTGGAGCGAAACCATCAAACAAATCGAAAAACTCGCCAGTGTCAGCATCAACCATTAATTTTCCATCCTTTGCACAGTAGAAAGAAAGAAGCTATGATGCAATGGTCATTTAGGAATTGACGTCTAATTACTCAATTAGCAATATGCTTACCAATGGCTGCTACTTCACACTTCCCATCATAATATGTATTTTAATGCACTGAACAACTTCTAGTGCTTTAGCCCTTTTCTTGAATACATGAGTTGGAACCGTTGAACTGAAATATTTTAGACTTGGTATCGAGAATAAAGATGTCATCATGACTGAGTGATGAACGAGCAGAACACACCTATCCAAGATATAAGAAGTTGTTAGTGAAAAGATTTTTATGATGAACCATTACCAGGAAGAGTGAGAAACATAAAACTTACCTCTTTCACATGAACAACGTGCTTTCCTTTGTATACATACCTGTGAGAAGGTTGTTCTATGAATGTATAAAGGAAATAATTTCCTTATAGACAACACTTTCAGTACATGAGTTATGCGAAGTATTTGTTGTTGATGGTTTCAGTAAAACTTTTAGAGATTTGTTTGTTTTTGCTCTTGATAACACTACATATAACTGATCATGGTAGAAAACTGATTCTGGAAAATACAAACCGACAAAATAAAGTGTTTGACATTGGACTTTATTTATTGTCATTGCAAAGCACGACCTAATTGAAAATTGAGTCTTTTTAAATGGAATTGTGGTTCGATCAGATTTAAGGGGTATAAATGAATTCTTGGTAAAAAAAAATTGTTTTCCACTACATTCACCAGTTGTGATTTCAGCAAGAATAACGTTTCTCTCCGATTTTCGACAAGTAAGACGTGTTCCATTGCATAGCCCTTTGGAAGGATTAAGATTCCACAATAACATTACATGACAATTTACCTTAAGTTTCAATTCATGAGGTGGAATACCATTTGATGTCAAAATATTCAAGAAATCTTCTTGCACGCTCTGTTCTGATTTCTCAATTGCTTCATCGAAACTATAGTATGTGAAAATTTAACCAGGAATTTGTTCAAGCAGAAGTCTGTTAATATAGTTAACACATTTATTTGTAGGAATAACACGGTTTACCATGGTATGTAAATAATCAACATAAGCTTCTATATTTGGAAAAACACAATGTATCAAAATTTTTAGAGACATGACTTCATCTACAAATGGTAAAATTATACTATTTGGAAGCTTAATACATTTACAAGTATGTTCTTGTTATGTTCCATCTCCAATTCTAAACAAGTAATCACAGAATGTGGAATCGAACTTTGCTATCATATTTTCAACTAATGGTAGATGTACATATAAAGGTCATAGATATGAGAAAATCAAGCTAGCTTTCATTATGTCTTATTTTTTTCCTTTCGGCACAACTGGTAAAATCTGTGAAAATCTCCTCCAAGAATGACCATTTTTCCACCAAAAGGCAAGTTACAATCAGTAATATCTCTAAACATTTTATCTACAGTTTCAATAGCACAACGATTTACCATAGGTGTCTTATCCCAAATTATTAGCTTAGACATTTTCAACAAAGTTCCCAAAGCCGATTGTTTGCTAACAGAGCAGTTGACTTCTCCAACTGTTTTCAAATGAATTTTAAATCTCGAATGATCTATTCGATCTCCAGGTAATAAAGATGCAGCTACTCCAGAGGACGCAGTTGGCAAAGCAATTAAATTTCGACACCTTACACCAGCTAAGAGTGCTTTATATAAAAAAGTCTTACATGTCCCTCACGGACCATCGATGAAGAAAGCACCACTTATTCAGATTATACATTTTTCATAATTATATCGTATGCAAACTGTTTTTTTTATTTAACGTTGCGGCCCAAACAAAGCTTCCTTGAATATCCAAATTAATCGTTTCCTCTGCAACCATTTTTGTCAACTTTTCATCCTCATCTATATTTACATTAAACATCACGATTCCATAATCATTTATATTTTTACCTAGGGATTCTAAAAATATAACTTATATCCTCCAGAGCTCGTATTTCAGCAACTTCAACATGTATATTTTGATGTACATAATCATCCATCATATAAGATTTAAATTTATCCCACAATAACTTTGGATGATTAGGATTGCACGGTGTAAGAATTGTAGCAAAAAGCCATCTTAAAGAACAAGGCATTGCGTAAATAATAGCTTCGGATAGACATTCTTCACAATGATTGTCTCCACTTAATAAACCATGTAAAAGTGCTACTTCTCGAAATGTACCAACCGTTATTCCATCAAAAGTTCTTATAACGTTAAACGACGTTGGCCCTCTAATACGGTTAAGAAGAATGCGAAGGAAATATCGTTCTCATTTAGGTGGCTTCGCTGAGACAATTCGTCTTGTTATTTGCATTCCAAACAAAATATGTTGGGATATTTCAATACAAAAGCGTTCAAGCAAATTTGTTCGCTTTATTTAATCAGAAAAATTCAGTTCACATTGTATTTTCATTCTCAATAATAGTAGATAAATCATCCGTATTTTTGTATGTAACTTTTTGATGATCTTCGATATGAAGTTGTAAAGAATAAACAATTGGATAGATTTCAGACAAATTGAATGAAAAAATCATCCACATAGCCTCAGGTGGAGATATCCATCTAGCAAATTGATAAACAGACATCTCATCAATTTCTTTTTCTTTTTCATCTTTACTAACAAAAAAATTAATACGATCATACCCTTTGTATACATATTTGTACAAATATTTTACAACTTTAATAGAAGAACATATTTCAACGTTGATATGACAGTCAAGTTTTGCACTTAAATATCCATATGGTACAACCCATTGATTGTCTAACATTTGACCTCTAATTTTAATACGACTACCATTATTATGACGTCTATACAATGCGTATGAATTATCTCCAAATATAGTACTATTACAATAATCTCTCGGATATTTATTCTTACAACCACTATTTATCACCATGCATACATTTTTTGGATTAAGGTTTCCACAAGGGTCATGCATATTATGCTTTACAATAACTTAATAAAGATGACGGTACTGTTTTTATCAAGAATTTCACAAGAGACTAACCTATCAACTTGTTGAGCGGAAGAAATCTTATGGTCACGGTTAAAAATCATTAATAAATGTGCGTGAGGAATCCCTCTTTTTGGAATTCAATTATGTATGTATGAGCAACAACAGGACCAAAAATATTGTTCTTGTACAAATTATTTTTAATCTTTTCTAATTTTGTTCTAAATACACGTACAATTATATCCGGTCGATTTTGAATCGTATCATTATGTTTCAATTCTTGCTTAATTTCTGGCCAATTCGGATCACATATTATAGTTAAAAATATATCTGATTTTCCATAACGTTGGACAAGAGTAATAGCATTTAAGTATCTCCTTAGCATGTCTCTAGATCCACACGTAAAAAAAATGTGGTAAAACAATTTTCTTTCCGATTTTGTACCTTCTTGTTTCCCCATTTTCGACACTATCTACAATACCTTGATAAAGTTCAGCACGAATTTATTTCTGGTTATTACAAAAGTAATCTAATCTGGCTGTTTCAATCTTAATATACATATCTACAACATATTGCTGAAAAAAGCTACCACTGTGAAGCAACACAAACTTACCAGTAGGTCGAATTTGTAACTTGTATGCATAATATTCACTACATGAAACCTGAGACTGTTTCTTCATTTTATGAAGCACTGCATGAGGAAAAATGAAACAATTTTTATATGTAATTAAAACATCTATATTTTTAAAATTAGAAAACATAAGAGAAAGTATATGAGCAAACCTTCGGCCTCTTTTTCAATGATTTGAGTTGCAGAATCTATTGTCTTATGAACAACAACATGGTCAATCAATTTTTTAGGTAAAGGAGATGTGTGTTTATATCTTTAAATGTCTTCATGCCAACTAGATTCATCAAATGGGAAAAAGTAAAAGATATTGTAAAGAATCATAACAACCATAATAATAATGAACCATATGCGAATCACTAGAATGACCATATATAGTAATATCACGAACATGATTATTTACATTCTCATCATTCTCAACACATAAAACAGCTACTTGAGATGCTGAAGGAGTATTGAAGACTCTCTGATCGAATTCGGGGTGACATCTTATTTGTATTCGATGGTCGAGCAAATTGGTTATATTACTTAAAGACCTGAAGAATCTATTATACGGATTTACTTTTAAGATTTCAATTAGAAGAATCAAAGTAGATTCTACTAAATTTTCAGAAATGTTTATACGATTTTGAATTTCATTATCTGTATCATAAAAATATAATTGTATATAATTTGGAGTATATTATTTTGTGGCATAAGTTGATTTACATAATGATATATCTGTCCATAAACTCTGAACGTGTAAATATCTCGGTATGCTTTAAAGAGTTCATTGTCGTACTTCACACCAAATGAAATGAATGCAAAGTGGTTATTATATATCCGTGAAAGTTTTTTGAATTCCATACATGTATGTTTTTTAGAAATAAATAAATCGTACAGTTCATTTGGTGAATCAGGCATAAAAAGTTTTACTTTTCCATCACAACAACAAAACCTTTCGTTTCTCTATGAAATTTTCGCTCACCACAATACTTACAATAGTTGCATGTTGATAACACATATGCAGTAGTTGATATATTCGATAGGTTAAAACTTCCACATAATTCATAATAAAAAAACATTGGTCGATTCTTCATTTGAAGTGGAACCCTCACAATAAGAATGTATTATAGATTCATGCACATAAGCAACACCGGAATTATTGTTTTGAGATAACATATGATCATTTATCCTTTTACGATGATCAATACTTATTGTTTGCACTCGATTCCTCATATCCGCCCGCCTTTGATTTTGTTGTTGGCGAATGAAAACATTATACAATTTACTTGTGCTTTCGAAAATAGTCTCAAGATTAATAAACCCATGCTCTTCATTACCAGTTTTCAAAGAATTCAACAGGACAATAAATATACCACCGATCTGAATAACATAGAAAATATTTTATTATTCAAACAACTAACAAATAATAATAATACCAACTTTAGCACAATGTGAAATAAAATTTGATGGATAAAAATTATAAAACTCTAGTATAACATTTATAAAATGCATAAATTTAAAGTCAAGTAACGAAATTGTAAAACTTATTGCAATAGTAATAAACATTGAAGTCACTACCTCAAATATTGATGAAATGAAATCTAGAGAAAATTATAAACATTTTTTATATGTTACTATCAACAAATAAAGGCCAATTGAACATTATCGAATGAAGCTAGATTTATAGAAGAGAAGAAATTCTCACATTTTCACCCAAGCAAAACGAAGAGGAGAAAATTCGAGAGACGGATAGCAGTTAGACCTTGTATAATTTTAACGAACGAAAATTAGATTAAAGTAAAAATATGTACAAAGAGTTGGAGACAATTTTTTGTTTACTAATAAGAATAGTAAACTCCATTTCACCACCTCAAGAACAATATGAAATTAGGTATGAGAAATCGAAAGTGATAAACGTACTACATAAATTTATATATAATTATGAGAAACCAAATTGATGTGAAAACCAACCTGGATAGTTCAATTGGAGGAACTTACCCAAAATAGAGTACACTACTGTAATTAATTACAATTGGACACTATTATACAGGAGAAAAATAAATACAAATTAGAGTCTACAATTTGTCAATAATAATGGAATGATAAATATTATAATAGAAATAGAAACTTTAGGAAAAAAAATACAAAGCCTAACTAAAAATTAAATTATACAAAATCTAAAAAAGAAGAACAAAAATATTATACCTGAAAATAACACAGTTCAATTGATGTTGAAAATTTTAATATTTTTATTTTGAGAATGATATCTTGCACCCTAAAAAAATTGGAAACAAATTCAATATTTTAAGATTGCTCAGTGGTGTCCGGAGCAATCTTAATAAGTTTTTTTAATATTAATTATCTACAACATAATTAGGATTGTTATAGGATTTTGCTTTAGATAATATTATTCTATGAGCAAAGATAAATTGTTCCAATCTTCAAAATTCCTAATATTTCATTTTCCTTCATCTTTCCGTCTTCTCTCTTCTCTTGATTTCTCTCTACTCTTCTTTCACCGCTCTCTGTAACTTTTTATCATCTTCTGTATAAAATTTTAAGCCTACATAGTACAAGGCAAAAACTAAAAGTGAAAAAAAAAATAATAATTTAAGCCTACACAGTATCAGACAAAAACTAAAATTGAAAAAACCAAAAGCCCTTACCTGATGGAGATTGTTTTGCCACTTCACAACGCTACTGAGAAAAAGCGAGAGAAAGCCGAATAATTTATTTGCTATTTGAAATCAAAATATATAATAAGAGAAAGAGGAAACCGTGTCATTGTAATTGCATTTAGTGCATTTGCATGTATAGTGTAGAAAGTGGCAAAATATATACAGTGTGAATAAGTCGGTTTACAGATATATTTTTTTTAAAAAATGAGTCCGCAAATTGTTTTTAGCAGTATAATACAAAGGACGAAACCGGTTTGAAACCGGATTAATGTGAAAACCAATGTAACAAGAATGAATAATGAATCTCACATTCTCTCTTTTAAGGGAAGGTGGGAAATACGAAGTAATTTTAAAAAATGTAAAAAATTAATAAATGAGAGTCAGAGCGGACAATTTTTAGTGTCATCCCTAAGAGCCTCCCCGGCGATTCTATGTATTGCCATCCAGATGACACAAAAATTAGCAAGACTTCGAGATACTAATGTCTAATAAATAGACGCTTGAGTATAAGAGCATATCCAATGTATTGCTTGGATTGTCATCTAAGGTGACATGTAAGTAGAAGCACTTCCAAGTCCACGTGTCATTGATGTTTAGTGAATAGATGGTAAAGTCTAAAATTAATTTCAAATGCATTCTATGAATTGCTATCTAGATTTCCTTTATTTGTTAAAATAATAATATAATCGTGTCTAAATCTAGGTAGGAAATATACATCTAAAGAGAAAATATTATTTTGTTGAGTCAGTTTTGTCTAACTGGACTTTTGAATCTTGACGTTGCTCTAAATATTGTCTGTTTCTGTGTCGTGCTAGTTTGATAGAGTTCCTACCAACTTGCATTGGAGATGAATTTTTTCATATACCGACTATATTTGTTTATATAAATTCTTAAGCAATCTACGATTGAATTGGGTATAGGAAAGCTTTTGAATCTAGACGGAACTATACAAATTATTTATTTTTTTCGTCATGTCAACTTTATGAAGTCTCCTCTTACATGTTATAATTTTTAAACTATTCCGGGTTGAATTGAAAATTCTCCAATTGAATCATGGAGGCGATTCAATATTTTAAATTAACTCAATACAAATGTCTTGAGGCAAGAATTACAAGATTTATCAGTTGGGATTGATATGTGATAAGTCCAAAGGGCAAACAAAAGCAATGAGCTATGCCAGATTATGGGTGGCTTATGCTTAAAATAAGCACTAAATGTGTTCCTTATTTTTAATGTCAATTCACCTACCTTCAAAATAATGTAAGATTAATCACACATTTGAAATTCATATTTTAACATAATTAATATCAAACATGCTTTAAATAACTTCTTGTTTTATAACCACTTATACGAGTCTCAAGCCATTCGACGCTACACCTACGGAAAAATACTTGGGTAAGCCCCGAAGTGATCTCACCTCATTGGGTGAGGCTAGATCGATGTGGTGGCAGCTTCTCATTAAACGGTAGCATAATGTAGGATGGTACAATTATCCTACCAAGTATCTTTGTCGCGTTTTTCGTCTAAGAAGACATGCAACACATTTTCTTCACACGTCAATTTAGTACTTCTGTTTGGGAAAATGTTCGTATGTGGCTTGGCATTAGATGCTCTATGTCTACACTACCTAGTGCATTGAATAGAATTAAAAAGGAGGGTTGAGGCACATCTTGGCAAAGTAAGGCGAAGCGAATTGCACTTGCCACTACCATTTACCACTTATAAACGACATGAAATATGAAATTTCTTTAGGGTCTTAGACCACAAGTTGATAGCGTTGTTAGATGGATCAAAATACACGTATACAAATTTATATTTTCTTTATATCCTCATATTTTGATTCATTTTGAGTCTATGACATTAGGTCTTTAAATCTAGTTATTTGTACATTTTGTTTGTCTAGGTATGCCCGGTGTACTTGTATGTTTACACGATCTTTGTTTGCTCGAGTATTTTGGTGCACTAGTGAATGATTTTTAATCGATATAATTTACATTTATCGATTAAAAAAAACATGCACTTAGCAAGAACCCTAAGACCCTGTTTGATATCTATAATTTTCAATGGATTTTTCATCTTTTACCTTATTTGATAGGCAAAACTTTCTTTGAAATTTGTTTTCCCCCCAATCCCCCTTTTCTTAGTTTTCACGGAATTTGTTTTTCTACCACTTTGGTGGAAAAATGGTTTTCCACCCTTTTTTTTTCGCAATTGGAAATTTTTTTATCAACAATTGTAAAAAAGTTTTCCTTTTAATGAACAATTTCATGTAAAAATAAAGCCAAACGAATGGTATTCGGTATGGTAATATTTGTAAATTTTTTTTTTTTTTTTTTTACAATTGGAATAAATTCTAGACTCAATAGTAGAAAAAATTATCACTTTCATGAACAATTTTCATAAAAAAAATGAAGTCAAACGGACACTAAACTTTCAATATTTTCTAGGTGGAAAATTATATCAATCAAACACAATTAATTACAATTTTCAGTAAAATAATTTTTAAGCAATTCAATTCCCTAGAATTATTTTTCTTTCCACCTATTTTCCACATTTACAATCAAACGGACCCTAAGGGATTATAAATTGGAAATATTTCATAATTAAGAGGTTTAGTTTCACCTATTTCAAGTTTAAGATATAAGGTTTAAAATTCCAAATCTCTGATTTTTTAAATTTTATTTATAAATTAATCAATTAAACATATATTTTATTAATTAAATATAAGGTCACAATTTCATATAATTTGGTCACAAATTCTATATAATGGTCACAAACCACAAATTTTATATGTCATAAATTATTTTACGGTCATAATTCAAAAAATTTATTTGTCACAATTTGTTCATCAATCACAAATTAAAAATTGAAGTCACAAAATAATTTTATAGTCACAATTCAAAAATTTTATATCACAATTTATTCATCGGTCAGTAATAAAAAAAACTATAAATTACAAATTAATTTACGGTCACGAATTTGAAATTTTATAGGTCACAATTTTTTCATCGATCACAATAAAAAATTGAAAAGTCACAACTTATTTATCGGTCACAAATCACAAACATTATAAGTCACAATTGAATTGACATCACAAATTATCGGTCATAAATTAACAATTTTTAAGGTCACATATTATTTTTTGGTCATAAATTATAGAATTTTAAAGTCACATTATGATAGATAGCGACAATAAACAGAATAACTGGTCACACATCAGTCAATTTATTGGTCACAATCAATCAAATCATACGTGACAACCACCACACACTTGTAACTACCACCACCACCAGCCGCATCGCCATCGAAATCGCCGTCGCCAAAACCATTAGCACCATCTCCCGATAACAAAATCATTGTTTCAAACACTGCAGCTAAAGTCGTCGTCACCACCACCACCACCATGCCAAACAGTCAACATCACCACCCAAACACCACTAAGACCACGGACCACCACCACCCTAAAACCATTAAACCCATGAACCACCATGATCTGCGCCGCTACAGCCGCAATCTCCAACGCTACAGTCGCCGATGTAGCAAACGGATCGAGGCATCGCTCCCACCACCATGCCAAACAGTCAACATCACCACCCAAACACCACTACAACCACGGACCACCACCAACAACCACCACCCTAGCCTTTGTGAGCATTGGTACCATGTCGATGCCGGTGCCAGTGACAACGACGAGGGAGATGAGATGAGAGGTAGAGAGAATGAAAATTTAGAGTTTGGGGAAATGAGGTAAAGTGGATGGAGGTAGGGTCGTCGTCGCAGGAGCCGAAGCAGCTTAATTTTACTTGTCGATGTTGAAGCCCGATGGGAGAGAGGAAGAGGGAGAGGGAAGAGGAAGACATGGGTATTGATTTGGGATTTTAGGATATTTAGGCCTTAGGGTTTGGGTTAGTATTAATAATTTGAATTAATGTCTTATTTTTGAATAAATAAAATTTATATATGATTTTTGAAATAGAAGTTTTAAATTTCTCGTTTGTTGTAATTTTCACTTAATGTACGAAACATTACACAGTGAAGTGCTTTTTTGGATCAAAAGAAAGTCCACTTTTGGGGCCATAATTTTTTCTTGAAAGTGGACGAATTATTTCTACGGTGGAGCCCATGGAAATGGATTCCAAAGCCTAGTCATTTGAAGAGTCAGAACCAAATTTATGGTCTGTCTAGAGACCCCTATCGGGATCTTGATAGAGAAATTGAAGCTTGAATCTTATGGGACCCTTCCTCATGACAATCAACCATTGTTCTAAAATGCGTATTGCGTGGAGGCCAAGTTAAGGGCTAGGCGAGATTAGGCGAGGCTTATGTGTAAAAAAGTGTAAAAATACGTTTTCTTATTTTAATATTATTTTAATTTTTAATCAATCAAAAAATCATTTAATAATTAAAAATAATACTTACTAAACATTTAAAACAGATTTATAGAAATTTTATACATTTTTTCAAAATTTCCAACAAAAAAGATAAGTTTTAAATTTAAATATAAAATAGTAAATAAATAGCATAAGAACTTAAATATTATCTGACTCTTTATTGAAGGAGAGAATTTTTTTGATTTCAATGCTTGTTTTAAATTAGGGAAAATTGAAGAAATTAGACTTTAATAAATTTTAACTTCAAAGAATTGAAAAAAAAAAAATTTAAATTAACAAAAAAAATTAAAAAAGCTCTCATTGGCGCGCATTATTGCGCCTAGAAGCGCATTAGCTGACGGTCAACGCCAAATAAGGGCGCGATGTGGCTTGGTGCCAAGGCCACGCATCGCGTCAAGGCGCGCTATTCAGAACACTGCAACCAACCATGAAGTGACACGTGGACAATAACATTTCTTATTTTCTGGTAATTAGCACAATCTTGTGGGACCCTTCCTCATGACAACCGACCATGGTGTGACACGTGGATGATAACATTATCTTTTGATAGCGCCTTCCTCATGACAACCAACCATGAAGTGACACGTGGACGATAACATTTCTTATTTTCGGGTAATTAGCACAATCTTGTGGGACCCTTCCTCATGACAACCGACTATGATAACATTATCTTTTGATAGCGCTTCAATATTATTGTGTAAAACATTCATATATTTTATTTTTTGATTTTTTTTGACCATTTTTCTACTTTTTATTGCAAAAATCATTATTTTCACTAGTTTTCTCAATTAAAAGTTGTGAAATGATGAATATACCATCTTATTTAAATAAAATAAAAAAAGAAATAAATAACTAATTGACTATAATCCCAAATTTTCAAAAATTTTCAAATGAATCACAAATATATAACTAAAAACAATACCACAGCTTTACCGAGATGAAATGTGGGCAGCTTTTGTAGATCTTCAGCGCCGAGAATCTTGAATTCCCACTAACACAAAAGCAAAGAACATCAGTGGGGGCATGTGAAATAGAAGCCAAGAAGAGGAATGATTTTTTTTTTTTTAATTATATATTTGTGACTCATTTGTATTTTTTTTTAAATTTGGGATTATGATTGCAATTATTTCTTTATTTTCTTTATTTTTGTTTTATTTAAATATAAGAATATATTCGTAATTTTAAAGCTTTAAATTGAAAAAATGAATGATTTTTTTGCAATAGAAGGTGAAAAGCCAAAAAAATAAAAGATAAAGACGTTTTGCAAAATAATATTGAAAAATATGGACGTTTTATGCTAATTACCCGTTATCTTGCAATGAAATGAAAAAGGTACTTGAATGAAAACAAAAATGACTAATCTAGGAGAATCTCTAATAGTACACAAGTATACTTCCATTTTTCTATTTTATTTTTGTCTTATAAGAGAAAAATGGAATAAAAAATGAATATTTGAATGTAATTTTGCAAGTTGCAACTCTAAAGATTTAACCTTTAGCATCACTTCTCTCTATTCAACATAGTTGAAATTTTCAAAGCAGAGTTGGCTTAAATTTAGGGGTTAATTTCACAAATGGTCACTAAGTTACCTGAAAATTTCAAAATGGTCACTGATGTTTCAAAGTTTCAGAAATGGTCACTGAAATTTCTTTCACAAACGGTCACTGAATTTTCAGATTTTTTGGGCAAGTTTAAGGCAATTTTTCGACAACTTCCGACCACCAAAATTGCCGATTTCCGATACTGTTGGAAAGCCTAAGATGTCATCTTCAATTACCACAAAAAATCTCTCTAAAACTCCAAGTGATTCGGCCGAAATAAACCCACGAAGTCGGCAACCGAAAATTGTGAAAATATGCCCAGATTTTCAGATTTTTGGGGCAAGTTTGAGGCAATTTTTCGACAACTTCCGACCACCAAAATCGTCAATTTCGAATACCGTTGGAAAGCCCACAATGTCTTCTTCAATTACCACAAAAAATCTCCCCATAATTCCAAGGGCTGGAATAAACCCACGAAGTCAGCTACCAAAAAAATTCGAAAATCTGCCCAGTGACCATTTGTGAAAGAAATTTCAAACTTCAGTGACCGTTTTGAAATTTTCAGGTAACTTCAATGACCATTTGTGAAATTAACCCTTAAATTTAGAGTATGTATAATGTAGATTTTTTGAGAATAAATTATATAAAAAAGTTATTTTTTTTTTTTTTTGAAAAATGCGTGGTCAAAAAATCGAAAAAATTTATGGGTCACATGTAACTTTATTTCAATGGAAGAATGTTCAACCATGTTACTTGTATCGAATTATTTGACAAATTTTTCGGGCCCGCCACAAGCGCCCCCCAAAAGGGGGCCGCCATGTGATTATTTGTCAAAAAGGTTGTCAAACAATTCGGTACAAGTAGAATAATTCAAGAATGTTTGATTGTAAATGAATTTTTAAAAATCTTTACTATATAGGAGCTTAATTTCTAATTGAGCTATTATTCAAATTTTGGGTAAATCTCACTCCGATCCCTAACTTTTAGTATGACAGATATTCCCAACCTATCATTTTGATTAATTCATGTTACCAACCTTTTAAAAGTGTAGTACCCATGCCTCGAATTAATTGAAATTGTTTACTTGAACGTTAAATGACCATGCGAAACTCTTGTAACGCCGAAGAAGATGATAAAATTTTCGAAATTTTTTTTTAATTCCAAAACAAATCATAAATATCTTCAACTTTCATTTAAACATTCGACTACGGTGAAGAATTCTTAGTGTCATGAAATCTCCCTCGCTTCAACCCTTCCCAGACATCAAACGAATGTCATGTGGTTATTTAACATTCAACTAAATATTTTCTGTAAGTTTTGATAATTTAGGGGCATGATTGCAACAAAAATGGTAGGCTGGAGTGCTCCACTTACTAGAGATTGAGGACCCTTGGTGCAATTTATTCTTACATTTCCTACTCCTCATCAATTATGGACCCCCCAACCCTTTGTGGTTTACACTTGCTATCTCAGATTTTCATCTCTCTATTACCTTGACATTATTATAAAATTAAGTAAAATTAATATCAACATCAAAAGAAGAAAGAAGAAGAACAAAGGCACTGGGTCAATGAAGACTCGATTGTGGCATACTTAATTTTATAATAATGTCAAGGTAATAGAGAGATGAAAATCCTGTTGTCGAAAATTCGACTAACGCAATCGAAAGAACAAATTAACAAAAATAAAATTAGAAGATGAAGCGAGGTATGCCAAAGCAAATCTCCTTAAGACAGATTTCGCCCCCCAACAAAGTGCAAACGGGATTATGGACGTCTATCTCCCAAGATACAACGCTTCTTCCAAAGTCGATACTGCACACTACCAACCTTGTCGGTCGAACCAAAGAATGAACGTACTCGAACGGAATAACGACGAATATAATAGAGAGTTTTGGAAACAGAATATGGAGAAAAGAGAATTTAGAAATCAATGGAATTGTATTTTATTTGGTGTCTCCAAAACGAATTTGGAGGCCTCTATATATAGAGATTGAAGTGTCTCATTGAATGGGTGTGTGACATTTCATGAATTGGTGCCACCACTTGGTCTGATCTGTTTTAGCCATTGGATCGCACTCTTTCATAATCTGACGGACCAGATTAAACCATGAAATGTAGTGTCCATTCATCATGCCTATTCACCAATTTCGAACAGTCACCAGCCATGCAGATGTCATGCGTACGTCCAACTGTACCATCTGCCACGTGGGACGAAGTGACGCAACCTGCTACGTGTGTGCCACCTAGGATGCCAACTCAATGAGCCTCCTGTCGCCATGTCATCGAACCATGAATCCATTTCTGAAAACTATAAGGCTCCCCAGCTCCTCGCGACGATGCGTATGTGCGAAGTGCAAAGTGCGCCTTTAAAGCGCCCAATGCGTACTTTGCGACGTGCGTGGGTCGGGTCGGGTCGGGTCGGGTCCGAGTCCGGGTTCAGGACGCGGCGCGGCGCGAGTGGTGCGAAGCACCACTCTAGTGGTAGCTAGTTTGCTAGCCTTTGGCTAGCTAAAGGTAGCCAAGGTGTAGATCACTTATTAAATTATAAATTATACACACATCCCACTATATAAACAAGTATATTTTCTTGTAAACTTTCGATGTGGGATTCCTTACCATATATAAGACACTTAAAATGGGCTTATAACATATGGGCCTATATTGGAGACTTTTCCAATTCACCCAAATTAATTACAATGACCCACATCATTAAATATCATATTTAATGACCCAAATAAATCAATTAATTACAATGGCCCACATCATTAAATACAATATTTAATGACCCAAATAAATCAATTAATTCTAACAATCCCCCACATGAATGGAAGAAATCGACTCAAATCAAGGAAGATAAAAGAAGAGTACTATTTGAAAGATAACGCATCAAGATAGGTAACTTTCGCTTTGAACCTTCTTTAGTAAGAGTCTATCGAACTCACTTGGCTAATCAGTGAATGCAACGTTTTGAACTGTCAGCCGTTATTGCAAGCTCAGACAATAGACCAAACACATTGTCTCTCATATCAAACTTGGTTCTCTATTGTGTTCATTATTTCGGCCCTGAACTACTTGGGTTCTGCGAGTGCTTTAGAGAATTCGCCTAAGTAAATTCTCATAGAACCGGCCAAGTTCGCACTTACATAGGTGATGTTCTACAAAAAATACTCTACTTGTACTATTTATAGTCATCATTAAAAGCAAAAGCTTATCCTTCATAAACTTTATAGTCAGCACTTTTTGCATCATAGAAATGGGAAGGAGTTAAACTCCTAAGTGCTCTTATCGAGTCATTCATAATTAGTTTTCCTGTTGAACCTAGTCCGTGGGATCTCCAGTTGCTAGGTTAGGTTTCCACTTAAGATGACTCATTGGGTTTTAGGCTTTAAACCCATTTCCCTCGATGCGCAGTCTATACGCTCTCTAGATAACCCTTTAGTAAATGGATCCGCTAGGTTTTCTTTTGACTTAACAAAATCAATTGATATTGTTCCATTTGAGAGCAACTGCCGAACGGTGTTATGTCTACGACGTATATGTCTCGACTTACCGTTATACACAAAATTTTCAGCCCTGGCTATTGTTGCTTGGTTATCGCAATGAATACAAATAGCCGATACAGGCTTTGGCCATATAGGAATGTCTTCTACGAAATGTCTTAACCATTCTGCTTTTTCTCCTGCTTTATCTAAAGCAACAAACTCAGATTCCATAGTAGATCGAGCTATACACGTTTGCTTAGAAGATTTCCATGATATAGCTCCACCACCAAGAGTAAATACATAACCACTGGTAGACTTCGACTCGTCTGTATCCGATATCCAATTGGCATCACTATATCCTTCAATTACTGGAGGATAAGAAGATAAAATCTGGAAAATTGACTTGTGTGGAAGAATCTCAATGAGACAACGTAAAAATAGTTGACGTGCACGAAATGATTGCAAGTCCACAAAAAAGTATGGAAACATCAAAATCTTACTATGCTATCATCCTAAGTTCCAAAAATAATCAAAGCACTGCTAGTTTGATTTTTGTCATATTGTATATCACACATTTTTAAAGGGAAGAAAATCGGGGAAACTAGAGAAGGGGTTAGAGGATTTTTATTTATTTTGGTGAGTGTTACGGGAACTATTAACAACAGATGCAATGATGCAAAAAGGACCTTAGCTAATACGTTTGAATTGAAGTACTAAATTTATTTTGGAATGGCAAAAAATTATTCAAGAAAATCAAACTTGAAGTCGAAAAATAATGAATTTGATCTCTTGAAGTAAAAAGTGTGAACAAACTCGGAAATTTTCTATCCATTGTTGTGGAACAAAGAGATGGTGTAGGAATATATTTTGTGAGGGTGAGGGAGAGGGAGAGGGGGGGAGGGGAGGGGAGGGGAGAAGGAAAAATAGTGGCAAACCTTTGAGGGGTGTCATCGGAGATGGGGCCTCATGCAAATGATTTGTGCAGGGTCGTTGATAAAGAGTTGCTGAAAGGAAAAATTAATGACTAGAAGGGCTAACTAACGTTTCAAATGCTTAAAAAGGACAGTTGATGAAGGGTTCCCGATAAATCCTGAAATTGAATCCACGATTTTGACAGTGTTGTGTTCTTTTCTCTCAACAAATGAGGAAGGTTACGTGTTCGTCCCTTGAGTTGAGGAGCTTTTTGATACTTATTCCTTAAACATTGGAATGGTATGGATTAAAACAGACCTACAAGTATCATTGTAAAGTATATGTTACCATACATTTGTAAACTAACTAACTTATATGTTGCCAACAAATCAAAAAGTCACACAATAACACATATATTACCCTACAAGTGTTTCCCTAAGGGTCCGTTTGATTTGGCGGGATTTTCCATGCTTCCACTTTTTGACTGTTTGATATGTTAAATTTTTCACGGAAAATGTTTTCCTCCTTTTTTCTAGGTACAACCATTTGATGCACAAATGATGGAAAATGTTTTTTTACCTAATAGGTGGGAAAACATTTTCCACCTTTTTTTTTAAGCAATGACAACCAATTCTATCAACCATTGTAAAAAGAATTTTCATTTTTGTTGACAATTTCTATGCAAAACAAAGTCAAACGAATATAGTAATTTTTTTTAATTGTTTCAATTTTTTTTTTTTTACTTTTTGGTAATTGGAACAAATTCTAGACGTATTGATAGAAAAAATTATCACTTTAATGGACAATTTTTATAAAAAACGAAGTCAAACGGACACCAAACTTTCAACATTTTCCAGGTAGAAAATTATATCAATCAAACACAATTAATTACAATTCCCAATAAAACAAATTCTAGGCAATTCAATTCCCTGTAAAACATTTTCTTTCCACCCATTTTCCACATTTGCAATCAAACGGACCCTAAAAGGTTATGTAACCCGAACATGTAACCCATAATAAAATTATTTTCTAATAAAAATTGAAATATTGATTTTAAATGAAAATGATGTATTTTTTCAAAAAAATTCTAAATTTAAGTAAATTATAAACAATCATGCTATATGTATAGCATCTTTTACATCATTGTTTACATTGTTCTACGTGGCAGCACATCATTGAACAATTAAAAAAAAAACATTTTTTTCCATCCATAATTTTTTGAAAACAAAGGGGATGTCAAAAATAATGTAAAGTAAATAATGTAAATTTAGCATTATTGAATTATAAAATATCGATTCTTTAATGAAAATGAGGTATTTTTCAAAAAATAGAAAAATTAAATATTGCCAAAAAAAAATGAAAAAAAGGCACGAGTGGGCAGCAGGCCTAGAGAGTGAACCTCTAACATAGTCGGGCTCCAGATGGGTCCAACCCATTCAATAGAGGTCCAATCCATCTTTACACGCTAAGCATTTCCAAGCACACATTACAAAATTTATAAATAGTTTAATTAAATTTCATTTTCAATTATACATTCCAATAAACTCGTAATTACTATCTACTCATCATTTCTATCCACTTATAAATTAATCGTTTATGAATTCTTCCCAAATGAAGGCTAAATGTTTACCTATACACGACCTAGCTAATTGAGTCGTTGTTGTCGTCAGAATTGAGAAAATCGACCAGCATTGTCGGCAAACTAAGCTTTTCTTTTCAATAAAATTGGTGAGGTGGAAGTAGGAAAAGAAATAAAGTGAATAAGTTCAAAACCTTGAAAACTTAATGTGGGAGCGCATTTGATTCCAAGAAGTTGACTTTTATTTTACACTTCCAGCATTTCATTTCATGTACCCTTTGGTCAGTACAATGAACATAACATTACCCATTTGACTTGTGTAACGGTTTAATGATATTATTATAGTATGAGATGAGAGTCAACCTCACAAGATCATAACCACCTAATTATTCCCAAAAATGCTTGCATTATGAAATGATTTTTAATAATTTTTGTAAGATGGCCTGCACGTTTGCTGGTTGGTTGAGACCTAATCTCTCTATAAACAGCAGTATATATATTAGTTGTCTTTAGACTTATGTTTCATGCAAAATGGGAAACTGCATAGGTACAGAGTTCCTAAAATCCCACAAAAAAATTAGACCTCATGGAGGGGAAGAGGAGGAGGTGTTGGCATTTCCTTCCGAAACAGAGCTTGAGGATGATCGAATTTTAGATATGATACAGCGTTGCAGCTCTAATACGCCGACAGATATGGCAGAGGATTGCAACTCTCAGAGAGTTAAAATAGTAGTGACAAGGAAGCAGTTGAAGCTGCTGATTAAAAGTGGAGTCGAGCTCCATTTGAGACGAATCTCAAATCAGTCGAGTGTACAAAGAACTTGTAAGAGATGGAGGCCACGTTTAGCAACCATTCCAGAGTTGTAGAATTTTTGAACAGCAGGACCTTTTTTTTTTTTTCTCTTTTTTCTTTTTTGGGAACACAACCTTGCAATCCCAATTCCCATGGACGTGAACTTGTAAGAGATGGAGGCCACGTTTAGCAACCATTCCAGAGTTGTAGAATTTTTGAACAGCAGGACCTTTTTTTTTTTTTTCTCTTTTTTCTTTTTTGGGAACACAACCTTGCAATCCCAATTCCCATGGACGTGTACAGTCAAGCATTTTGCACCATAGTTTAATCAAATGGTGTAAGATAAACCTGTCAGCTCTCTCAGGATTTTATAGCAATTTTCCACAATGTAGAGATTAAAAAAAAATGTTTAGATTTTAGGCTGATCATCTGTTTCCCTGTTCAGTGTATGCATAAAATATTTCCTCCAATGCTTCAGGTTGCTATTTGGTGAAAATTTAAGAAATACGTCCTTGAATTATTACATTGAATCGAGTAACATTCACGTATATCACAATACTTTCGATACATATCATTCCCAAATTCATAAAAACCAGACTTGTAGCCTGACATTCACTAATGACTGAGACATTAGTTCTATTTAAGTAACAACTGTCAAATTTGATGCATCTATACATATGAAATTATAGGACCTTGTCTAGTGAACGGGGCGATTTCAAGAAGCCTTCACGATCTTGATCAATTGAAACTGTCAAAAGGTTAGTATATTGATCCGTAAAAGCATGTAAAATCGTTTTAAGTTTAGACCAATGAAAAAATATAAACCTTTTTGATGATCTTCTGTTTCTTATCTTGTCATCCTTCTTTGCTAGCAATGAATCGATCTCTCTTATTGTTGCTCTGTTTATTTTGTTCGACTCTACTTCTAGTTCTGTTGTTAGCGTTTCAGTCTTCTTCATACGAATCTGAAATCAACATAGCGTTAGAACACTACATGCATATTAATGGAAAATCCCGAGACTATATCATCACTACCCTTTTAGTACTCTCCATAATTTTAATGTTCCCCGAGTCTCTGAGTTCATCACTGTTAAACTTTTCAATACTGAACTTAGCGTTTTTCGCTGGTTTCTGCATTCTCCTTTTTATTGCAATCCATGATCTCATTTTGAGAAGCCCACAAACTCTTTTTCAAGTTCAAGAAACTTTCTCCAGAAGGGTATTTCTTGTTTAAACTATTAACTGCCTTTAATGCTCCGGCAGCACCTGGAGTTTGCTTTTCGTCCCCCGTCTGCATTGAGCTTTTAGTAATGGTGCACTCCCTTGGTAGAGATGTAGATCTCTTTTTGGCTCTAATATTACTTGCAATTGCTGTTATGTCCATTTTGTGACTATATCGAAGAAAAAGTTCTCTCTGTAACGAAGGATATTTATGATGTTCAATTTCTTTGATTGAATAGTTTAATTGGTCCTTAATATTTGTTCGAGTTGGGCAAGATTACGGGCTTCAAGTTGGATTGTTCGGTCCAATAGTCTGCCGGTCCATTTCATCATTTGGATAACCAAAATCTCATGTTCTCCTACAGACAAAAAAGTTGTTCTCAATTCTGTGATGCTGAACCAGTGGAAAATTACTGTACAGAGTATGACTTTAACTATTTTTTCTTCACTTTCAGATGGAAACTTCCAGTTTGCTGGCTTGTGGCTGATCTTTCTCCTGCTTATCTTTAAATGAAGTTACTGGTAAGCATTCATAAGATTCATAAAGTTTGAACTTCCAAACTTGGGACCCTCTCAGTGTTTCCATTACATGTTGCACTATTTTAACTAGATTGAGACGATAATAATGAAAGGGGGGGACACTGATAATAAACACAAGGAAAACCAAGTATGGGGGATGTATTGTCTAAAATACAGGAGAGAAGAGGAGAGTTCACTGATGTTTGTCCAAAAAGGAGCCGCTTGAACTCGTGCCGCTTGAACTCGTGAAGTTTATTGTTTTGCTTTGAAGAATAGGTTAATTACACTCTACAAGTTGTTGGTATTCAATTCTGATTTCTTCATCTTCTTTATAAATTCTTCGAACTCTTGTTCAGTTCATCTGTGTTTACGTTACATAATTTCCTTCATCCATCACCATCAGTGAACCATTGTCTAGAGTTGTACCATCTTCAACTTCTTCTTCTACTTCTTCTGGTTCACTTTCGGAATCCAAGCTCCATTATTTATTCCTCCAGTTTCTTCATAGGAAGATATTATTTCTTGTTGCTTCTCTTCTTCTGCAAGCAACATTCTCTAGTGCAGAAGATTTCATGGATGCTTCATTATCTTCAACTGTTGCCTCTTACATTTCGTGCAGTTCAGGAATTTGCTTGAAATAAACGATTCATATATTTTTTAACCAAGGAAAATACCACAAACTGCAAGGAACTAGAGATTTTTTGACATGGCAAATTTCCAAAACTGCCTCTACCATAAGACAAGAATAATGATTGTAGCACTTCTTGATGGAGTTCAATTTTGAATGCTATTTTTTATCTTAAATTCATCAACGGGCCACTCCATCACGCAATTCATGAAGGTAAATCATATTATCAATACATCCTGATACAGAAGCTCTAAATATGATTCTTAGTATCTCATGTATTGGGGTAGAAAAGAAATCCAATCTGCACCACCCCATCAAGAATTATAATATAAAGTTGATTTTTCAGCTGGTTAATAAGACATGTAAAGGAGGCCAAATGGATGTCACCAAAATTTGAAATGGATAATACATTTGGAGTTTACAAGAGGTCTTACTGTTGAACCATTCCCTTCTTCAGAAGCATATCATAAACTCTATCTATTTTTGTAGGCTCAATTTGGAAGAAGGAATAGGCATCGGATTTCTGATTAATATTGCCGCTCATCATTTGTATTGTCATGAACTCCAGCATCCTGAGATAATGAGGGGCCGGTAACCTGATCTCACGGCACAGTTGTTTCTCCTGCCAAGATAAGGCAGTAAAACCAGAAAATAATAATCAGATAGATACCATGAATAGTCTTTGTTTACCGAATCTAAGAATTAAGGTGGCATGTGTATGAATTACGTTTTGACGACTTATTTTCAACTGATGAATGGATTGCCAACATCTAGAGACTTTCATTGTAGTGCTTCGTTTTCTATGGTTAAAATAAACAAAGCAGAGCCCAATGCCAAACTGCTTTTGCTTTGCAGGAAAGAAGGACTGCATACTTACAGATTCAGAAAGTAAATCTGCTCCAGATAATGGGACAAAATCCATATCAGTGAGCGAGGACGAATTAGCGTGGCCTGCAGATGTCGTATTTGAGTACGTATTAAGTGAATCCGACGAAACTGGCACATTGAGACTTTCCTGACTGCTTGGACCAGCCTGAGAACTTTCCTTTCTGTGACCACTGTCTTCAGCTTCCCTTCTCCTTTTCTGTTCAAGATATCTATCAGCTTCACCAGAGGAACGACATCCAGCCGCTCGTGCTTCCTGCATATCCAATTTTGAAAGTCAATTAAAAATTGATTTTAGTTTTTCCCAGATCCAAATAAAGAATTTGTCACATATTCCGATGATAAATTCATAGTTCCTTTGCCAACCTCCACTTCAGGCTATTGTTGCTTGGTAACTGGGAATTACTGGTCACAACTCGGTGTGAGCACCAAAGGAAAAGCCAGGTATAATATTAACAAAATACTATAGATAAGAATATTGATAGATATCCTTGTTTCTGATTAGGCAGAGGGTAGGGTATGGGCTTAATAAACAACTAAGGGATTCTTTATGATCCTGCCCATAAATGAGATGGTTTTGAAAAACTATGCAGGTGTGAAATGCTTGTTGGCTGTTGCACCAACAACAAACTATTGATTGTTTGATTCAGAAAATATATTACTAGTGAACAAAGGTACAGTCCTACACTAAACCAAGAGAAACAATCCCCACTTAACCTCTGTTTCGTTGTCGAGGATAAAAACAAGTAAAAAAAACATTGCAGTTCCTAAGATTTATTTTCATTCGGTGAATCAAAATTAAAGGTTATTGCTACCTTAAGTTCATGAATTCTCTTTAGAATCCTATGTTCTGATACAACAGTTTTAAGTAATTCTTCATGCTCCTCCTTAGAATGGAAACGCATGTAGACATCATATCGTCGACATAAATCCTTTTCTTCTTGAGATAATTGCTCCTCAAATGGACTAGGATAGAGCAAATTCCTATCGAGAATGAAATCTTTCCTGCGTTTCCTCTCATCGAGTCTGACAACAATATGAGAAACAGTGAATTCACAGACATAACATTAAAAAAAAAAAAAATTGGTAATGAACTAAAGATAGCAGAAAAACAAATTTAATCATATAGAATGAATCATTTTATTATAAGTTACTCATTAACCATATTCTCGCAAATAACTGTTCACTTCTTATTGCTCTGCAAAGTATGTGTGTTTATAGCAATAACACAATTCTTTATCTTTCCTTTTTCTTATCTTTATCCACTGATATGGAGCATCAAAAAAGGGTCCAGGGTACATGGAAAATATTGAATGTATTCCTTCACTCAATGTCCCTAAAACAATTATCAGTTGTAAGAAATCTAGACTATAATGGAAAGTTACCTCTTTGAATATATACGGAGCACACGTAATTTCAACTCACGCTCTTCTTGGGTGTCAGTTTCCTTAAATTCCATATCAGCCAGCAACTGCTCAGCATCGTTATCATATTCAGTTTCAAATTCTTGTCTTTTCTGGTTATAACCACTTAACTCCAACAAAGAAGGACCCTCGTCCTCAGCAGATTTAGGTTTCTTACTGCCAAAACTCCGGCCTGATAGATGATCTGAAAGAAATTAGAAAGTATATGATTGACAACTAAACAGATATTTATAACTCTATCAGAATTCAATGACAGTGTAAAACAAGAAAGAGTTAGGGTACCATCCAGTTTTAGAGAATCAGGCTGTTCCTTGACCTGGACCGTGTTGGATGCCTTTTTACTGTCCGTAGTTCCTGCAATATTTGTACTAATAAAATGACAACCTCTCTGTTGTTGTAGAAGTCAAGGACTATCAATGGGTCTAATCTCTTTACGCAATAACAATGGTGTGTTTGACCCCATTTTTATAAAAAAATGTATTTTGTAATAGCGGTTTTTTAAGAATGCGTGGTTAAAAAATAGAGAAAAGTTTTGAATTTACATGTAAAATTATTTTATTTGGAGAATGTGTGGTAGAAATTGAATTTGGAGAAAAAAAGTTTTTAAAAAATGGGGACCAAACTAGGGCCCCATTATCCCCGAAATATATTTTTCTCTCTTTTATTTTCAACCACATTTTCAATAAAATAATATTAGCAAACCCAGAAATTTTTCTTATTTTTTAACCATACATTATTTATTAAAATACTATTCCAAAATGCATTTTAAGCAAAAAAAAATGAGGTTCAAACAGGCTCTTAATATCTTAAACTAAAACAGGGCACAAAACTCTTCGAGTCAGATAACCTGAATCCATGAATATTTATTTTATGATCTTCATATTTAGTTCGGACCCAGGTTGTGGATCTCAATCAATAACAAAATGGATCCTAAACCAACAAGTCAACCAAGCATGCATATAATAAACATCAATTCAACTGATATTGGTAGACTTGAGCACATGGTCACTAATCAAATGAAAGTCTAATTACCTGTATTTGAAGCAGAAGGCAAACGACCTGAAGGACCATTTTTGTAGGAATCTTCAATTCTGACAGTATATATAGAAAATATCAGAACACATCAAAAGAAAAATACAACTTCTAAATAATCCAAAACAACAATTATACTTGACTCTTGAGGGGGAAAATGGGGATTCCTCCTTCACTGGAAGTTCACCTGGCACAGAAATCCCAAGTACGAATCAATAACTTCAAAAAATATTATATAAAGCAGATTATACTGTGTATAAAATGTTGATTGCCAAAAGTTGTCAACTTAGAGTATCAGAGAGGCAGAGATAGCCAATGTGATGTACTATCAATTTGGAATAGTAATTATGAATCTCTGATACTCAATTATTACATTCAAAAAGTTTCGCTTTAAGAAGCAAAATCATTGTAACGAAAAATTAGACGAAGAATCACGTGTTACATTAAGAGTGGATGCACTCTCTTCACTTCACAAACAATCGAAATTACAAAGCTTTTTATAAGTTAAAACTAATAGCATAGCTAAAATTCTACACGACTGAACATCCTAATCATACAATATTTTGTGTAAAGCAATAAATTGCAATCCACAGATCCACAAAACAGGCCAGCTGAAGTCACTTGATTGAAGTCAACCAAGATATATTGCCCAACAGAATTAGTTAATTCACCCCTCATACTTTATGTTAAGGCATTGTAATATATAAGAGACGTGCATAAAAAAGGTCCCGTGTTCGAGAGAGAGAGAGGGAGAGATGCATAATGGAGAGGACTATCAACAAAAGTTACCCTTTTTATCCTCAAGGTGCCCTTTAGCCATAGCAAGCAGTTCTTTTCTGTTTTTCCCAACAACATGTGTCATATCCTGAGAAATGAAATGTGATTGAGTCAATTTCAAGAAAGAAAAGTCAAATCTTAGAAATAACTTAATTTTGCAATTAACTATACCGGTAGAGGGAAGTAAGGAGAGTTTAGGTAAGCATTCCTATAATGTTCAATGCACAATTCCTTTATCTTTGTCCCAACGTGCTCAGCAACTTCAGCCCAGTTACCCATGCCATACATCTCAATTCCCTATTTTAGTGATATATAATAAAGCAAATCAGAACACAGAAGCCAAGTGCGATAACACTTTCAAAAAAGAAATGAGAATACTTTACTAATCAATGAGATGACAAAAACTTAAAAAAAGAGATTATAAAACACCTCCAAAAGTAACATTTCTTCATCAGCATTCCAATCTGGACAGATGAGAGGAAATGATAAGATGTCCTGTTCCAATGACAGTAGCAAAATTATGAGAACTACAAGGCGATACATCCCTTTGGTAGCATTGCAGCAATATTTTGCATGGAAGACTCGTGTGACTTGGAAAACTTAGAATAACTGAAAAATATAATATAGGACAAAGAAGAAATAACACACGATCCATATGGCAATATATTTGGGATAAGACTGACAAAAGGCACATTATCCCCTTCCATCCTCATGCTATATCCAACAAACTTTTTTCTGGCAAATTTGAAAGGAAACCGAAATCCACGGTAAAATTGCACAATCTGAATCACTATATCTCGTGCAAACCCACTTATAAAGTGATAATTGCTAAGAGAATTTACATTCGTGTGGAATCAAAATATGGAATGTTTTGCTAGTATATTCTCATTGAGACAAACAGAATAACATATTTATTTGAAACATCTGAGATAAGATAAATTAACTTCGGAGTTAGGGTAGTGGATTCTTTGCATTAAGTTTTGTAAAAGTACCATCTTCAGATGGTAGTACTGACCATGACCCTATACGGGTGATTGTTTTTGTGAGGATGAACCTCGGCTCCAACTGAGAAACATTCTATGCATAAGTCAAAATCAGAACATATAGCGCACTTGATACGAATTCTCCCTGTGATGTCTTTGTTACAATAGTTGCAATGGTACAGAGCCCTTTTCCCATCACTGGTACCTTGACCTTATTAAACAAGAGTCAATGTCATAAACAGGAGACAAACAAGTAAGTTAGAAGCAAAGTATGCAGTAAAACAAGCCCGGCGGCACCTAAGGTGTTCTCTACCGCCAAAATATAAAAATCTTTTATTGTCACATCAAAATATTCATAGGTCATCAACTTCATCAATAATATACAAGATAGTAATAGTATGCTGCTCTGTGTTTTGAGACATCAGAATCTGAGACAAGCTGCGATTTCTCACTCATTAATATTAATATCACCTTGAAGAGAAAGCGAGTTACCTACAGTAACAGACTCTATATTTTCACCACTTGATGCATTCTTTTTTCTCCTTGATCTGAAAGTACACACACATTGTGATGGAAAAGATAGTTAACTAAAGTTACATGAAGCTTCAGTACAATAAAATACAATCATTCTTTGTCATTCTAACGCAAGTGTAAAAATTAAACAGATTAGCCCAATGATAGCAAAACTTTTCATTAAAATTTTGTGCAAGGAAGATGTGATCTTGGCAATAGTTACAAATGTGACCTTTCAATGGAAATTCAATTTTAACATACTCACAACAAGACATAAAAAGATAATCATTACACACAAATAATAATGCAAAATGGACATGTCTAATCTGTTCCTAGTGAAAAACAGCAATAAGGGGTAAAGTTAATCAAACACAAACCCAAATCATATCATCCCTAAAAATCACAGCTTTACAGCAAATGTAAGAAAACAGCTCAAAATAATAATAAAAAACGAAAAACGTAATTCTAATAGAACCACAAAACTATCTTATTGAACATCAAATACAAAACCCAGTTCATATAATGTGTATAAGCATCGATAGTATATGCAAAGAAATTAATGAAGATACAAAATTAAAGCTGAACCTTTGACTGGGATCTTCTTCAGCACGGAAATTTCCACGGGAACGACCCATTAAATTTTCAAGTAAAAAGCAATCACTTGTCTTTTGTATACGCAATCAACGTAACTACACCGAATTATACGTAATTAAAACTGAAAACGTTGGAATAAAGTATTTGGTGGTTAAAGGAGAAGTTTATTATTCATTTAAAAGCCCTAAAATCCAGAGAAGAGAGGGTTGCGAAGAACCCTGATTTTGACTTTCTAATCCAGCATTTTCGCTGTACATGTTGGAAACCATGGTAAAGCTCGAAAAATACAAAATAGAAGGAGAGACGGGGGAAAAAAAAAAAAAAAAAAAATTATTTTACTTTTCCCTTTTTTCTTGTGAAAATTTACAATATACACTGGGTACTTTAATGCATGGTTGAAAATGATCATAATTTTTAAAAGTTTATATGCAATGAGTCTTGTCGAATATGTGAAAATTAAGGAATAGTAAATTTTGAGTCCTACAAAATTTGTACGTAAAAATTATATTTAATTGACTTCCATTAAAAGTGTTCCGTAAATTTACATACTAGGGTGTAACGATAATAACTTTTGTTGAAAAATTTACAATTCTTCCCTTATAAATAGTTAAATTAATTAATTTTTTTTCTTTTTAAAAAATACCATTTTATATTGTTATTATATCACGCAACATTTTACCTACCAATTTTACTAACTATTTTGTTACTCTTCAAAGCAGAGGTGCGCACGGTTCGATTGGGATAATTTGTTTCAATTCAAATAATTTAAAACGGTTTAATTTTTTTGTTTTAAATCAAACCAACGCAAACCACTTCAATTTTTAAACTAAACCAATTCAAACCACTTTTTTTTTTTTTTTTTTTGGTTTGGTTCAAAACCACGATTTAATAATATATATATATATATATAGAATAAGGTAAATCATAGATATTAATTTAAAATTTCACGTTAAAATATAAATAGTACCGTTAAAAATTTTACAAGTCAAAGTTTTATAATTCCAATTCATGTAATGCAACATGATAGAAAATTTTAGCTCCTTAGTTGATACTAATTGACAGTTTGACACAATATCTGCAATTGTAACACATGATTCATTCTCTTTGTAAAGATAAAGAATATAGTAATGAATCCATTGATTATAATTAAATAATAAAAAACAACTAATAAAAGAAAATGAATAGAAATATTAAATACGATAATACATTCTTCAACTTTTTGTGAATCATCTAATGTTTCTATCTCATCCAAATATTAATGAATTACTATAGGTTTATTGTTATTATGCAACCATTTTTTAGGACAAATCACAGTCTTAACCATATTTGCGTTCAACGAATTCCTAAAAAAATCAAGAATTCGACCACTAATAGGTAAAGCAGAATCCAAAATCATTATATATATTTGAATAGCTAACACAACTTTAGCAATTTAGGGACAATCTTGTACTTATTTGTATTCAATTTTTATTAAGGGTGTTTTTGAACCACATTATTTTGGAAGAATGTATTATTGAATAGTAGATTGATGGAGAATGTGTGGTTGAAAAAGAAGGAAAAGTTATTGATTTGATAAAAAATATTATTTTATTGAAGAATGTGTGGTTGAAAATGAGTAGAAGAATGAAAATGAAAACTTTAATGTGTAACAAACAGGGGCTAAAGTAACATGTCGAAAAGTTTATTGGTCAAATTTTCAAAATGGCCGTTTTAAGTAATCCATCAAATCGTTCAAACAATGAACAATAAAATCTAGAAAGTAAGTTAAAATGTCAATAATTAATTGAATGACCGGACCAAAAAACTGAAATGCAAAAGATAAAAAAAAATGTTGTCTGCTAAAATTTTAAGGGAGCCCGACATAAATTAGAATAAAAACAACACAACTATCAATGAAATACAACAAGTAATTACCCAAGAAATAAGAAATTTTGGATAAACTAACTTGAAAATTTAGTCGAGATTTTTTTTTAAAAAAATTATTAGTAGAACGAAAAAAAAAATGTGCGAGTTTAAATTAAAATCTTTATTTAATTGTCCATTCAATTGTAATGGACGGTCGATGAATATGGTTCAGCATCAGTTGCTCAACACTTCACTCAATTTGAGGGTATATTTCGGAGTGAATTGCCTAAATAGGCACTAAACTTTACGCAATGCGTCCAAAGGGTCACTGAACTTTAAAAATCATTCAAATGATCATTGAACTTTGCAAAACGTTTTCACTAGGTCACTGAACTTTAAAAATCACATAATTCATCACTGAACTTTGCAAAATGTTTCTACGAGATCACTAAACTTTGCAAAATGTTGCCTAGGAAATCACTGCATTAGTGACCCATGAGAAACATTTTGCAAAGTTCAGTGATGAATTTGGTGATTTTTAAAGTTCAGTGATGAATTTGGTGATTTTTAAAGTTCAGTGACCCAGTGGAAACGTTTTGCAAAGTTCAGTGATCATTTGGGTGATTTTTAAAGTTCAGTGACCCATTGGACGCATTACGTAAAGTTCAGTGCCTATTTAGGCAATTCACTAGTATATTTCGGTATGATTTAATTAATTAATTGAGATGAATAATTGTCTATTTTGATATTGAGTTTAATTGGATTATGTCTAATATAGATGTATCTTTTTAACTGTGATGAATTTAGTTTAATTAAGTTAGATAAAATTTATATTAATTTATTTTCAGATTTATTATTATTATTATTTGTAAACGGTTTGACAGGTTGAAACAGTTTGTAAAGATTAAATTATAAACCAAGTGAATTTGATTCGATTTTGCGAATTAACAATTTCATTGTTCAGCCATACTTTGAAGTATTAATTATTATTTCATTTTTATCTAAAAGTTTATTTATTTTTCCCTCTTTCATCTGTCTCAAAGATGGAAAGTGGGTGCTCACTCATCGGCTCACCTTACTAGCGAGCACCAAGCTGGTTGAAGTGGGAAAGTATTCGCCCTACTAGCGAGCTCGAGCCAACTATCAAGTTGTGAACGTGTGTCGAACAGTGATTCATTCATACGAGCCACTCAATGAATCGTACAAGTTGGCTCGTGAACGACTAGACGATCAAACTAAGCTTGCGTATCAATAAAAGGTAGCATGCATGCATATGCATTGAATTATCAATGGTTGTATGCATGCAGTGAATTATCAATGGTTGTATGCACGCAGTGAATTATCAATGGTTGCGCACTCTGTGCAGCCATTCGATTTATCAATTCAATTAGGGGCGGATCCACATGGGTCATGTGAGGTCAAATGACCCCACAAATTTTTATTTTTTAGTTTTTTTTTAACCTAACACTAAATGACCCCAAAAGAAAATTGTCTGGGTCCTCCCCTGAATTCAATGGCCTTGCAGTGCTATATATATACATTTTAAATTTGGACATATAAATATGCCATCGACAAACTAAATTTTCTCCTCACTTTCCTTTCATTTCCAGCATTATCGTATCTGCAATTCTAATGTTGCACATGTAATAGTAGGATTCATGTGTTAGGTGCTTTAAATGATTTGACCTTGAGTCATAATTTTTAGCACTTATTTAGTAGGGATTAAAATCAGATTTTTAGTAGATTTTAATAAAAAAATTGATGAAATGTGTGATTGAAAAATTGTAGACCCATGAAATATGTGGTTAAAATTAATTATTAACTTTGACTATGATTAAAATTTGAATTTTAATCACCAAACATGGGCTTAATCTTAATCTGCGATCACAATGCGAGCATAATTGTAATTGCCTCTTACATTATGATTGTTATGACTCATACGTGGGAGCGCCACGTGGCACCATATCTGGGCAGTGAGACTAGACCAATCGAACCAGATGCATTTTGCTGCCCTCTGACGTGCAAATCGAGGCCCAATGCTATTCCGATGCCCATTACCCAAGGCCTTTGTATTAGCCGAGGCCCTGTCACTTCTAAGGCACTATGTATCTGAGGCTCCTTAGCTGGCGACGGCTCACATGTACAGATTTGCCAATGATGAAAATCTTGTTACGAATGATTGATGTGGCCTTTGAGAAAAGTATATTTGTGTCTTACCTTGTCAAATGTAAGAACATTAAATGTTTTGAATAGATAGGAAAGTCAATGTGGTGGCTATGAATTGATGTGTCAGCCAGGGAGATGAGACCACGGGTAATTTGATCCAAATGTTACCATTTAATCTGTAATACTATAAATACCCCCACCATGTAACAATTGAGGACTAATGCAATTCTAAATACTTGGAGCAATATTATTCTCTCATTTTTGCATCTTTACTACAATACAATTACAGTTCTTGTTCTTATCGATTTGTTCATTATACAATATTGTTCCATAAATATTGCCGGAACCCGAACGGAAACATCTCGTGCCGTTGAACTCCTCCCACGTTCAAACTTTGGAGCTATTTTGACCGTCGATCGACATTAACGTGTTGGATTAAACTTACGTATACACGAGTATGCCCGACATCTGTTAGCAATATTTTTTGGGGTCAACAATGATACTTGTGAATGGACAGGATAATACCCATCTATATCGAAGTAGTTTTGAATGTCTCTGCAATCAATAGGGATCTCGAATATTGGAAGGTTGTTGAGAGTTTTAAACTAGAGAGATTTGCACAAGGACATGCTGAATTCCAATGAACAAATTTTGAATATCTCCCTTTCGGGGGGAGGAAGAAGGATATGCCCTGGCATATCATTCGGTTTAGCCAACGTCGAGTTTCTTCTTTCTCAACTACTTTACCACTTCAAATGGAAACTTTCCAATAGGATTGGAGCCTGAAGATCTAGACATGTCTAAGAAATTATGACTCCAATGGGAGGAAGAAGGTTATGCCCTGGCATATCATCCGGTAGAAAAAGAAATTCATGTGTAAATTTTTTTTTACGTATTAGTTCGGCTTGTAATCTGATTCTGGAACCGTTCTTGGCTACAAATCCAACAACATCCTCTATATATAACTCTGTTCTAAAAAGCGCGTCTAGACGTGAAGCATGATGAAAATGCTTCGCATTGAGCCTAAGCGAAAATTAAGCGGTCAACGCTGTTGTTGACCGCTTAATACTCGCCTAGACATGCCTAGGCGCCCTTAGCCTAAGCGGAAATTAAGTGGTCAACGTTGTCATTGACCGCTTAATACTCGTCTAGGCGTGCCTAGACATTCCTAGGGGCGCCTCAGGCCCAGATTTTGAGGAGACTCAATTTTTTCCATTTTTTTAAAAAAAATAAAATTTATAGTCGAAACTTAGTAGCCCGCTATTCCTTCAAACTTCAAAAACTTCGGACTCCAGAGAACTGAGAATAAGGAAGAACGGAAAAAAAAAGATAATACTTTAAAATAAATTGGAGTCTGATAAAGAGTTAGATTAAATAAGATTTAAGTTACAAGTTATCTACGTTATGTAATTATGATTTTGAAACTTATCTTTATGTAGGAATTATTAAGTAAATACATTATTTTATAATTTTAGATGTTTGGTATGTATTATTGAATTTTTGAATTTTTTTACAATGATTAAAAATAAAAATAAAAATAAAAACGTTTTTTTACGCCTAAACTTCGTCTAGGCTTGTAAAGCTTGAAGCTTGGCCTCAACGCCTAGCCACACTTTACGCTTTTTAGAACACTGATATATAATCCTCATTTTGATTCTTTTCAAAAGAAATTATGACTCCACAATTTCCCTCATTTTCTTTACCTATCTTACCTCTATTTTATTTTTATTTTTATCATTTTCCTTATTTTGAAAGTGGTGCATGAAAACTTGTGAAATGATAAATGAAAGCCCTAAAAAATTATATAGAGAATGGCTTTGGCTACATTTGGAGATTTTGTTGGACTCTTGCAAAAGGAGACATACTCTCTAAAATAAAGAGTTTCGGACTAATAAAGAGGCTATTGGTCATTGGAGATGCTTTTACAAGCAACATAATTTTTATCAGATGACATTTAATTACATCACAGATTGCAATATTTTTCTTGTGATTTTCAAGTACACATTGCACGTTTGGTGCGTAATACTAGACATAACTAAAAAGTTTAATGAACAAAATTTTAACATTTTTCTTTATACTGTGTAGTCATATCGAACTATGTCCAATCCTCTCATCATATGCCGTACTTGAAGAAAATCAAATGATCTTTTTGTCTTCAGCATCCATCACCCTGCGATATACAACAACAGGAAACATCCCCATCATCAATCCAACAACACCAAGTACATCTCCTATTGTAACTTCGACGACCCCACAGCCGTCAACCACCACTTCACCAAACATAACGCTGCCAAACACCTCAAGACCTACCACGACTGGACCAACAACAACTACTTCGGCGAGGGCGATTGTTGGGAACCTACTTAATCATGCGCAGCGGAATTAAATCAAATTTCGATTCCCAAACAAGGATCTACATTGTGTTTAGATAGAAACTGTGTTTAGAATAATACCTTGATGAATTCTGCAAACTCTTTTGCTGATTCACGAACTCCAATGATCACGATCTACAATCCAAGCTGTCCAATTGTCCAGCCTCCAATGGTGATCCACACAGAGAATAAGAATGACGGCTAGGGTTTTTCTTTTCTCGTGCTAGCAAGAATAATGAATATTCCATAACTGTTTTCAAACCCTAATAGCTTATTAATATAAGTCCAAACGGGCTGGCCCATCTCTTAACTTAACCCGGTCCAATATTTAATTAATCAAATTAATTAAATCCCTGTCCAGTGTATAAATTAAGACCAATTAGTTAATTCGACATATTAATAACAACATCAATTTAATTAATTATCACACTGTCAATTAATTTAATTGGTAACTATCTTCAGTTCTCTGATTCTCTTTTGCGTGTGACCCCATTAGGTTCCCGATCACGATTCTAACGACGTGAATTATATTTTGAATCTAATCAAAACTGATAAATTAAATTAAAATACCCATTTTAATTTATCATCAATTTACATTCGTTGTCCCAGATTGACATCTAGCAATGTGTCAGGGCAATACATGTACGGGAAATGTCACGTGACATGACAAAACCAAACTTGTTCGTTTATCGTGAAACTATAATCCTTTCGTCAATATGATCCAATCAATTACGAGATATGGACGTGTGTCAATCTCAATTATCGATCATATCTTTTATCCTACTGTTAAGTCAATTTAAGTCGAAAACTCTTTTCCGACTTATGAGTTCACCTTGGCCAAGGATTTCATTATCAATTTAACTGGATGAAATGTAGATCATAATCTCTTACTATCTAAGAGTGACGAATCCTCTATTGATCATTCACAACCTTCATATGAACTTGACATACCCGAACGATGTCGTATTAGCGACCCTTGACAGAGCAACATCCGACATCACCAAAGCATGACCGTCCTCACATAAGGCACTATGATGACCTCAAGTCAAAGGACCAATTCCACTACCGAACGTTAGAGATTAACCACTGACACTCAAATATTTTTCATGTGGAATCTCTCAGCGGGTCTCCAATGTTTTGTTCTATAACAAACATTCACGTGTTCATTCAAGTGTCTCCACACTTTAGTTTGTAAGATCAACTACTTACTTCATAAGTAAGAAATGCCACACGTGATGGTCTATCCGTAATAACGAAATCCGTATCCTCGTTATTAACATACGACACGGACGATTTAAGATTCAGTCAAATAGTAATTTGTATCTCACAATCACAACTCTTTGGATTAACTAATCATCAAGACTTGAATCTACGGATCAGATTTAATTAATTAGAATATTAATTGAATTAAATAATAGATCTTGCCATAAATATGCATCGGTTATATATACATTAAAAGTGCTTATGTCCAAAGTTGATTGGACCTAGGGCATAACACTTACAGTTACTTCCTAGAGTATGCACGGAGCGTAGAGATATTGATGGATACAATATACCCGTCAATACCAAAGTAATTTTGAATGTCTTTGCAATCAATAGGGATCCCCAGTATTGGAAGGATGCTGAGAGTTTTAAGCCAGAGAGATTTGCAGAGAGTGGTATTGAATTCACAGGAACACATTTTGAATATCTCCCTTTTGGTGGAGGAAGAAGGATATGCCCAGGCATATCATTTGGTATAGCCAATGTAGAGTTTCTTCTTGCTCAACTACTTTACCACTTCGAATGGAAACTTCCCAATGGCATAAAGTCCGAGGATCTAGACATGACTGAGATACTTGGCGTTGCTGTTAGGAGAAAAAACAAGCTATATCTTGTTCCTACTCCTCAAATTTCACTTGATTAGTCAATGTTACTGCTGTTAATGGTAGATATTTTATCAGATGAAGTTACTGTCTTGCTAGAAATTTGATGCACCTTATCACTACCTGAACTCTGAACCACACCGATGGATCCAAGCCTTTTCCATTACAAGTTTCTTTATGTTATGCCTGTTGAGATTTTTAATTCTTGATTCCATAGAATTGAATTTTATTGGAATAAAGCTTAGTTTTCTCTTGTTTTTAAGTTGGTTCCTATCCTTTGCCTTTACCCAGAAGATGGAAAACACCACGTTACTAAATAAAACGCAATTCTATGTGATGCTGAATTACACACATGCTTCAAATTTCAACAGTTAAAACATGGAGTTGGAGGACTAACCCTCAAAATCTTGCGCCAAACTTTGCAATCTCCGTATGATATATGAAAGGCACCTGCTATTCGATGAAAGAAGAAGAAGAAGACAGTACATAAGTTCCATAAAATCGAATCTCATTTTCAACATTTAGCACTTGTTTGTCTTCCATTCTTTCACACATAAAATATTCTACACGTAAACCCAAACCTTTTACATACTTTCTAACCACACTTTCTCCAAATATTCACTATTCAAAACAATATTTTTTTTAAAAAAATGGCCACCAAACAGGGGCTTATTATAGGAAGTAGATATCGCTGCAGGCATGGAATGGGTAACTCTAAAGGTCAACACCTCATTTCTCCTTTTTAAACATTTTTTAAGAAAAGAATTTACAATAATAATTCTCAGTAAGCCATTGAATACAAAGCATGTTACATTTTGATAGAAAAAATAGACGATTTCAACATGCACTGTAAAACAACTTTAAGATAGTATTTCTTTATACTATTCAGTCATATTGATTCATGTCAAATATCTCGCCAAACATGCCATACTTCAGCCGAGCGCTCATCTTGATCCATGCAATTCCATGTACTGTGGTTATAGAGTAGATGATTCTACTTCTAGAAGTCATTCCTAAACAATGCAATGAGCATATATGGCAGAAAATAAAAGAGGCTAAATTTGATACAGAGCAAGAGCATTGCTTGTCTCAAAGTTGTCACACAATTATGATAAGAAAATAGACCAGGAGATTCCCTCTATGACGTCTTCTTCAAAATGCTAGTCGAAGGTAAATAAATCTGATATAATAGCAAATATGATTTGGTCATTTCTAGCAGAATTTGAGGATTCAGCAAATGATATTAAGAATGTACAAGAAGTTCCCAATATTTTCTTCTGCTGTACAGATTACAGACTACTCAAACCTGGAAATGATATTACAGGTCCTATCATGGCGGTTTCTTTCTACATTCTTGCACTTAACAACCTAAACATGGGTTACAGATTCATGTACTCGGGCAAATGCACTAGCTAAATTCTTGTTACCTATTCCTGAAATCTTCAACCAGTCTATTATTCTTCCAGTTTGGTTGACATTCTTAAATTGATTCCCACCGTCTGATTTTGTTAATTATCAGAAAAGGACATGATTACTGATTACCAGAATGAGGGGAAAATTTTAATAAAGTATGTTATAGTTTGATATAAAAATTTGACGATTTCAAGACGCACATCAATATTTAGATACTGTATATAACAAAGTCAATAATATTATTTTCCATCAAATTATGTTAATTATTGCCAAGATTAAGGATCATCTAACAACTACTACAATCCTGATTTAAAGAATTGATTTCAATTAATAGTGAACCACAAATCCAGGTCAACTATATATTCCTGACCTCATTTTCACCTACTCTAATCGAAGGTTAAAATTCGTGAAATCCTAATTTAATGAATAGCGTGTATTTAATCAAGATAATTTAAAATCCATGTCAACTTATATTTCGTATAAGCAATAACTGATGACCACATTTTCTGTGAATAATGAAATAATTTATTTCAGGAGCCATTGTCACTCTGTTAGGTACAAAATTTTGTATCTAGGGGATCTTTACTTCACAAAAGAGTCCAAATAGGTAACGCTGATTTTCAAGGCTCAAGTGCTGGCTACAAATACCCAGAACTGAATACAAGGATCAAACTGTCTTCTTCCAAAAATGGAACTCAAGTTTCCCTCTTTCCCCCTTGTCTTCATCTCCCTCACCTTCATATTCCTTTTGCTGAAGTTATTCAGTAATTTTCAAAGATTTAGGAGAATAAAGTTGCCACCAGGTCCTGTGAAGCTGCCTCTAATTGGAAATTTGCACCAGCTTGCAATAGCAGGTTCAGTACCACATCATGCCCTGAGAAACTTGGCCGGAAAATATGGGCCTATTATGCACTTACAGCTTGGTGAAATTACTGCAGTTGTCATATCAACTCCTAGAGCTGCCAAAGAGGTGCTGAAAACACATGATCTTGCCTTTGCGTCGAGGCCAAAACTTCTATCTCCTGAAATCATGACATATAATTATTTAGACATAGCTTTTGCTCCCTATGGTGGATACTGGAGACAGATGCGGAAAATCTGCACCTTGGAACTCCTGAGCCTCAAGAATGTTCGATCATTTAGTTCTATTCGAGAGGAGGAGGCCTTTGATCTTGTTGAATCCATCAGATCGTCTTTATTTTCACCAATTGACTTCACTCAAAAGGTCTTTTCATACACAAACAATGTTGTTTGCAGATCAGCATTCGGAAAGAGATTCAAGAATCATGAGGAACTGATACCACTGATTATTGAGTTAACAGACTCCGCTGGGGGTTTTGATGTTGCTGACTTGTTTCCTTCAATCAAAATCCTTCAAGTCATTAGCGGATTGAAATCCAAATTGACTAAGCTGCATTACAAAATTGATCAGATTTTAAACAACATCGTCGAGGAGCACAAAGATAGATTGGCAAATAAAGTGAAGTTTAATGGTCAATCAAGTGAGGAAGATCTAGTCGATGTTCTCTTAAGACTTAAAGAAACAGGTGATCTCGAATTTCCTATCACAATCAACAGTATGAAAGCTATCATCCTGGTAAGTCGATTCCGACTCTTTTATTGATCCACAACAATTCAGCTGTGATTTAAAATGCTGCTCCACTCTATATACAGGACATTTTTTCTGCTGGAACAGGAACGTCTGCAACAACAGTAGAATTTGCTATGGCAGAAATGATGAGACACCCTAGAGTGTTGGAAAAAGCGCAAGCTGAACTGAGACAAATTCTTAAAGGGAAGGATAGAATACAGACAAATGACTTGGAGGGACTGAACTATTTGAAGATGGTGATCAAAGAAACTCTAAGGCTCCATCCACCTCTTCCCTTGTTACTTCCTAGAGTATGCAGGGAGCATAAAGAAATTGATGGATACAATATACCCATTGAAACCAAAGTAATTTTGAATGCCTTCTCAATCAATAGGGATCCAGAATATTGGCATGATGCTGAGAGTTTCAAACCAGAGAGATTTGCAGACAGTGGTATTGAATTCATAGGAACAAATTTTGAATATGTCCCTTTTGGGGGAGGAAGAAGGATATGTCCGGGCATATCATTCGGTTTAGCCAATGTTGAGCTTATTCTTGCTCAACTACTTTACCACTTTAATTGGAAACTTCCTGATGGGTTGAAGCCTGGAGATCTAGACATGACTGAGATACTTGGGCTAACTGTTCGAAGGAAAAACAAGCTATATTTGGTTCCTACTCCTCGTACGCCACTTACTTAGTAAATATTACTATTGTTACTGGGGGACGAGGCAGACATTCAAACAAAGATTTTGAACTTCCAGAAATATGATGCACCTTACCACAATCCGAACTCTACACCACGCTGATGAATCTAAGTCTAATTTGTTAAGTTTTGATGCTTAACAATTTAGGCCCAATGATGCAGCCCAATTCTTTAGCCCTATGATGCAACCATTATTAAATGAAATGCCCAGTCCAACTAGAATGCAACCCGGCAGCCTAATTCAATTATTTCAAAGGCTGAGATTACAACATGTGGATTGGTTGTGACCGTTGGATACTTCTGGTTGTTTGTGTTATTGGCTTGACTCTTTCATTCTCCTCATTGTTTCGAGATTATTTCTAGGGTTTTCACGTCTCTTGCACTCTCTGTTCTCTCTCTGAAAACCTTTGATTTTCGCCTAAAATCTTTGTTCCTAGATGTTTCTTGGTGAGATCTAGTGTTGATTAAGGCTTGGGTTAGTGATTCTATTCTTATTGTGGGTAGTAACCTTTGGTTACTTTGTGTGATCACGTTTGAGGATTTCTTGGAGAAAAACTGGGTATGAGGGCATATCCTTCATGGATATGTTGTATTGTGAAACTTGTATTGATAAATTTGTTGGTTTCTAATAGATTGGAGCGATAATCACTTCGGTGTATGCTTAAAGGGTGACTAGCCCTAATTTGGGTGAACATATGGGCCTTAGGATGAAGAATCTCTCGTGTTCATTTCTATATTATGCGTTACTTTGTGTTTTGGGGCCTGTATAATCCAACAATGGTATCAGAGCGCTTCGATCTCAAAAATTTCTTCAATCTGGAATTATTTGTGGGTGTTCTTAATGAACGTGACTCTAGATCTTAAGGATCTTCTCCAGAAAGGGTCTGATTCTCATTCTTGGTAGAGAAAGTAAAATAGTTATGGTTTTCACTATTTTACATTACTGAACTGAGGCATTAGTAACGAGTTTCTAACCCTAATTTATGTTAACTTCCTTCGAACTGTGGTTTTCTGGGACACTTGATTGGAGTCCTCATGGATCTTCCTTTGTCTAGGGTCTCATTTGAAAACCCTAGATTTTGAGTGAACTGAGATTAATGGTTTCTTCAAGATTACTTGGAGCACTTACTTTTCGATAGTTGCATTTACTGTTGTTTGGACTAAATTAGTGTTATCTTGTTATCTGCCTACCTGAATTTTAAACTGTATACACTTGCTTGAAATAAATAATTCTTGCATCATTGATACTCTATGTGTGTGTACATTAGTCAACTCAATTGGTCTCTGTCTGTGGTACATCATACATGGTCATGCCTTTTGCATTGTCACAACACTTACTGTGTTTCATAATCATAAATGGATAGTACTAAAGTTGATGTTGAGGTTTGGAATGGGAAATGAGACTTTACACTTTGGAGTAGAAAAATGAAGGCTCTGTTAATACATTCTAAATGTGCTAAGGCTCTTGATGAATCTTGGGGGAGGGGGAAGAAGTGGCTGATAATAAAAGAATTGAACAAATTGAAACTGCATGGAGCACTATCTTTTTGCATTTATCTGATAGTGTCATTAGAGATGTAGGAGAGACTGAGGCTGCAGCTGAAATTTGGGCAAAGCTTGAATCTCTTTATAAAACTAAGACAATTCCCAATAAATGTTACCTGCGGAAACAATTTTTCAGTTTTAAGTTTGATCCAAATTGTGACCTTGAAATCAATCTTGATAGATTTAATAAACTCTCTCAAGATCTCACCAATAGTGGTGAAACACTTTCCAATGATCAAAAGTCTGTAGCCTTATTATCATTCTTACTTGAAAAATATAAAGATTTGAAAAATGCCCTTGAATATGGAAGAACCATTGTCACCCTTAATATTATTGTTTCATCTTTAAGGAATAAGGAACTTGAATTTAAAAGTGAGTTAAAAACTTTCTCAAATGGAGATGGTTACAATGTTAAAGGAAACAATTTCTCAAAAAAAAAAAAAAAAAAACAACAACAACAACAACTTTTCAAATAAAAGTTTTGGAAAACATAAAGAGTTTCATGGAAATTTTAAGAGTAGAAAAAACAAATTCAACAAGAATAATAATAAGGCTAAAGGAAAGAAATGTTATTTTTGTGGAAAATTGGGACATTTTATAAAAGGCTGTCACAAAAGAATTGATGAAATGAAAAATGTCAATAATGTTGATAGTGGAGCTGCAATAGCTTATGAAGAAGTTGCAGCCATTGATAGGCAGCTATATATGACTTGTCAATCTTCAACTAAAATGGATTCGATTCTTGATTCTGGGTACACTTTTCACATGACACCTTACAAAGAATGTTTTATTGATTTGGTTGAGGTAAATGAGGGACTTGTAATATTGGGAAATGACTTTTCTTGCAAAATAAAAGGTAATGGAAAAATTGTTTTGAAATTGAAAAATGAGAATGTACTAACTTTGAATAAAGCAAGATACATTCCAGACCTAAAGAGGAATCTTATCTTTTTAGGTACTCTTGATGATGAAGATTTTAATACCATCATAAACAAATGTATTTTAATACTTCAAAAGGATTTTGCAAAAGTCATTCCTGTTGAAAAATCCAAAGGAATTTATACTATGCTTTACCCTTACAAAACAAACATATTGCTGCTATAGTCTCACAATCTGACAAGTCTGAACTTTAGCACAAAAGACTTGGACACATTAGTGATAAGAACTTGTATATTCTTAAGAAACAAGTCTTTTGGGAAATGAAAGAATAGAGAGGATGTTTTTTTGTGAATATTGCATATTTGGGAAACAAAAGAAATTACCTTTTGTTTCGGCAGTCACAAGTCTAAGTCTATTCTTGATTATCTGCATGCTGATCTGTAGGGACCATCAATTTTGTGCGCATACTCTGATTCTAAATACTTTTTGCTCATTATTGATGATTCTTCAAAGAAAAGTTGGATCATGCTTTTGAAAAATAAATCTGACACTTTCAAAAAAATTGTAGAATGGAAAACTCTTATTGAAAATCAAGTTAATAAAGGTGTTAAAGCACTTAGAACTCATAATGGCCTTGAATTTTGCAATGAAAAGTTTGATAATTTCTACAAAATTAATGGGATCCTTAGACATAGGACTGTCACTTATACTCTACAACGGAATGACCTTGCAAAAAGAATGAATATGACCTTTTTAGAAAAGGTCAGATATATGCTGATAAGTTTAGGCCTACCAAAATTATAATGGGGGAAGCAGCTAAAACTATATCATATATGATAAACAAGTGTCCTACTAAATCCTTAAAATTTGATACACCTGATCATGTTTGAAATGACAACACTATTAAATATTCTAAATTGAAAGTCTTTGCATGTGCTGGCTATGTACATCAAAAGGAGGGTAAACTTGAGCTCAGGTATGTTAAGAGTATTTTCTTAGGATGGGGTGAAGCTGTTAAGGGCTATAAGATTTGGTTAAAAACTCTAAGGGTCATCAAGTCATTATTAGTAGGAATGTCATCTTTAATGAGTTAGACATGTCTTGCATTAAAGGAAAAGAGCATGCTACACCTGAAACTGATCAAAATAAAACAGTTTTAGAAACAGGACTTTTCCAGACAAATTTAAATTCTAGGAATGATGATCAGTTTGAGGTGGAGCCTGATCATGGATTAAATGATGAGGCTGAACCTAACACTGAGGCAGAACTTGTTGACATATCTGAACCAGACCAACCTGAAAACCCTTTAAATGATTATCGTTTTGCAAGAGATAGAGCTAGAAGAGAAGTAAGACCTCCATCTAGATATAATGATCCTAAATTTGTTATAGCCTTAAATGTTCAGAGTTTTCTAGATAATGAGCATAGCTCATATGAAGAGGCCATTGGAGGAAAACATGCAAGCTTGTGGCTTGCTACTATGAAGGATGAAATGAATTCATTAGTTAAAAATAAGACATGGATCTTAGTAAACAAACCAAAAGGGAAAAATGTCATTGACTATAAATGGATCTATAAAGTAAAAGAAGGTAACTCAAAAGGTGAGGAAGTAAGATTTAAGGCCAGATTGGTTGCTAAGAGCTTTAACCAAAGAGAGGGAATTTATTACAATGAAATCTTTTCTCCTGTAGTCAAATATACCACTATAAGAGTCTTGCTTTCTATTGTTTCAAAATTTGATTTTGAATTAGAATAGTTAGATGTCAAAACTGTTTTTCTACATGAAAATTTGGATGAAAAAATTAACATGACTCAACCAAAAGGTTTTGAACAAAAAGATAAAGAGAACCTTGTATGCCTTTTACAAAAATCACCTAGTGGTTTGAAATAAGCCCCAAGGCAACGGTATATCAGGTTTGATACTTTTATTAAGGGACTTGATTTTAATAGAAGTGAATATGATCCATACTTTTATTATAAGGGCAATGGTGGCCCGGATTCTTATTATCTTTTGCTCTATGTTGATGATATGTTACTTGCTGGGTGTGATATAACTGAAATTAATATCATTAAGCAAAAATTGAAGCAAAAATTTGAAATGAAAGACTTAGGAGAAGCTAAAGGATTCTAGGAATGGAAATTAAAAGAACTCTCAACAGTCTTATATTTCAAAGAGTTTATGTAAATTTTCTATGGAAAATGCTAAGGATGTCACATTACCTCTTGGAAGCCAATTTAAATTTTCAACAGAACAATGCCCTAAAACTGAAATAGAAAAGAATAAGATGGAGAAGGCTCATTATGCCAATGTTGTTGGGTTTGTTATGTATGTTATGATATGTTGCCTTTGCTATAAGTGTCTTGAGTAAATACATGAGCAATCTAGGTGAATATCATTGGGAAGTCATGAAATGGTTGTTAAGATACTTAAAACGTACTTCTAATCTACGGCTCATGTTTAGTAAAAGTAAAACTGGGATTAAACTAAAATGTTTTGTTGATTCTGATTTTACTGGTGAAAAGGCCCAATACACACGATATTAAAACAAGATCTTAAAACTTAATCTCAAAACAGAAATTAAACTGCAAAAAATTAAAGATTGAACATAAGATATATTTCAGCTTAAGCCCCGGAGGTTCGACGATCGATTCTAACATCTACATCCCCCATTGAGCATCCAAATAATATGGATATTGCTCGGTTGCACTAGTAGCCCAAAAATGGCAGCCAAGAATTACACTCAGTTCAAGATTACAGATCGAAGTCACAGAGACTTATCTTTTATACAAGCTTTTGGATCGAACAAAACCTCAAAGCACAAAACTGGCCATATCACAAAGTTCTACCAAAGTACTTTACAAACCCACACGAATCACAAAGATTCGGGTCACCAAACTCTCAGAGAAACATCACTTCACAACAAACAGAAGTAGATCTAAGAGATTATACATGTTACACGATTCAAGCCCTCAAGAATAAAAACCCTAGGTAAGAATGAGGTTTTCTCTCTAAAAGGAAGAGAATACACGAGAGAGCCAAAAGCCAGAGATAATGAACTGAATGGTTAGCCCAAGACGTCTCGCCCAAGATAAAGCCAAAAGGATCTAGAATTTCATCCAACGGTAAGAGTAGAGACAAGTGTCAACAATCCAGCTAATGCCTCCAATTAATAGAAGTGTCATTCCAATAACACGTTTTTAGCATAAATTGTTGGAAGCACACAAAAGTCAGAGAGATCACATGTTCGAGTCTCAACAATCTCCACCTTGCTTTCAACAATTTTGGTTTAGTGCAACCAAGAGCAACATCACACATTATTTTTCATTTGCTCCAAATTCCTGTCAACATTAGACAATATCAATAGATAATAACTTCAAACAGTTAAGAAATTTATTTAAAGATATTATCTTAGTTCCCATGTCTGAATGATTAACCTGAGTGGGTATTTTTCCAATTTTCATGATTCATTTTGATATACATCTCTAATAAAATGATATTTAATGTCTATATGCTTAGTTCTATCATGAAACATGGGATTTTTACTCAAGTGTATGGCACTTTGGTTGTCAGAATACAGAGTAGAATTTTCATCAACAAAACCAAGTTCATTTAACAATCTACTCAGCCATATCCCTTCTTTAACAGCATCTGAAGCAACTATATATTCTGCTTCAGTAGAAGATAGAGCAACAATTTTTTGCAATTGGGATTTCCAGCTTATAGAAGTATCACACAAAGTAAAGAAATAAGCAGAATTGGATTTCTTATTGTCCATATCCCTAGCAAAATCAAAATCAGTAAACTCCTTTAACATAATCCCCTTTTTATCCAATTTAAACACAAGTCCTAAATTCAAAGTGCCTTTAAGATATCTTAAGAGCCATTTTAATGCATGACAATGTTCTTCATTGGGATTGCTCATAAACCTACTAAATATACTAATGCCATGTGCAAGATCAGGTCTTGTGCAAACCATAAGATACATCACAGAACCAATGACATTTGCATAAGGAATTTTTGACATTCTATCAAACTCTTCATCAGTCTTAGGACAGAATTCAACAGATAGTTTAAAATGATTAGACGAGGCAATGTAATAGGTTTACAGTCAAACATGTTAAATCTTTTCAGAAGTTTAACCACATAATCATGTTGATACAAAAATAACATGTCATTATCTCTAGTTCTCAAGATTTGAATGCCAAAGATCTTTTTAGCTGGACCAAGATCCTTCATATTAAATTCAGATTTCAACATACATTTGATATCATCAATTTCAGATTTATTGCAACTTGCAAGTAACATGTCATCAACATAAAATACTAAGTACAGAGAATTCTTACCTCCATTACCTTTATAGTACAAACACACATTATAATTGCTTCTTTGAAAACCATGTTTCAAAAAAAAAAGTATCAAACCTTTTGTACCATTGCCTTAGCGCTTATTTTAGCCCATAGAGAGATTTCTTTAACAAGCACGCAATATTTTCAGAATTTTCCATAACATAACCAATGGGTTGTCTCATATATATCTTTTCATCTAAATCACCATAGAGAAAAGCAGTTTTAACATCTAATTAATCAAGTTCTCATTTAAATTGAACAACAAGAGCAAGTGTACATCTAATGGTGATATATTTAACAACTGGAGAAAATATTTCAGTATAGTCAACACCCTCCTTTTGAGTAAAGCCTTTAGCTACCAATCTAGTTTTATACCTAATATTTTTATTTCCCCATTCACCTTCTTTTATCTTAAAAATCCACTTGCAATCAATTATCTTTTGACCTTTAGATCTTTCAACCAATTCCCAGGTTTTATTCTTAAGAAGTGAATTCATTTCATCATCCATAGCAGCTTTCCAAGACATAGAATCTTTACAGTTTATAGCAACATCATAGGAGTCAGGTTCATTTTCAGATTTATCTTGATAAGTAAATAATGAAACAAAATCATCTTTATTAAACCTAGCAGGAGGTCTAATCTGTCTCCTTTCTCTATCTCTTGTAAGTTGGTACTCCTCAATAAGTAGATTAGGCAAATAAGTTTGTTCTTTAGTTTCAGAAATATTGTCATTTCAACAGACAGATTATTATCATCAAGATCAGAATCATCAACAGCAAGTTCAGGTGGTGCAGGTGTGCTATTTGCAGTCAAAGAAGACTTTACCTCAATTTGAACATCATTTTCATTCAAGTTATTTTCCTTTCCTTCCAAACATGGCATAATAGATTTATTAAAAATAACATCTCTTCTAATAATCACCCTGTAGTCTTTCTCATTTTTAACCCAAAGTTTATATCCTTTAACATTTTCACCATAACCCAAGAAAACACATTTAAGTGATCTAGGTTCTAATTTACCAGCATTCCTAGAGATACCATGTTTCTCTCTAATTCAGGTACATACCTGGTTTCTTTTAAGAAAAGTACTTTACCATTTTCAAGAAGCAACTTAATTGTTCCTACTCCTTTTACTTTACAAGCCATATTGTTCCTCGTAACAACCTGCCCTCCTGAAGTGGTTTCAAAATCAAGAAAACAATTTTTATTTGGACACATGTGAAAAGAACAACCAGAATCCAAAATCCACTCTTCACTCAGTTTCTTTTCATTATTAACAAGAACCAGACCATTTTCAGAATTATCCTTGTTACAGACTAAGGCAGAATTCCCATCATTGAAGCCTTTATCCTTTGCTTCATTCTTTTTCTTGTAACAATCTTTAACAAAATGACCCAGTTTACCACAATGATAACATTTTTTACCTTTTGCCTTATTCTTGGATTTATTCTTGTCACTCCACTTATTCCTATTTTTAGTTTGTGACTTAGAGTAAGAATTTGGCTTACTAAATCCTTTTCTTTTTGCAAGTAAATTGTCTCCATGGTGACTCCTAGACTCGGACTTAATCTCAAGAGCTTTGTTTCTTAAAGCAACAATAATATCTTCAGTAGAAATCTCAGATCTACCATATTTAAGAGCAACCTTGATGTCTCTATATTTGTCACTAATGGAGTTTAACAAAACTACAGCCAACTGATCTTTTGAAAGCTTTTCATCACAGTTGTCTAAGTCAGTGGTCAATTTAGTAAACTTGTTCAAATTTTCATCCAAGTCAACAGTGGGGTCCATTTTAAAAGAAAAGAATTGTTTCAAAGAAAACATTTATTAGAAATAGTTTTAGTTACGTATTTGGCTTGAAGTGCAGTCCACAGTTCAGAAGCAGTTTTGGTTTCACCAATTTCCCTCACAACAAGATCAGATAAGTACAAGAAGATAGTACTCCATGCAACTTCTTCAAGTTCTGTTTTCTTAGCAGGTTGTAAGTCAGCAGGCCAACTATTATCAAGAGCCCTAACAACTCTCATTTGCATCAAGATAGCTTTCATCTTTTGACTCCATATGTTAAAATCACATTTACCATCAAGTTGAGGAACTTCAAACTTTGCAGAAGCCATATTGAAACAAGTATGATGCACAAGTTGATTCAAAGAATAATAGCACTTACAATCAGAAACTTATATCAAGTTCAATCAACCAGCTCAAGAAATCACAGTAGCATATATAGTAATACAAGATTTCAGGTTGTGATCACAGAATCATCAAAGACATGCAAGATCAGCACAAATAAGGACACAACAGAGATCACAAACTATGTTTCACATATCATCCCAGCAAGATTCCCCAAAAACACACCCGTACTTGATTTATCTCAGATTCCAGAAGCCTCACAGGAGCTACTGGACAAAGATTAGTCTCAAGATGGTTTCAACGGTGCTTTGGTAAATCAAGGGTATGATCAAGAAATCCTAGAAAATTTTAAAAACTTGTACAGAAATAAAAAGTAAAGATCTCACCCAACGAGTTAGCAAAAACTCGTATCCTTTTGATGTGCTTTTCAGCGGTCCAAAAATTTTCGATCTACAATAGATCAAACCCCTTTTCAAAGATCCAGGTATCGTGTTCTTTTAGCCTAGGCTCTGATACCACTGAAAAGGCCCAATACATACGATATTAAAACAAGATCTTAAAACTTAATCTCAAAACAGAAATTAAACTACAGAAAATTAAAGATTGAACACAAGATATATTTCGGCCTAAGCCCCAGAGGTTCGGCAACCGATTCTAACGCCTACATCCCCCGTTGAGCATCCAAATAATATGGATATTTCTCGATTGCACTAATAGCCCAAAAATGGCAGCCAAGAATTACAATCAGTTCAAGATTACAAATCGAAGTCACAGAGACTTATCTTTTACACAAGCTTTTGGATCGAACAAAACCTCAAAGCACAAAACTGGCCAGATCACAAAGTTCTACCAAAGTACTTTACAGACCCACACGAATCACAAAGATTCTGGTCACCAAACTCTCAGAGAAGCATCACTTCACAACAAATAGAAGTAGATCTAAGAGATTATACATGTTACACGATTCAAGCCCTCAAGAATAAAAACCCTAGGTAAGAATGAGGTTTTCTCTCTAAAAGGAAGAGAATACACGAGAGAACCAAAAGCCAGAGATAATGAACTGAATGGTTAGCCCAAGACGTCTCGCCCAAGATAAAGCCAAAAGGATCTAGAATTTCATCCAACGGTAAGAGTAGAGCCAAGTGTCAACAATCCATCCAATGCCTCCAATTAATAGACATGTCATTCCAATAACACGTTTTTAGCATAAATTGTTGGAAGCACACAAAAGTCAGAGAGATCACAAGTTCGAGTCTCAACAGCTGGTAACTGTAATAATAGAAAATCAACTTCTGCATATGTCTTTACTTTAAGTGGTACCTACAGTAGCTGGAAATCTTAGCTACAAAAGATTGTAGCACTATCTTCTATAGAGGCTGAATATATTGTAGCCACGGATGTTGTAAAGAAAGGTAGATGGCTGAAAAAAATACTGAATGAGATTGGTTTTTCTGATAATAATGCTGTTATATTTTCTGACAATCAGTCTGCAATACACTTAAGTAGAAATCTTGTGTTTCATGATAGAACTAAACATATAAATGTTAAATTTCATTTTATAAGAGATGTCTTAGAAAATGAAATCATGAAAATTGATAAGATTTCAACTAAGTGCAATCCTGCAGACATGGGTACAAAAATTCTTCCTTTATACAAATTTAGGGATTGTTTGAATCTTCTAAATGTTGTTGCTGATTAGTGGATTTTACAGGTACAAAGAGAAAATGAAACTGATGTAGAAGTTAACCTCCAATCTACTGTGAAACCCAAATTGTCAAGCAAGGTGGAGATTGTTAAGTTTTGATGCTTAACAATTTAGGCCAAATGATGCAGCCCAATTCTTTAAATATGTCTCTGGCCTTACGATGCAACCCTTATTAACTGAAATGCCCAGCCCAACTAGAATGCAACCCGACAGCTTAATTCGCTTATTTCAAACGCTGAGAGTACAACATGTGGATTGACTGTGACCGTTGGATGCTTCTGGCTGTTTGTATTATTGGCTTAACTCTTTCATTCGCCTCATTACTTCGAGATTATTTCTAGGGTTTTCACTTCTCTTGCACTCTCTGAAAACCTTTGGTTATGTTTCTTGGTGAGATTTAGTGTTGATTACATGGGTACAAAAATTCTTCCTTCATACAAATTTAGGGATTGTTTGAATCTTCTAAATGTTGTTGCTGATTAGTGGATTTTACAGGTACAAAGAGAAAATGAAACTGATGTAGAAGTTAACCTCCAATCTACTGTGAAACCCAAATTGTCAAGCAAGGTGGAGATTGTTAAGTTTTGATGCTTAACAATTTAGGCCAAATGATGCAGCCCAATTCTTTAAATCTGTCTCTGGCCCTACGATGCAACCCTTATTAATTGAAATGCCCAACCCAACTAGAATGCAACCCAACAGCTTAATTTGCTTATTTCAAACGCTGAGAGTACAATATGTGGATTGGCTGTGACCGTTGGATGCTTTTGGCTGTTTGTATTATTGGCTTGACTCTTTCACTCGCCTCATTGCTTCGAGATTATTTCTAGGGTTTTCACTTCTCTTGCACTCTCTGAAAACCTTTGGTTATGTTTCTTAGTGAGATTTAGTGTTGATTAAGGCTTGGGTTAGTGATTCTATTCTTATTGTGGGCAGTAACCTTTGGTTACTTTGTGTAATCGTGTTTGAGGGCTTCTTGATAGAAAAACTGGGTCTGAGGGCATATCTTTCGTGGATCTATTGTATTGTGAAACTTGTATTGATAAATTTGTTGGTTTCTAATGGATTGGAGCGATAATTATTTCGGTGTATGCTCAATGGGTGACTAGCCCTAATTTGGGTGAACATTCGGGCCTTAAGACGAAAAATCTCTCGTGTTCATTTTTATATTTTGTGTTACTTTGTGTTTTGGGGCTTGTATACTACCAACATAATCTGCTGCAAGTTTCTATCTTTAACACATTCTCCAGCCCGGCCCAAATAAATTGAAATGGAGTACTAACCCTGACAACTTTCAATCTCCATCATGTTGGTAACTTTTGGTGTACAAGTAATATTATTCAAAATCTTCATGCAAAATGAGCAGATTAACAACTTATTGAAACGTAGAAAATGTGTAAATTATAAGGAGATAAAATGAAGTGATGCATGTGGTAAACTGCTAAATGTGGGAACTAAAAGTTGTCCATCACGTTGGTCACTGCCATGCCTTGTCGACTAAGATAGGCTCGACTTAATACTATAATAATTTAATCGAACATCTCAGTAATTTTTAAAATTATGTAGATCTCACTCGTTTTCTATTAAGTTTTAACAATAAAAGAGTCATACCCGCACTCGTACCATCAACTCAAAGGAAAACCATTTTGTCACGGAGCATGACCGCAACTAAAACTTTTACAAGAAAGACAACCATAATGGCACGCTACCTATAACGGCACGCGCACTCTTTCCAAAGATAATAGCACCTCCTACACTTGGAACTACTACGCATAAGTTGCATATTCTTATTAGTTGTCGGATAGAGTTATAAATTTTTTTTGTCAAAAACTAATTTTATCATACTCAGTACTCTCCTTAGTTTTCTATATTTCTTAAATATCTTAAATAAATCCCCTTTTTTTCACCACTTAAGACACATCAATTTTAACCTAAAATTTATTAGATTAATTAATTCCCCTTCCCTAGCATTCAAGAGAATATCTTAACGGGCACACTCACCCTATAATTCTCACTTTTCTAGGTCACTCAGGCATTAATCTTTAAAAATTGAAGTTATGCTTTTATGATATGCTTAAGATGAAATGAAACATTATGCAACATATATTAACATATTCAAAACTAAATTAAAACTTTACAAAACATAAAATTATTTTTGCAGGGATTTATAAAGACATAATTAAAGAAATATAACTAAGGATTTCCCTTTTGAGAAGTCCCTAAAGTACTAAAATAAACTTTAAAAATACTGTAATTACCTTAAAGAAATTTGTACAAGATTTGATTCGGCTATACAATTTTGGATTGAGAATTTTTTCTAAGGAAGATTTCAAAGGATCGAAGGCAAGGATTACACATGTTGTAAGCTCATGCCTCTTTCTGATGAAATCAGATCCTTTTATAGAGAAAATTCTTGGGAGCAAATGTCTGAACTATCCCTTAATGGGAATCTTTCTTTTTGAAAAAATCTCCATTATTGTTTTCTTCTTTCCACACGTCTTTCTTTATGTCTTGTCTTCTTTTTTTGGGAATCTCTACTGTTGCTGCACTATTTTTGATTTTTTTCTTCTTAGTCAAAAAGGTCTACAATACTTTGTCTGCAACGTATTCAAACTTTCTTTCTTTTCTTTGGAGTCTTATGCATTATCGAGAATCTAAATCAATCTGTATTAAGATTATAGATTGATACTGAGGAAAATGACATCCCACTGTCTGAATTATTGTATCCTTCGTTCTGTGAATCTTCATCTGAAAATCTTGAAGGACTATTCTCATTGTCTTCTTCATTTTTCTCACTTTTTGGACATTCTGAGATTTCTTTTTCCCTTACTTCTTGTTTCTCTAAAACTATTTCAAAAGCTTTTTTAACTGCTTCATTAATTTTTTCTTTGAGATTATCTTTTTTCTTTTTTTTTATAACAATTTTCTTTTTTCTTCTGGAAGAATTTCCGTCTTCATTTTTTGACTGGTCTTGGAATTCTTGAATCTGAGCTAAGATTTTATTGATAGAGATAACTTCTTCATTTGGATCCTGACTGTCTTGAAACATTACTGGATCTAAATTATCTTGTGTAAAATTCTCTTGGACTATGACATTTCCTTTATCTACGCAAGTCTTGACTTGTTGCTCTGCAAACTCTGAACATGATAGACTATATCTAACTAAATAATCAAACTTTCCACTGGCTGGCCTAAAGTATCCCAAATCTGTTTACCTTGATCTGTAGCAAAATTTTCAGTTTGCTGAGTCTGATTAGTAGGAGAATCAACAGCCTCATGTGTCTGTTGAATTTTTGGTAAGTTCATAACCATCAACGGGTTTGAAAAGTCTTCACCAGCTACCGTTTGAACTGGACTAGCTATGGACTTCTTAGGTTCCATAGTACCTTTAGGATATTGAACTTTCAATTCAATAATTTCTTTTTCTAGCTGAGTAATCTTCTTCTGAAGTTGAGTTCTTTCTACAATAAAATTCTGATTGGCTTCATTAACAACTTTAAAATTTCTCAGCATACACTCACAATGTTGGCAGAAAATATTTTGGTCTTTGCTGGGTGAAAAATCTAAAGAAGGATCTGAAAAAAAATTTAAAGACGGAGAAATATAAAAATTTATTCCAATATTCTGTCTAGCTGCTTCAATTGCTTCTTTGAAATTAGTAAAACCCTTATATAAATGATCTGAAGAATCTTTAATGCAGTCTAATACTTCTAACCATGAATGAAAAATTCCTGGATTTTTACCTTTTATAACAACATAAAATTTAAACTTAATTATGTTCTGATTAAAATGTTCTGACAATGCATTCATGCATGCAAGAAAATATTTCTGATCTTTTGGATTCTTATTATAAGAAATCCATAAATTATCTAAAATACACTTTTCTTCTTTAGATAATGAAATATGAGATAAAATTTTGAATGAAATATTACTGTTAGGAAACACAAGGAGTTCTTGATTTCCAAACTTTAAACGGTCTTGCAATAATGGTCTGTTCTGACTAGAAAAAGTCTAAGGTAAAATTCTTGATACAAATGAGTTTCCCGGAGGAATCCCTGGTCTTAAAGACCTGGGCCTTGACATCTGTAAAACAGTTTTATGTTAAGCAAAATAATTTTTATCAACTATCATTCTACTAATATATCTGCTGCTTTATTATCGCTATCCTTAATATGCTCAAATTCTATATTAATCCCTGTATTTGTAATTCTATCTATAAAATTTAACCATCTACGTCTACTACTTCCTTTTTGAATCTATTTTCATTTTATTAATAAAAAAAACTATTGCTATACAATCTGTTCTTATAGTTATTTCTTTTTTAGAAATAATAAATAATTCAAAACTATCTAATGCATAATTTACAGCTAATAATTCTGCATCTGTACTACTTAAATTTCCTTTTTCTTTATAATTTCCATTATTATATCTACAGATTTTTTCTGTATTTTTATCAGTATATTTATTAGGTTTGCAAATTAAAATGGCTCCCCATCCTAATATACTTCCGTCTGTTTCTCTTATCAAATAATCCGTGTCCAATGACATAGATAATTCTGGCAGATTTCTTATCTTATTTTTTATTTCTTGTACTAATTTTATATCTTCTTGATTAAAAAATCTTTGTCCTGTTAGTGAAGTTTTTGCATATAATGGTCCTGCAATTTTTCCCAAATCTTTTATAAATGGTCTTGCATAATTTACTAATCCTAAAAATTTCTGAATTTGCTTTAATTCTTCTATTTTATCTGGAAATTCTAAAGCTTTTTGAGAAATATGAGGTTGAAATTTAATTTTCCCTTCTCCTATATTAACTCCTAAGAAATCTATGAATTCTTTGAATAAAATCATTTTCTTTTTACTAATAATTAAACCATATTTAATGAATTCTGAAAAAACAATTTGTAGATGTCCTCTATGTTCTCTTCTATTTCTACTAAATACTAAAATATCATCTATATAAACTATAATAAATTTATTATGCTTATTAAAAATATTTTCCATTTTTCTTTGAAAAATACTTGGTGCATTTTTAATTCGAAATGGCATTACTAGCTATTCAAAATGTCCTTCTGGACAAGTAAAAGATGTCTATTCTATACTATCTGGATGCATTTTAACTTGTCAAAATCCTGATTTTAAATCAAATTTACTAAATATCTTACAATCTTGTATTTTATTTATTAATATTATCTTATCTGGTATATTATAAGCATCATCTATAGTATTATCATTTAATCTTTTATAATTAATAATCATTCTACTTTTTCCTCTAATGATTTCTGAATGTTTTCTAACTATAAAAGCTACTGACCTATGAGGACTTTCTGATTTTCTAATTACTCCTAACTTTAATAATTCTTCTATATGCATTTTAAAATCTTCTAAGTCCAAATTTGTAGCTATAATACTTTTAGTTTTTATTATGTATTCTGGATTTTTAATTTTTAACTCATATAAAATTCTATCTTTTTCCCAACATTTTAAAACATTTTCTCCTAAAATTTCCATTTTTTCTAATTTAGATATTAAATTTTATATGTCTTGTTCTGTTATTAACATATCATAAATTTTTTCATTATCAATAAATTCTAAATTTCTTTCTATTTCTATTTCTTCATATTCTTCTTTATTAATAAATTCTAATTCTTCTTCTTCAATTAATTGACATTCCCTTTCTTTTCTACATTCACACTATTTTCTCTCTTGTCCACCATGCTTCCTAGAGCACTCTGATGGAAAATAAGAAGTCTTTGCATGGCTAAATAAAGTATGTTTTTTGTAAATGTATGAAATCTTTAATAATTGTAATACTACCATTATCTTTTAATAAAAAACTTAATCCTATAATAAAATCTGTTTCTTTAATATTTAAATTTCTAACTCATGTAGAATCTTTTGGTAAAGTATATTCTATATTTTGTCCACAATTACAAAACTAATTTTACTATTTGGTCTTAATAATTCTGTATAAGTAAATAAATTTACATCCATTTGCTGAGCATCTATTGGTTCTTTTGATTTTATTATATATTTATCTGGTATTAATTTTTTATTTATTATACAATTACTACACCCTAAACATTTTATAATATAGTCTCCTATTCTTATCTGGCATTTTATTTTAATACTTTTAAGTTTTTCCTGATTACAAACAACTTGTACATAAGCCATTTGTAAACATCCTTTATTTTGTTCTTTTTCTTCAATTAACACTATTTTTCCTTTATTATATTCTAAAATTTATATTCTTTCTATTAAAATCTTTTGCATATCTTCTAAGTTTTCTATTCTTTTTCTAAATTTTGCATATCTTCTAAGTTTTCTATTCTTTTTCTAAGAATTCTTATTTCTGAAATTTCTAATTGTTCTTTTAAGATTTTTGTTGTTTTTATCTCTTCTTTTTCTATTAAACATTTTTCTTCTAAACATTTTATACATACTTTTTTATAACATTCTAAACATTTTGCCCTAAGTTTTCTAGCTGGATACTAATTACATAAGTAACATGCTATATTATCTGTTCATTTGTATTTTTGCCAACTATGTATGCATTGTATTATATTCTTGAAATTAATTTATTCTTCCGATTCTAAATTTTCTTCAATATTTAAATTTGAAAATTCATATATTATTTCATAATCTGATTCTTCTTGTTTATTTTCTAGATTTTTATCTTCTATTGTTATTATACTATAAATAGATTCTTTATTTGATATATATTCATCTAATTGTATTAAATCTTCATTAGTACATTCTATTAATGTGCTCTTTTTATCATAATTGTTTATTCTTTTTGGACAAGTTCTAGCTAAATGTTCATTACTATTACATACAAAACAATTAAGTTTATTTTTATAAGTTCTATCTGGTTTAAATTTTCTTACATGTCTTTTTTCATCTAAATAAGGTTTTTTTTTATTGGATTTTCTAAGGAAATATCTTTTCTTAATTGGATTACTATATTTTTTATTTTTCTTATTATATTTTCTAGTCTTTGAACTAGAGGCTCCATAAGTTTGAGGAGTAAATATATCTTTGCAAAATTTATAGTCTGTCTTTTTAAGTTGTTTTTATATTTGTAATTCTACACATTTATCTTTTAGACATCTTATTACATGTTGTATTCTTTGTCCTATGCTCCATTGTTTTTTTGAATTTTCTTTTATTGCTATCAGATTATTCCATTTGTTTGTTATTTCCAAACCTAATGGTCCTGGTAATTTATGGAATAATTTATTACCTATTTCTTGGTTAAATGTATTTCTTGAAATTGAAGTTAAATAATGATACTCATTTAAAAAATTCTTAACATATCTTCCCTTAGTCCATTATATAAACTAAGCTGTTCTAAATCTCTCATAGCTTTTCTTTGTATACTCATATGTCTTGAATTTGGATCTGCTCCTGTAATTAATATCTGAATTTTATTAACAAAATTATATGGATTATTTCTCGTACTTACTAATTGATCAAATTCTTCTTTCTTTTCTGATTTAAATGTTTCCCACATAGTTTTAACACTTTCTCCTAAAAATGTTTCTAAATATTTATACATATCTAAAGCTTCCATTTCCTGAAAATTTCTAATATAATGTCATATTATAGTATTTTTCCAAACATCTATAGCATTATTCCATGTATGTGGATCATGTGCTGTAATATTTAATATTTGTGCCTTATGATCTGTTTGAAATTTTATTTTCTTTTCTAATGGTCTTTCACTTCCTCTTGCTATATATTTATTTTCTGAATTATTATAAAAAATGATAAGCTCCTCTTGGAGGAAATCCACATCCATAAGCAATTATTTCATGATTAATTGTCTTATCAAAAGGTGTATCTCCAAATGTTCTATATGTATTAGCATCTTCCATTAATTTATATATATATATATTGTCGAAGTTCCAGAAAAGTAAGCCAAAAGGTGGTAGATTATGTGCACGTTGGACGGATTTATTCATTACTAAATTTTCTTGTTTCATCTGTATTAGTATTATTGGTATATATGTTCAGATAAAATGACCCATGACGGAAATCATTTTTTATCATGACCTTGCATTTTGGTTTGATTTAAATTCAGATTTTTAATAAATTTTGATTAAATATGGGATTAAAAATGAATAAACGTTGTAGATTTCATAAAATGTATGGTTAAACACGAGTTTGGAAAAATGAGTATTAAAAAATTGGGACCAAACAAGAGTCTAATCTAATCTTGAGATTTGCTAAAAAAATCGTTATTCAGCTATATTATATGTTTACAATTAATGATTTTAATTGTGGTTAGAGATCACATATTCTAGGGGTGTGTTCGATTGCGGACATCGAAATTGTATAAAATGAAAATTATTAATTGAGTGTTTTTTATTGATTTAATTTTTAACCTAAAAAATGTTATAGTTGTTCATCTTTTATTAGTGGGTAGATGAGAAAGAGTGGATAGATGAGAGAGAGTTGCTTGAAAATAAAAACTTACCACTCCCTATAAAAAATATTTTCTTTATTTTTTTAGAAAAATATGGTTACGTGACCAACTTTTGAAAATCATTTTCCATTAAAAAAAAATGTAAATGAAAAAACTCCAAAAGTAAAAACTTGGGTGAAAAAAGACATTTTTCATGAAAAATAAAGTCAATCAAGCATGCTCTAAAAGTTATTATAATTAACAACATCATTTTTGTTAATGACACCACATTTTAAATGTAATGGAAGTCCTCAACTTCTGCTTATTTTTGTACCAAGTCCCCAACTTTTTCCTCGTATTTTTGTTATCAATCTTTTATTAATTAACACATACGGTTCCGATGGTCAAAAAATCGCCAGGGGAATAAAATACTTATTTATCCATAAGAAAGATAAACAACAAATACTGAAGTTCAATAAAATATTCAATACAAACAAAATATTTGGACAAAAATCATCATTACATATAAGATGGGCTAATTTTTGAGGATTAATTTAAAAAATGTGCTGCATGTGAATATAATTAGACTTATTCTAATATAACTCAATTAAAACAAATAAAATAATTATGTTTACCTGCTCTTATTGCAGGTCAACACAGATAAATCCTATTTTATATATGGATCTTGTTACATGTACATTAAGATTTATATATGTAGCGTTTCGAGTTCTGTTAACCCGGATTGCCACGTCATCGTCTTTTGCCCTAATTTAATAATTAAAATTTACGGAAATAACCTAATTTTTAAAAATCACATCACATTCATAACGGTAATTATCGTCGGCAACAAACTCATTTAAATAACTTAGAATAATCGTTTTAAAATTTAAATATCAAGTTTTTGAAATAAACGTGGCTAATGGTTAAACTCGAGGGCTGCAGTGTTGATGGTGAATGGTGGTTTGGTGGGTGGGTTGCACAGTGTTGCAGTTTGGGGAGTTCACTGTTGATGCTAAAAATGGTCCTTCTAGCATCAATGGTGACCCATAGTGAAAATAGAGTTAAGTGTGTGAGGGGGAGATGGTGTTGATGCTAGAAATTGATGTTCTAGCATCCACATTAATCTCCAAAAATTGAGAAAAAGAGAGAAAGCTTACCAAAAAAAGAATGGCTGCTAGAATGCTAGGATGACGATGATGGAGGGAAATAGTGCATATGAATAGTAGAAAATTAGGGCACAAACTTCTAGGTGGGTCATTGGGCCAAACAGTTGGGCTTTAGGAAATATTCTAATTGGACATAAGGTAATTGGACTAAAATGATTAATTCCGATTTTGGACTTATTTAATTGGACTCAAATAAATAATTTCGATATTGGACTTATTTTAATTGGACTTTAAATAATTGGGCTTCAAATAATCATAAGATATATATATTTTACTTAAACTTACTAAAATTTGGATTTAAACAAAATAATAAGGAATCGATAATTTAAAATTATTCGAAAATGAATTTGATTCGAAATAATTTAAATTCGTTTATAACGACTAGACGAATGCGTTTCACTTTAATGTTATGGTTTAAAATTTAGCGACACGTTTTTCGAGAAAATAATTTTATTTTCTTTAAAAATTCTTGGTCGCTACAATATAGAACCTGTCTGGAGCAGATTAAAATCTCATTTCCATTGATTTTTTTGGGCGTTAAAGTCAAAAAAAGTGGGCCCCTTCCTCTCTCAATTTGGTCAAATTTTGCTTTCTCGACGTCTGAATTTGAATTTTAATTGGCTCCAGACATGGTCATAATAAATTACATAATGTCATATGTTACTCTACCATTTGCTAGTTTAAAATATAATTAACTTTTTCATCGAATCTTTTCCCTCCATATAATATTATAATTCATTATGTACATTTTTTTTAATGTATAAGTAGGAAAATCCTTACAGGATCCAAATTTATTGCCAGTCTCATTTTCACATGTTCTGTATAATAAAATAACTTATAAAGGAGCCAACTGTCTTTCACTCTAAAGATAGCAAAGCAAACCTTGCAACCAGGGGAATCTCTACTTCAGTAAAAGTTCAGATCCCAGTAAACCTTGAATTCGTGCCCGATTCATAGGGCATTCTTGTTTCCTTCTTGTAGAAGAGCTTTCGGAGAAAGACACTTTAAGGGCATGTTTGGGTCAGATTAAAATCTGATTTTAATCTAAGTCAAAGTCAAACAATCAATGTCAACCACATAACTCATAGGTCTCACATCTTTTCAACCACATATTTCAAAACTTCTATCACAATCCACTAAAAATCTGATTTTAATCCATACCAAACACCCTCTAAATCAGCTCCCTCTTAAGACTTTCTAAACAAAGCAAAACACTTAAATTATCCAAATATGTTCAAAACAAGGGAAGGATAGAATACAGACAAATGATTTGGAGGGACTGAACTATTTGAAGATGGTGATCAAAGAAACTCTAAGGCTCCATCCACCTCTTCCCTTGTTACTTCCTAGAGTATGCAGGGAGCATAGAGAAATTGATGGATACAATATACCCATTGAAACCAAAGTAATTTTGAATGCCTTCTCAATCAATAGGGATCCAGAATATTGGCATGATGCTGAGAGTTTCAAACCAGAGAGATTTGTAGACAGTGGTATTGAATTCATAGGAACAAATTTTGAATGTCCCTTTCGGGGGTGGAAGAAGGATATGTCCGGGCATATCATTTGGTTTAGCCAATGTTGAGCTTCTTCTTGCTCAACTACTTTACCACTTTAATTGGAAACTTCCTGATGGGTTGAAGCCTGGAGATCTAGACATGACTGAGATACTTGGGATAGCTGTTCGAAGGAAAAACAAGCTATATTTGGTTCCTACTCCTCGTACGCCACTTACTTAGTAAATATTACTACTGTTACTGGTGGACGAGGCAGACATTCAAACAAAGATTTTGAACTTCCAGAAATATGATGCACCTTACCACAATCTGAACTCTACACCACACTGATGAATCCAAGTCTAATCTGCTGCAAGTTTCTATCTTTTGTTAAAGGCAGCCGTGTAAGTGACACTTTTGTTGTCACTTAACAAATGTTTTTTGGTTACCATTTAGTCACATGTTTTTGATTGATGTCTAACTTATGTAATGATGTAAAGTTAGGCTAGTTTGGACCTACTACAAGTTAGTGCATTGTCAAGTATTGTTTAGTGGTAGTAGGTAGGATAGTTGTTGGTAGAAAATACTTTTGAATTATATCCAAGTATGGCATATATACTATCAGCCTTGCAGCAGCATATTATGTATGAAAATTCTCTGTTTTTCCTCTCCTTATGTTTGCCTAAAAACCATCATCTTTAACACATTCTCCAGCCCGGCCAAAATAAACTGAAATATAGGACTAACCCTGACAATCTTGATGCCAAACTTTCAATAATCAATACCCATCATGTTGGTAACTTTAGGTGTACAAGTTATATTATTCAAAATCTTCATGCAAAATGAGCAGATTAGAGACTTATTGAAACGTAGAAAATGTGTAAATTATAAGGAGATAAAATGAAGTGATGCATGCGGTAAACTGCTAAATGTGGGATCTAAAAGTTGTCCATCATGTTGGTCAATGGTCATTGCCAGTGCCAGTGCCAGTGCCATGCCGACTAAGATAGGTCAACTTTTGAACATACTCGACTTAATACTATAATTATTTAATCGAACAACTCAATAATTTTTAAAAATATGTAGATCTCGCCAGTTTTCTATTAAGTAATAGTTTTAACAATAAAAGACTCATACATGCACCCATACCATCAACTCAAAGGAAAACCATTTTGTCACCACAGAGCATAACCGCAACTAAAACTATTAACAGAAAGACAACTATACTGGCACACCACCTCTATCGGCGCACACACACACACACACACACACACACATATATTGTCGAAGTTCCCAAAAAAGAAGCCAAAAGGTGGTAGATTATGTGTATGTCAGATGGATTTATTTAGTACTAAATTTTCTTGTTTCATCTGTGTTGGGTTTAAGGACACCACATATCTTCACATTAGTATGAGATTGTCCACTTTGGGCTTAAACCCTCGTGAATTTGCTCTTGAGTTTTATCCCAAAAGGCCTCATACCAATGGAGATATTGTCCTCCACTTATAAACTCATCATATTTTCCATGTCTAGCCGATGTGAGACTTCTTTTGCTTCCAACAATCCTCCCCTCAAACGAAGGACCACATCATTGTGGCCTCCTCTTAAACAATAATCCATCAGTCAATCATCTTGTACCGCCGTTATTACTGTCGCCCTCGGCCAACACCCACCACCTAACCACCACATTTTTTATGTCAGGAAGACTTTCGATACAAGGCACCTCAAATGCAGATGATTTTTAGTCAGATCATGAGGCTAATTAGAGGACCTCCATCACGCTTTCCACTGCGTTCCTCCGACTAAGTTTTTGGGCCTTGGGCTCTGATACCACTTGTTGGGTTTATGGACACCAATATCTCCACATTGGTATGCTATTGTCCACTTTGAGCCTAATCCCTCATGGATTTGTTTTTGGGCTTTACCTCAAAAGACCTCATACCAATGGAGATATTGTCATATACTTATAAACTCATCATATTTCTCATGTCTAGCCGATGTGGGACTTCTTTTGCTCCCAACAATCTGTATTAATATTATTAGCACATATGTTCAGATAAATTGACCCGTGGCTTAAATCATTTTATAATGACCTTTCATTTTGGTTTGATTTAAATTTGAATTTTTAATTAATTTTGATTAAAACCGATTAAATATAGGATTAAAAAAATTGTAGATTCCATAAAATGTATAGTTAAACATGAGTTTGGAAAAATGAGTATTAAAAAATTGGGGCCAAACGAGAGCATAATCTACACTAGAGATTTGATCATTTTTTAAAATTTTATTTTTCATTATTCAACGATATTATATGTTTACAATTAATTATTTTAATTGTACTTAGAGATCACCTATTCTAGGGGTGTGTTCGATTGCGGACATCGAATTTGTATAAAATGAAAATTATTAATTGAATATGTTTGATTGATTTAATTTTCAACGTAAAAAATGTTATACTTGTTCATTTTTTATTAGTGGGTACATGAGAAAGAGTGGATAGATGAGAGAAAGAGAGAGAATTGCTTGAAAAATAAAAATCTACCACTCCATAAAGAAAATGTTTTCTTTATTTTTGAGAAAAATATGATCGCGTGATTAGCTTTTGAAAAATATTTTTCATGAAAATATGTCAATAAAAAACCCCAAAAGTAAAAACTTGGGTGAAAAAAGACATTTTTCATGAAAAACAAAGTCAATCAAGCATGCCCTAAAAGTTATTATAAACAACAACGCATCATTTTTTTGTTAACGACACCACATTTTAATTGTAATGGAATTCCTCAACTTCTGCTTATTCTCATATTAAGTCCCCAACTTTTTCCTCGTATTTTTGTCATCAATCTTTTATTAATTAACACATACTATTCCGATGGTCAAAAATTCGTCAGGGGAATAAAATACATATTTATCCATAAGAAAGATAAACAACAAATACTAAAGTTAAATAAAATATTTAATACATACAAAATTCTTGGACAAAAATCGCCATTACATATAAGATGGGCTAATTATTGAGGATTGAAAATAAGGAAACAATTAAAAAAATGTGGTGCATGTGAATATAATTAGCCTTATTCTAATATAACTCAATTAAAACAAATAAAATAATAGTGTTTACATGCTCTTATTGCAGGTCATCAAAGATAAAATTTACATAATGTCACATGGTACTCTACCATTTGTCAGTTTAAAACACAATTAACTTTTTATCTAATCTTTTCCCTCCACATCATATTATGTAATTCATTATATACATTTTTTATATACAAGTAACATAATCCGGATCCAAATTTCTTGCCAGACTCATTTTCACATGTTCTACATAATAAAATAACTTATGAAGGAGCAATTGTCTTTACTCTAAAGGTAGTAAATCTTGCAACTAGGGTAATCTCTACTTCAGATCCCAATAAACCTTGAATTCGAGCCCGATTCTTAGGGCATTTATTTTTTCTTTTTCTTCTTGTAGAAGAGCTTTCTGAGAAAGATACTTTAAATCAGCTTCCTCTTAAAACATTTTTAACCAAGCAAAACACTTCAAAAAAAATTTATCCAAACATGTTCAAAATAATTTTTATTTTTTTTCAAAAGTAATGCCAAACATGCCCTTCATAGTTTTAATTTCTATTCTATAATCTAGATGCCATCGGCAATGGCATGTCAAGACAAGCAAATAGAAGGTAACCTTAAGCAAGATTTCACCTGCTAATATCTTTTTAGTATGTGTACTATAACAAAAATGTCAAACAACCAAAATAAAACATTAGGACGCTTACATAATATAGTCAATCAGGGGTGGACCGAGATCATTTGTGTTGTGGGGTCATTTTGGGGTCAAAAATGAGAATTGAAAAAAAAATGTTAGGTAAAAAAAATAAAAAATAAAAAATAAAAAACTCAAAATAAAATAAAATTGTGGGGTCACTTGACCTCACATGACCCCATGTGGGTCCGCCCCTGTAGTCAATGAATACGAACCATCATTTTCGCTTTGCTAATATATAAACTAGTCGCGCTTCACAAGAGTCGATGAATTTCCTTGTTATTCTGCTAAATTATATATGTTTCTATTAAGATTTTGAGTAGTCGGAGATATCACCTAATTACTTAATCCATGCAATTAGCACTAATGTTCACCTACTCTTACTGAAATGAATATAGATTAATAATATCCAATTGTATAGTAATATGTGAGGAACCATATATACCTTTGTATCAAGAGAAATCTCTACTTCAGCAAATGTCCAAAGACAGAAATACAGATAAAAACTTCATTTGAAACCTCAACTGCAGCTACAAATACACAAACGGATAACAAGAATCAAATTGTCTCTTCCAAAAATGGAGCTCATATTTCCCTCTTTTCCCCTCATCATCATCTCCTTCATCTTCGTATTCCTTTTGCTCAAATTATTCGGTAATGTAAGAGCAAGAATAAAATTGCCACCAGGTCCATCGAAGTTGCCTCTCATTGGAAGTCTGCACCACCTGGCATCGGCTGGTTCGGCACCACATTATATGCTCAGAAACATGGCACGAAAATACGGGCCTATTATGCACTTGCGGCTTGGTGAAACTTCTGCTGTTGTCATATCAACACCTAAAGCGGCCAAAGAGGTGTTGAAAACTCATGACATTGCCTTCGCATCGAGGCCAAAACTTCTGTCTCCTGAAATCATCACATATAATTTTTTAGACATAGCCTTTGCTCCCTATGGTGGATACTGGAGACAGATGCGCAAAATCTGCACCTTGGAACTCTTGTCCACCAAAAATGTTCGATCATTTAGCTCAATTCGAGAGGAAGAGGCATCTAATCTCATCTTATCCATCCAGTCATCCTTGTTTTCACCGATTGATTTGACTCAGAAGATCATCTCATACACAAATAATGTAGCCAGCAGAGCAATATTTGGAAATAGATTCAAGAACCAGGAGGAAGTTATATCACTGATAAATGATTTAACATCCACTGCAGGAGGTTTTGATGTTGCTGACTTGTATCCTTCAATCAAAATCCTTCAAGTCATTACTGGGTTGAAATACAAATTGTTGAAGCTGCACTACAAATGTGATCGGGTCTTGAATGATATCGTTGATGAACATCAAGAAAGGCGGGCAGATAAAGAGAAGTTCAATTGTCAACTGGAGGACGAAGATCTAGTTGATGCTCTATTAAGACACAAAGAAAGTGGTGATCTCGAATTTCCTATCTCAATCAACAGTATAAAAGCTGTTCTTCTTGTAAGTTAATTCCACCTCTTGATCTACAAAAATTCATGTGTGTGAGCCAGTGATTTAAAATGTTGTCCCACTCTATACACAGGAGTTGTTCTCTGCTGGAACAGATACTTCTGCAACAGCAGTAGAATTTGCTGTATCAGACATGATGAGACACCCCAGAGTGATGGAGAAAGTGCAAGCTGAACTGAGACAAGTTCTTAGAGGAAAAGACAAATTAAGTGCAACCGACTTGGAGGGACTGCATTATATGAAGATGGTGATCAAAGAAACTTTAAGGTTGCATCCACCTGTTCCGTTGTTAATTCCTAGAGTATGCAGGGAGCATAGAGAAATTTATGGGTACGATATCCCCATCAAGACAAGAGTGATTTTAAATGCCTTTGCAATCAACAGGGATCCCGAATATTGGGAGGATGCTGAAAGTTTTAAACCAGAGAGATTTGCCGATAGCGATATTGAATTCATAGGACCAAATTTTGAGTTTCTCCCTTTCGGTGGAGGAAGGAGGATATGCCCTGGAATATCATTTGGTTTAGCCAGCGTCGAGTTTCTTCTTGCTCAACTACTCTACCACTTCAACTGGAAACTTCCTGATGGGATGAAGCCTGAAAATCTCGACATGACTGAGATACTTGGGAGCACTACTCGGAGGATATCAAAATTGTATCTAGTTCCTACTTCTCATACTCCACTTGGTTAATCAGTGTTATCGGTGGACAATGTAGACATTAAAAATAAGGTGCTGTACTGCTAGAAATTTGACTTACCTTGTCTGTACCCTAAGTCTTATTCACTGTAATAAGTTTCTATCCCTTTCCTCCAATGTACTTTAAGAAATGCAATCCTATGGATAGTCTAAGCATTGGATGGATCGATCAGAGTATTTTAGTTTTCTAAATCACGTACTTCTGATATTTTGTGAATGGAATCGTTCGGGTCCATGTAATTAATGGAATCACATGACACGTACTGTCTTCATGTTTGCATTCGGTTTTAGCATAACATTTAAAAAAGAATCGTTAACTGACACTACAAATTATCTTTTCAAAATCTAGTAGAAATATAAAATCAAATACGTATTTCAATACTTTCTGTGCATATATGTCACCAAATAGCATCTAACATCTAGCAAAATAGAGTACTGCTACTTGAACAAGGCCACATAGGCCCTGTTCAAGTAGCTTTATCCAGCATAATATGCCATCAAATAGAATTCAGTGTCTAGCCAGCTTAAACACCAAATGAAATATCTAAAGAACATACAAAAAACTAGAAACCAACTAATGCGGGACAATTAGAAGAGTATATCATAAATAATTGGAAAAGAGAAAAAAAGAAAAGAAAGGAGGATCTACGAAAATATGCATAACTTTCAGTTTGAATGTCGAACTTTCATAGGCGAGTACATTCCAGAAGCATTTTTCAATTCTAACATATTTTTTTATGTCGTTAAACTTTTGGGGTCAAATTCCGTTGTTTAGAGCTCTTCTAGCATTTTTCTGTTTAGAGTTAGTTTAAGGTATTTTTGTCATTTTTACTATATTTTAGTTTTATTCAGGTTTGTTTAATAGTTTTTTAGTTTATTTGGATTTGTTTATGGAATCAGAATTTAACTTTGATTAGGAATTGTTTTGAATCTATAAATACACGTTAATGTTGTAAAAATTAATACATTCGATTCTTGAAAATATTTTAGTTTTCCCGTTTGTTGATGAATTCCAATATTTATTTAGTGGATTCCAAATAATTTTCACGTTCGTTCGAGGGAAATTCAAGAAACACTCGTTTGTTTGTTATGAACAAGATCCTTCTATCGTTATTCATGTTTCCGTCGCGCATCACCAACAATAAGAAAGTGATAGATTCTACAAATGTTAAAAATAAAATAAATTTATTCATATGAAAATAACATAAGAATCAACATTATCCCTTTTTCTTTCCATCCTCTTTTTCCTTTGCATACAATTGGGTCGTTGGATTAAGGTAAAAAAAAAAAAAATTAAAAATAAAAACTTATAAAAAAGGAACAAATTCAGGTCCAGAAGAGAATCCATGGTTTCCGTTCAAGAATCAAGAACCATCTGGAACCAATCGATTCTCAATTTTGATTTTTTTTGGGGGGGATAGAATCGAAATCGAGGTTCCATTACGATTTCGAATCAAAAGGTTTGATTTCGATTAAAATGTCCGCCCTACCTATGGGATCCAAAACTCAACATAATCAGTTTGCAAAAACATTATTCCCTATTCGATGTCCATTATTTGAAAACTATTTTTTTCTACTTACTCATTTTCTAGCACACATTCACACGATAAAAAAATTTGTACTTAAACTTAGAACTTTTTTTTTTATTTATTTATTTTTAAACAATGTTCTAAAAGGCGTAATGCGTGGCGATGCGTGGAGGCTAAGCTATGAGTTAGGCGAGCTTAGGCGAGGCATATGCGTAAAAAAGTGTAAAAATGTGTTTTCTTATTTTAATTTTTAATCAATTAAAAATAATATTTACTAAACATTTAAAACATATTTATAGGAACTTTACACATTTTTTTCAAAATTTCCAACAAAAATATAAGTTTCAAATTTAAATACAAAATAGTAAGTAGTATAGGAACTTAAATTTTATCTAACTCTTTATCTAAATAGCATAGACTTTATTTTTGAACATTGGACGAAGGTGATAGTGTGCATTTTTATTTTTGAGATTTGGTTCAAATTCGATAAGTAAATACTTTTTCTTTTAATAACTCGGGTGTCTTAAGAAATTATCTACCGTAAATAAGATTCATTGGTCACTTGACTTTTGGGTTCAAACGATTGTTTTGATTTTAAATTAGAACAAATTAAAGAAATTAGCATTTAATAATTTTTAATTTCAAAGAATTGTTAAAAAAAGAAAGAAAGATAAGGCGCGCATAATTGCGCGTAGGCGTGCTTTAGCGATTAACAATTATCATTGCTCGCTAAATAAGAAGTTAACCTATTTGGCTTGACGTTTTGGTCATGCCTCACACTAAGGTGCGCCTTTTAGAATACTGCTTTTAAACCACACAATGTCCTAAAAATCATTATTCAAAATATTAATGACCATCAAACGGGGGACATTCAAATAGGGAAGAATTAAACAGCGTTGACGAGTAGACATATATACCGGAATACGTTGTTATTTACAGAGCCCTTCAAAAATCCATATCCCGCCTCTTTACAGGTCAATTTCGTCATTACATAGAGTAAAATTTTGAATTCGGACATTCTTACGTTAATGTCAAACAAAATCCGATACACACACCAAAACATTTTCTCTCTCAAGAAACAAGCAAATAATCCCAGCAATGATCCTTCTGTACTAAAATCGAATCCTTAATCCTTCCGAATTCCTGAATAAAAAAACGACCGAAGAATTTGAAATTCACAAGGAGAAATGGCTTCAATCAAGCCTGCAACTCGCTACTCCAATAGCTTAAACAGCTCCACAAAATCCGATCCCTTTTCCTCGACTGCGTTGTCGGCCTCACGCGCCATCACAAAGAAAACCACCAACAACCAAATTAATCTCAGCTCCATGGTAAAAAAATTGGTTGATAACAAGAAGGCCAAGAATGTTAGTGAGGACACGAAATTCATTGTGGCCGCTGATTTTTTAGCCCAGGATTTGAAGAAGAAAGCAAAGAAGGGTGCTGGACTAAGTGGGCTGCACAAGAAATTGTTTAAGGGATCATCAGGAGGGGCAAAAAGAGGAGATGAAAGCTCAAAGAAGGCTTTGACTGAAGTCAAAGGGAATACGAGGACTTTGGCTATGGTGTTGAGGAGTGAGAGGGAGCTTTTGTGTTTGTGTAAGGAGAACGAGGAGCAGATGGCTGAACTCAAGTTGTTGCTCGAGGAGAAAAATAGAGAGGTAAACTTAGATTTGTGAATTTTGATGGGGTTTTTCTTCTTTCAAGATGTTAAAGAAATTTTGTGAAAGTGTGCATTTAAGGCTGATTGTGTCGTGTTATGATGGAATGGAGAATTGAGGATATCGAGTGATATAATAACTTGAAATTGTATAAAGATGAAAACTTTTGGTATCATTTGTGGTAAATTCATAGAAGAATTAATATTTTAGTAGATTTGCAGAAAGAAAAGGGTGATTTGTGTTCCAATTTTCATGGATTTTGTGGAAGCATCAAAATGTCATGATTTCCATTTTATGGGAATCTGAATCCCACATCGGAAGTATGGGCTTCCTTTGTGTGGTTTATATAGGCTTGGGTTCTCCAACCACGTTGGCTAGCTTTTGTGGTCTGGTTTTTCCAAAGTTCTATGACAAAATTTTGACTGGATTTTGATTTTTGATGATACCAAGAAAAGGCGTTTTATCTGCATATGTTTAAACTCCCTAATATGTGGATTGATCGAGATATATACTTTTCTGATCATTCGATTATTATATTTAGTTGATGATTATAGAATTTGTAGGTCGAGAAGCTGAAAGATTTGTGTTTGAAGCAAAGGGAAGAGATAAAGTCTCTTAAAAATGCTGTACTATTTCCAGATGTTATGAATTCTCAACTTGAGAAGCTTTTGGAGAAGCAGGGTTCAGAACTGAATCAGGCAGAACATCTGATTCCAAGTCTTCAGAAGCAGGTCACATCCCTTACGGGCCAATTACAATGTCTTGCTGAGGATCTTGCAGAGGTAATATTGATATTGCTATTCGAATTCTACTTTTACTCTGAATCTTTGCGCACCGGAGAAAATCTAAAACTAAAAATAATTTGAATTTACATGTACCTAGTTGGATTTATGATAAGTTTGATTCTGAGTTGTTGATGTAACCTTTTTCTGTTTTCCTTTTTGCCACAGGTGAAGGCAGACAAATATTCAGCAAAAGGAAGCTCTGACAATCACTTCAGCTCTCCAAGGACACCATCATATGATCAAGAAGAGGCAGCTAATTCTTGGGTAAAATCATTATAGAAAACTGGGAAATCTGAATTGGGAAGTGATTATTAATGTTTTATTAAAAAAACTTACCGATCTCATAACCCCTTAGAATTGAGAACGCTCTAATATCTGTACTGCAAGTTCCTATCCCTTAATTGTTGGCCTCAGTGGACTTGAAGACACTGAATTCATGCTAATAAATAACTTACCTCAAGCAAAGCATGTTACCCTGCTTCAAATGCAGCCCCTATTTGGGATCCATTTTTTTCAAAATTCATTTTTTATTACACATTCTCCCATAAAATAATATTACACGGAAACCTAAAATTTTCCTTATTTGTTAGCCCCCGTTTGACGACCATTAAAATTATATTCTCTCCAAAAAATTACTATTCAAAACTCTATTTACTCAAAATAATGGTTGCCAAACAGGGGTATAGCCACATATTTTCCAAAAATTCACTATTTCAAAACATATTTTTCCCAAAAAAAACTGTAAGGAAAAGCGATTCTTGAAGAAAAATTAAACAACCTTAGCATTTACAAAATCTGTTGGAATAAAATCAGTTTTTAGTTTATAGTTTCAATTAAGATTTGTTGGAATCTTCAACAACTTGGAGCCTTGTTTGTTGGTAGTTAACAACCGGAAAAAGAGTCTCATTTAGGTCTATAAATAGGAGCATTAGGTAGTGTAAATGTAAGAAGCTTTCAGGGGTTGAAGGAGAGATAGAAAGTAAGATTGTATAGGAATTGTGGAATTCTTATAAATCTAGGTAAAATCTTTCTTGTATGATTTCAAGGGTGTAAATCATGTTTAGCTTTAGTAATAAAGTGGTAGGAAGAGGTTTTCTTCTTGGTTAAATTATGTTTGGTGTTTAATTCTTGCTGAAAATTGTTTTTCTTTCAAGTCTGTGCGTTCAGAACCATTTTTCAAGCATTATTGCATATCCGTTAAGTTGGTGTCATATACGGTATGCATAGGTGATATCCGGTATGCATAATGCATATACGGTAAGTTCAGATTTCTTCATTTTTTTCAATTTTCTGTTGGTTTAACTAAATTTCTGGGTTTCTCAAGTAATTCAAAGTAAAGATAATTTTAATGGAGCTCGAACATGGGCTCAATACAAATTATATCACGAAGTATGTGTAAAATATGCTCATTGGCATGTTGATATTCGTGGAAACTCATACGAAAGCTTCTTAGCGTTAAGGGATAAACATAAGATTATAAACCAACACCAAGAGTTTGGACTAATCCTCTTAGTAAGGCCGACCTAGAGGGTATGTCAGGATTTTGCCATCTATATGGAGCAGCTTATTGATCAAAACATCAGATATTTTCATGGTGATGATTATCTTGTTTCCTCTTAAGATCCTAGTTCAATATTAAATTTAGGTTATGTATCTTTTTATTAATTTCAAGGTTATCTAAATTTTTTCTCTTTTAACAGTTTGATCAGGAATTCAGCTCTGGGGATTACACAACACCAGACAGCCCAGATGACATGTTTCTCAAAGATTTGAATCCGTGCCTAACACCATGTTACTCCAAGACAAAGCCTAAGGTACTTGTATACGCGACCTGATACACTATTTAATTAAACCTCGTTTCACAACGTAGATATTCTCGGTGTGTGTGAACCATTTCACAGTACCTTACAAGAGTGTAATCCTTTCAGGACTTTGAGGTTTATGATTCCCAGAACGACGATGGCTTGTCCAGAAACTATATGCAAATGCGTCATGATACCGGTTTCAATTCTTGTGCAAGGAAGCTATCAAAAAGTTCCGACTGCTGCCATTGTTCCAAGACGGGGAACAGTTCAGTTCGTTCAGCTCGCCAGTCAGGTGAAAGCAAATGCACTTATGGAAAGCAAATGCATCGTAAATTTTTCAAATAGATCCTAATGCTGGCGATTTTTCATTGAGCATGTTGTTTTATTCCAGCATCTTCTCCTGTTCCCAGTTCTTGAACTTCATTCAGAACGTTTTGTTTGTTTGCCAGTATGAGATGTTCTTTCCAGAATTATCAGTATTCTCAGTGGAATATAAATAAAATGGCTTTTTTTTTCTGAGGTAACTAAGATTTTAAGACTAACGACTATCGGGTTTCATCTGTTTGGAATTTCTTTCAAGGTAATGTATTTGGTAGTATTGTTTATGTGAACACCATTATCATATCATACTGATCCTCACTAGAAAGTAGAAAGTTGTAAAATTAAGCGTCGTGTTGATATTTGCCACAAATCAGCTTATATCTAAAATTTATGTCGGTAATGCGATTTATTTTGAATTGACGCTTTTACCACGATGCTAACAAGTGGCATAATGGCAGTCGGATCTTGACTCCTCGGTTAACTTGTAAGACACAGATAAGAGTCTATTTGGTGGTTCAGGACGTTTCAACTGACCCTCACTTTACTCGTACTTTTCTCAAGGTTCTTGGTGAAATCTTGTAATTTTCGGTTAAGGATGGATTCTATGCTATTCTTCGAACAGAATGGTGGACTGGGCTGTTAAATTTTTTTAAGAAATTCTATAGTTTGAGGTGTGAACAGACTTGAGGTTTTTTGGTTGTAACCGTGTTAGCACAAATTACCTTAACAACACGGTTACAACCAAAGCACAACCTCGGAGTTCATTTTCCCTATTCCACTCGAATTGCCACTTATAGCAATCTCTCCTCTACCTTGTTACTCTCCTAGTCGCCTTCATCCCCCATTCCAACATATGGCGAATGCTTTCAAGGAGATTGCAACCTGGCACAACGTCCTGGACATCATCACATCCCTGAAGAGCCTCGACATGATCCTACAATCCGGCCTGCAACCAGAGTGCTCGAAACTCCCAAAGAAATTTTATGTTCACCTTTTAACTTAAATATTTGAGCAATTTGATCGTTACATCATAGTTTTGACTAATAAAATAACTAACATTGCCAAATAACTAAAGTAGCATGCCACTTCTTCCATCAGACTCGAAACAAAGCCTCCGTTGAAGATATTATAAGTAACTTTTAGGAAGAATAGTGATGAAAACCACGAAATATGTCGATAAAAATAAGTTGTAACTTCAAATGTGATTGAAATTAAAGTTTGATTTTGAGTAGTTATAAAAGTAACTTTTAAGTTACTAATAATATTAGGCAAACACGAGCAAGGTATAAACTTAGTGACTAATTCTGTACAAAACGAATGAAAAATTATGCTAAATGACAATCTAACATTTAACCCATTAAAATAAATATTTTTTGTACATATAGAATTTATTCTAAAATGCCCTATGCCCATGTGACTGATGTTTACGTAATCCAAACAATGAGATCAGAGTGTTTCTACAAGTTTGGACGACCCTTAAAAATGAGGTAAACATCCAAAATGAATGCAACACCAAGTATGCAAAATACATCTGGTCATAACAGAAGGTTTGGTGGATAATAATATGTACACAAACTGCCTAAAGAAAAAGAAAAACAATATCTCTACCAAAATTGGATTTCTAAAGAATTTTTGGATTAAGAGACGATCCAAACGCAACTAGGATTGAATTACAGATACGAGGATCATATCACTAGTCGCCAGATGATTATTGGAAGAAGATACATTTCTCACCAGTTCTGCAGCTGTGAAGAAATGCTTTTTACAACAGGGTGGTATTCTGTGTGCAAATGTCTCTTTGCTTTCTCTGAACCAGGTTGCTCAAGCCACTCGTTATATAGGTTTTTGATAAGGGGATTTTCATAAGGATCCGCTACCGGCACCTAAAATATTAGAGAATGTTAAGCAATAAACATTCAAAAAGTTTCTTTAAGAGTAATGTGCAAAATTATCAACAACCATCAAGGATAAGGCACTGCTTGCAAATTGTGATAAGATAAAATGTGGTAAAGCAAGAAAAATATCAGTTCACACCAAATATGAGGAACATAATGCTAATTTTATTAAGTTTCAATAAGACTAATCCTTGAAATTAACAAAAACCATCAAGGATAAAGACACTGTCGAACTTAAATATATTCAATTAGTGACAATATAAAAGAGAAATGACAAAACAAGACAAATATTGGTCTGACACTGAAATAATGCTGATTTCATTCTCTTATGCAGTTCACAACAAGATTTTTATTTTTATTTTTTCTCTACACGTCACATCTGAACATTATATACAAAAAGTCAAGGTTTCCAAAACTGGGCCATTATTAAACAAAATTGCTCAAAATGAAGAAGGCCATAGTAAAAAACCACACCGACTTACGTTTTCTGAATATGTGTTTTCCAATAACTGAATCAAATCTTTTGCAGACTGCCCAGGCTTAGGCTTGATTTGACCTCCACCATTCAAACATCCTGTTGCTCACAGGGAAGGGACACGTAAAAACATTAGAACTTGTGTATGATTTTTAAAGGAACAAGCAATAGTTCAAATGAATGACCAGTGTACGTGGACATGATCTAGTGAACCAATAATACCTGAAGGACATGCCATAATCTCCAAGAAATGATAGTCGCACTTTCCAGTTTTAATTTTTGTAACAATGTTTCTCAGGTTTCTGAATCCATAACATTGTGCAAATTTCAAGACAGTTTTACCCTCGATCTGCATTTAGATTATCAGAATAATAAATTCATGATACAAAAATAACATTTATATAGGAAATATCCTTTCCAATGAGCTGTTTCTTAAATGACTCGAATAGTAAAAAAAAAAAGGCAGGTAGGTGAAGTAAAGAGTCGACAACAATTTTGAGACATGCAGCAGAGCAACGAGAGTAATCAAAGTGGATCATCGCAAGAAGAAAATCAGCATTATGGCAAGAGGAAAGAGGAAATATTAAGTCATAGTAAGGAGAAAAGAGGAAATATTAAGTCATAAGTGAGGAGAAAAGATCGAAGACGGCATCGATTTATCAGGGGTCAAGATGGAGCTACTTTCAAAACTAGACGTTAACCTCCCTACCATGTGCTCATCAACACTGCCAACAAAAGGATTGACGAAACTTACTTCAAGTGTAACTTCCTGAAAATCTGAGTTCCTTATAGTCTTAAACTGAAGAGGACCTTCAAATTCTTTCCCAAAAAGCATTTTTGCAGCATGACGGAATACAGTGTCTGCATACCCCCCAGAGCTCCCACGAACACTGTAAATGCGGCCCTCTTCGTCTACATTTGACAATCTGCAGGAAACAATATCTTTTTTCTTGTCACTTGACAATCCAATGTAGTTATAATAATCTAGAAACAGTACATTTTCTTACAATTTATCCACCGGAGATTGGTCCAAGGTTGTAAAATCAACAGATTTAGACTGCAACAATTAACATCATGAAAATTTAAGAATACTACAGTGAAAATAAAAAATAATACATGTGCACATTACTGTACGGAATATTACCTGAATTAAATCTAAAACCTCTCCAGTTGTCAACACAGAGTCCACCTCTGTAATTCTTTCGCCTTCGGAGTCTACTTGGAACACAAAGTCATCCCGAGCAGCCTCAAGCTTTTTGTCATAACAAGGCATCACAGTCACATGATATATCTCTTCTGCTCTGCCCAGAAATAAAATTTATCCACATCGTCAAAACTTAATACTCTTCTAATCACACAGTTATATAAGGGCCAAAAGCTAGTTATCCCTTATGCCTAATTCTACTGTAGACAAAATAAATCAGCTCACATTACAAGATTGACCAATGTGCTCACCCTCATATACACTACAAATAAATGAACCTCTCTCTCTCTCTCTCCCTCCCTCATACTGCACTTAGTATGCTGTTGAACCCAACATCAAGATAGAAGTGTGCCAGCAGCATAATATGCTTGAAATCGTAACAAAATGTTGGGCACAATAACAAAGATGATGCAGATAATATATAACCTCAGACATAGTTTTTGGCATATGTGGTTCTTAATGGCAGCTCCAATTATTTGCTGGGGGCTTTTCACTGAAGAAATATATGGAAGTATGTAGGATCCAAGTGTTTTTTCTGCATAGCATATCCAACCTGCAAATTCAGAAAGCATCATAAGAAACTTAGATGCAAATCATAAAGCTCTTTCACACTTCGGAAGGCAAAAGTACAGGCCTCTATCTTGTCTAGGTAAAATAATTCGTGTTAATATCTAATTATTACAGAAAGGGAGATTTATACCTGGACATGCTGAAGAAATCATGGGAAGAGCCGATTTGGAATTCTCGTCATTAGTAGAATTGCTTTGTTTATAACGTGTTATAAATTCATTACAGGATTCAATAAGTGCTAAATCTCGACTGCTGCTGGTATCAAATACGGCTTTCACTCCTAAGGACTTAAAGAACGTTGTGAGCTTTGTCAAGACCTGAAAATTCTTAAGCATTAGGTAACTTCAGGAAGTACAAGTACATAGTTGGAAAACCAACATTTCATGTACCGTGCAGTGATAAATGAATATTATATTGTCGAAACCATATGGTCTTTATGTAACTTCTTACTTGGAGGGAAGAAAGACCAAAATGAACAGCAATAGATGCTCTAGACTGGGGAGAAAGGGAGACGACAACAGCTTTTCCTTTTTTGAGGTTAGAAAGAAACTCGTCTAAGCTTTGCTTCTCAAGCATGACAGTCTCAGCAGATGTTATACACCCACTGCACGATCATCATAATTATCAGTCCCTCCACTTCCGGGTCATATTAACTCATTTCCAAATCACAATTCAGGATGAAAATCAAGACCAATTAAATAATTGTAATAATTATGTATTCAGTTATAGTGTGTACAGCATCTAGCTTGAACTATATTTCAAAGAATTAAATATCTATCTATTTTAGATCAGAAACACAGAACAGTGTAACAGAGTGGGCTATTTTACTAGACCTGCATGCTAAGCAGTCTTTGAGCGAGATTATAACAGGTTCATTTTGCACTTCTTTAGGAGTCGTTTTAACTTTCCCAGCACCCTGTTTAAGAGTAACCAAAACATGATTATTGAGATAAAAAGACAGAACTCTCACAAAAGATAAAGGTACGGACTTTCGAACAAATGGAGAATATGCAATTCTCTCTGAGCTTTTTTTTTTTTTCTTTTCATTTTTTTCTTATTATGAAAACGTGAAAATGCCTAAATCTGGACCTGACTGAAGCTGAAAAATAATGTCGTTGATCACATCATCAAATAATAAATTCTAAACAAATTATAAGGGCTTCAAAACTCACAATTTTGATTGAATTTTTAGTAAAAAAAAAAAACAGCATAATCTGAAATGATTAAATAATACAATCCGTTGTCCTGTCTAAATTAGATGCAAATGAAGAACTCAAAAAAACTGCAAGTAAACCCTATTAGTAGAAAGTGCAAAAACAGAACCGAACAGTAATCAATGAATAAACAAGAAATCAAATTCTAACATAACAACCCTAGCTGAAAAAAAAAAAAAAAAAAAAAAAAAGCTATTACCTCCGTTTTAATAACACAACCCTGAGACGGTGCTATATAATCATTCAAGTCCCCAATTCTAAGCGTCGCCGAGAATTTCTCTGACATTATTTCTATATGTAAAGATGTACAAACGGGTATGTGGAGAATTGCAATTATAAAGCTTCAAACTTTGGGAAAATAAATTATTGAAGATTCACAATTTTCTGGGATTTGAAATTTCTAATTTGATAAGGGAGAGGAATAAGGGAATTTGAACACGATCGGAGGCAGTGTAGAATTGTAGGTACCCAATGACGGCACCAGTTCTGTACGAACCAAACGTCAAATATATATTTTTTCTTTTCCCTCTTTATTTTTTCTTTTATTTTTTTTTAATTTTTTTTTTTACTGGTCAAACTGATGGAGCAGTTCCAAGTGTCGAGGACCGCACATTTACTTAAACCCCTTAATCTTACTACATTCGCAATTTGCTCAACTTCGATCGCACATTGTAAATATTAATTTAAATTTGAGTTGTAATTTCCTTTCCATTTTAATAATTTATTTAAATTGTAAAATAGGTAGAAATTGAAAAACATTTAGTATGATTCTTCATCATTTAAACATCCACTCATATCACTTAGCTTTTTGTTCTGAATGCTATTATAGAAGGTATTAGTCTTTCAAACATGTTTCAAACTTTCTAGTGTTCGCCTCTTACACTAGCCATTGTAATTTCTTGTTTTCATCAATTGTAATTTCTAGTTTTCAAGTAATCAATAATTAAGTTACTTTCAATATATTTCAATTTTATGTTGCAAGTTTTCTGCAAATTATAATCAAGTTTTCTTTCGTCTCGAAACGATCAAAAGAATGCGGAAAGTAGTCTAATGGAGCAGATTACTGTCGTACGGTGTCTCTTTCCGTGTCAATAAAAAAGGCAACCCATGAAACCAGGGCTCCGCTTGTCAACTCGATTATGAATGACTCGAACTCGTTTTGAGATGGTGATGGACATAGTTGGATATTCTTTTTCCCGAGTTGCTCATTTTGAACCCATGAGTCAAATTTGTTTTATTTTGAATTATTTATTAATTTCTTTATAAAAAAAAAGTTGGGTAACGGCTTGTGGACGATTTAACCTACTCATGAGGCCCGCAAGTTTAAGAGGATCAAACCAAACCTAGTTTGTGGATATGGGTCGGGCTCAGCTCTTCCACAGTGCGGGCAAAGCTCGTGTGTGTAAAGGATGAGCCAACTCGGTTTGGCTCACTGTCAACCTTACCAATATCTCGTTATATTTATATATTTGATATTTATTCTTTTTTTTTCTTTTTTTTGTGCAGATTACATCAACAAGAAATATAAGACTTGAGAAATCGAACTGTTCCTAATTTCCTGGAGTTTAGACTTTTCTTTTTCTTTATATACTATTTCCATAGCATATTTTGGGCTTTTTTTTTTCTAGCCCTTGATTCTCTAACAAATTTTGTCGGGCTTAGCCCAGTTCAATAATTTGTCAGGAAATCTTCACAAATACCCTACTTTAGAACAAAAAATTAAATTGATACTGAAGTGTCAAAACTTGTTACCTTTTATTAATCACAAAAAGTAACATGATGTGTCACTAAAAATCAATTTTTCATTGAAAATCTAATTTAGGTTATCTTGTTTTTCATGGATTAAATGTTATATTACAATATTTTTCATTAAAATCAACTAATTTAGAGGGTTTTCTATATCTTTCATAGAAAGACACGCGTCAGACCTGCATATAATGTGAAGTCATAAACTTGTATGCATTCGATAATGATGATATGCGTTGTGTGCTTGTATAGCAATAATTGAATAGGGTGACACTTTTTTGGTACATGAAGTCGTGACCGAAACCGTGTGAAATAAATATTGCACTACGCAATATGTAAATTGTATTGCAAGAATCGACGCATTCTTTTGTACGTTCATGACCTAAGCACCGATTCTTCTAATAAAATCGTATTTTGTAAAGGTATTTGTGTTTTTAGAAGAAAAAGAATATTCCGTCATAAAAATCGAACCTTTCGAGTATTAATAAGAACTTATGTTTTCAAGCATTAAATACAACTTGAAGACATAGCGACAAATTTTAACATTTTGTTTTCTTTAATATTGTTCTATTCGTGAAATAGAGCTCAGCAAACATGCCATAGAGTGGCTATTGCATTAGAATTTACAAACCACTCAAGATTAATGCAAGAACATGGGACGTCTCTCTTCACAATCAAAGGAACCTTAAAATTGAGAATTCTTCCCAGATTCTTTCTAGTTACACTGTTTGTTCTAGTCAGTTGTTACTTATCAGGATTCTTACTTAATTCAGATGCACCAACACAAAGATAAACTCCTTTTATTATACAACCAAAAGGGCCATCATCTTTCACATATATGGAACAAGTTACACAACTTCATGTCTAAGCGAAAGTGAAAAACTTGATTGAACTGGCAGCGTACGACGAAATTTAGCTTCCGCTGTTCTTTCCTTTGTTGTCTCCATACAGACGGAACAGACTAAACGCGGAAATAGCAGAGAGGACGACCATAGCCATGCTTACAACTAGTGCACTGGCCATGCCCTCCCCGACTTGGTTGCAGAATTTCGAATACATGACGCAAGTCTTCATCCATTGAAGCTCCGTCTGCCCAAACTTGGCAAAAACAGCGGACTGTGCAGCGGCTGCCACTGCTGCCAGAGTCAAGTAGGTCATTATCTGCACAAGTGAACTAACTTGAGCACTTTCGACTTACAGATACCAAAGTTAGTATGTTCAGGCTAAACACAAAAAGGAATGATCTGAATGATGGGGATGTAAGATAAATAGCCAACAATACAACGAATTTTGCATGCATTTGTGAATTTAATACAGTTTGATGAATAGTGTACATCACAGATTATGATACTCGCATTGGGAAAGTCCCTTTGTACATAATGGGGGTTACTGAATGGTGTACCCCCTCACAATGTGTGCGGGTCCCGTGTGTATTTTAAAATGACGGCTCGTGGTCCCCACCTCCTAATGTGAGTGGGGTGTAAACGATTAGGTAAAAAATTATGTACATGTAGCATAACCCACTTGCATTAATTGATCTAGTTGAATGATCTTTCTTGTTCTTTTGATTTCTTGCCATTCGATATGAGTTATACGCTCCCTGATTAAGCTGAGGTACTTTCAAGCTTCTAAAGTCTCAAATTATTTTGACCAGAAGGAAAATGCAGATCATAGTCAAAAGAAAAATAGTAAAGAAGCCTCTGGTTTGGGGTGGATAGTTACTTAACTGGTATTAGGATTGTATTTAAGGCTCTCATAGAACAGAAGTCTTGATTGAACCCTGGGGAAGTGAGGAGTAAGATGGGCATATGCTCTCCTAAAGTGGACCGTACATACGAGCTAGGCTTAGAGGCCCTGATCGCTACAAATTGTGCTCATTAGTTAAGTTCAGATGGAAGCCCCTCAATACTCCAGAGGCAGATGTCATACAGAAATCAGCTGTAATTAAAACTCAACGAAGGATCAAAAGTGTTTCTTTAACAAAATTTCACTTATGCGTGACTGGTTAAATGCTTAAAATCAAGTCATTTTTGCAGCAGAAAAATCTTTATAAGATATTTGGTAGAATGGACTGAACTAATGCAGTATTAAAGTAATAAAAGTTAAATCTTGTCAAGTTCACCTGAATACTACTTCCTAAACATGCCATTAGATTCGTTAATACCTGATCACCAGAGAAAATGACCCAAGCTAAGGGCTTGTTGAAGAGCACACTTCCTCTAATCATACTCAAAACACACCTCAAGACTTGGAGCAGTGAGTAGGCAGCAGCTAAGCCATTGGTTATTACCAAGAAACTGCATAATCAAAGCAAGTCTAGAACAAGATTAAATTTGGGGAACTTTCTTTCTCAGAATTTCAACAAGAGAAGAAAAAATCTTACACAAGGGCTTTCATGTCTGTGAATTTAGCCTTCTTCTGAATCGAGAAAATCTCTTTAACTTGAGTGTCAGTCCCAATAAGAACAGCAGAAAGTATAGCTAGACCACATATCAAACACCTTAAAATCAATTCTGCAAGCCTCACTCTCCTGTCAATTACCTTCAAATCGCTCCCATAATAAACAGGAACATTTCCAGGACTCACACCTACACCAAGATAACTACTCATTTTTACTCCTATTTCCAATCTACAATAACTCAAGATGAAGAACACACCAGAAGTAATGAACTGTAAGAAGTTCACCTAACACACCCCACCTCTTAAATAGACACCCAACTAAACTGGTTCATGCATTATATAATAAAAAAATTAATGCACTTTTCTTTGTACGGCTGCCAAGTGTTTGGCTTTGTATTTTTTTAGCTCACCATGTGTTGGAATGGTTAGAGGCCACAATTTTATCAAACATTCATTATTGAATGCAAGGAGACCTGACATCTGAGATTGCATTAAAGAACTAAGGCCGAAGATTTCTGGGAATGGGTAATGGTTTCTTGTTCCAAGAAAGAGAGAGATAAGAGTAGAGGGCGCCTTTAATTCTCACATTTAAGAAGAATTATGATTACCCATTCCCCTGTGTGGGGAAAAAGACGGGAGACAGAGAGAATAGTGCTGTGAATAATCAAGATTCAAGTGTGAATACATGTTGGACAATTGAGAGGAAGGCAAAAGAGAGTTGGCAAAGCGTCTATAATGAAATTTAGTTAATTTTTGTTAGTTAATATTAGTTTTAAAGTAGATAGCTAATGTCCTGTCTTTCATACTTGGTTGGAAACAGGAACAGGTCGAGCCCAAGTTCAAAGTTCGGGCTTGGGAGCTCGATTAGAGATGACAAAAAAATTCGACAAACCCGATACTTACCGGGCCACGCTCTGAACAGGGCGGGGATTACCTGCTTAAAAGAATTTTACGAATTTATTAGTTCTAATAGAAAAATGGTAACTAAAATTATTTGTCTCAATTTAATGAATGAGGCAATAAAATAAATTATCAAAACCTTAAAAAAAATTAAACGGGGTAGTAAACGAGACCGCCCCGCCCTGTCTAGCCTTAAAAGGGTAATAGGGCGGGGAATTGCTTGGTGGGGCGGGGGGCGAGGAGGTTGCCCTGACCCCGTCCCATTGCCATCATCCCTAGACCCGGTTCGAGTAAAAATGATTAGAGCTTTTTTTGGCTCAAGTCGAGTTGAACTTTTTTTTGGCCAAAAAAATTAGGCTCGATCCCGAGCTTTCGACTAGGGTCTTAGTGAGATGAGCCGACTCTTTTTAAAAAAAAAATAATTCGTGACAAATCTAATTTTTTTTTTTTAAAAGAAATTGAATCTGAAAATAGAATACTGCAATTTTTTTCGTGGCTCGATTCATCACGGGCCGGCCAGTGTGGCTTGTCTAGCCATAAGGGCTGGCTTGGGCTCGAGTCGACTCCTCAAAATGGGACTCAGCTCGAATCTCGGCTCGATTCTACTAAGCTACGAGCATGGTTTTTTTTGGGGCCAAGCCATGAGCCTCCATGTCAAGAGAATCATTCTCTAGAGACAATCAAGACAGCAATCAAGGAGAGAATCAGTCCAAGCATTAAGGAAAAACTTATGGCATTACAGACGTTGTACAAACTTTAGGAGTTGATTAGTTCTAATTATAGAATGTATAAATATCATTCTTGTATATCATGTACAACTATTGTTTAGCTTTTACTCATGTAAAGTTTTTCTATATAATGAAACTCTCAACGCCATAAGCAATTGAAGTGGTTTCACTATTGGTTTTAAATATTTACATTGTATCAGAGCTCATTAAACTCCAATGAGTAATTTGATCCGATTAAAACTCAAGAAAATTGAGCATACGAGTTTCAAGATTGATCTGTTCAAATGACTACCATCTTGAGAGGGCAGGTTAAGGGATAAAAATCTCACATCGAATAAAAATGAAAACATAGACCAATTTATAAGAATTTGGTCTACTTCTCTTAATAATGTTGACCTTTAAGATGGATTCTCAAATCTTAACACTGGCAAGCCAAATTGTCGCCCTTAGTTGGAAATAGCGAAATGGTGGAAACTCCAAAACTTAGGGGCTGTTCTCTTCGTGTTTCCGTTTTGTGTTTTGAGTTTTGAATTCGTTTTGTATTTTGTGTTTTGAGTGTCTGTTTTGAAATTTCTAAAAATGCGTTCTTTTTGCCATTTTGAAAAACTGTTTCCGAAAACATAAAAATGGAAAACGTGTTTACTTTGAATTTTGAGAATTTTTTTAATAATATTTTATTTAAAAAAATCTTATTATTCAATAAATTTTAATGGTTTAGCCCCTGTTTGAGCCATATTAAATTTTTCATTCTCATTCTTCTACTCATTTTCAACCATACATTCTTCAATAAAATAATATTTTCAATTACATCAATAATTTTTCCTTTTTTTTCAACCACACATTCTCTATCAATCTATTATTTTAAAATACATTCTTTTAAAATAATATCCATCAAACACACCCTTAATGTTAATATAGTATTAAATAACATATAAACTTTGAAATTGGTGAAACGTCAAATGTTTTTTTTCGAATATTAAAAATACAACATAAATTACATTTGATGGAACAGTTCAATCATACGTTTAGAAGTTTATGTGTCATTACAAAATAAGCGGATACTGAACAACATACAAAATAAATTCACGGAGTCATGTACGATGTCTTGAGCAATCATTCCACATGTGTAGCAATTTGATCCATAACTTGTCCCATTTGAGCTATTTTACTAACATCAAAATGTATGACTTTTTGTGCTTGACTTGACTTTGGTATATTTTGGAACACCATATTCTCCTCTGAATACTCTTAATTTGTCGCGTCGCTAATTTTTTTCATTTATTTACTAATGATAATAGTTTATGCTTAAGTGAAAAAAATGAATTGCTCAAGTGAAAAAATGAATTATATTTTACAAGTTCCTTAAGCTAAAAGTGAACAATGAGCCACCAGATTCATGGTAAATTGATAACTCCTCGCACACAAGTACTAGCATCATGAACTGCTAATTTCTCTGCAGAAAGCATGAATGTTAATTGTCCAAATAAATGAATCATTAAAATGGTAATAACATCACAAAAATAGGGAGTGATGATATATGTACACATTAGCAGTTAGTTCCGCAATGAGGTCAAATAAAATTCCTGAATTTTCTACCTTACAAATGATGGTGTGCAACAAAAGCATCTCCTATTCTTGCATTCTTTATTTGAGTGTGAGCAAAGAAGAAGTGCTATTTCAAATATATATATAAAACTCACATGAAATGCAATCATATATTTAAATTCCCATTCATTATCTCTTCTAACTTATTCCATTGATACCACAATTTAGCAAAAAGAAAAACAAAATAATTAAGATCGATAACTAGAACTATGATTATGTATTAGAAGTATAGACTTGTACTACTGTCAAAGTCTAGGACATCTGAATTATTACAAGACAAGTTACATCACCTTCCACAAACTCAACTCCTAAAATGCAGAACTAAAGTAGTTCTTGACAACATTATTGCGCAGAATTTGCAACACTGTCTGGTTTTTAGTCCCCACACAACGAGGTGTTTTGAATTGGCTAACAGCAGCCCCTAATTCCACAAAATGATCCAAAATCTTATGAGAAGTACCCTTCTTCAATATTCTGAGTTCAAGTGCTCCAATGGTTTTTACTTTCCTTGAGAAGTTCATTGCTCGCTTCGCTGCTTATTTCCCAGTATATAACATAACGTGCAGGTTCGGTTGATGCCACTCATAATTCGTGTCAATTACCATGAAGAACAGCAAGATGCACGGTTTATCTTAAAACAGAATTGACACACACATCAAAACATAAACACGAAAATGCAATCAATCTTATATGTAATAGTCAACATATGCAAAAGCTTGTTAATTTCTCGTGCAAAGTTTCAAATAAATATATATGCATCCAACTCTCCACAACCATGTGGGAAAATAATGACATATGGGCGTTAAAATCATTCCCATCAAGCTAAATAACATTGTCCTAGACCACTCCCAGTATGCATTCAGACCCCACAACCTCACACCATATAAATCGGTCCTTTCCAGCCACAAGAAAAAAACACAAATAACTGCATTTGGCCTCAAAAAGCAAGTCATACACATCAAAAGGGTCCATTGAAGTATTGCACAACTGTAACTAGAAGACTTCAAAGATGAGACCTAAGCAAACAAAATGGCAGGAACAGAGAACAATAAGACATTGTTTCGGAGAAAAAGAACATGCCTGTTATTTACTACTCAAGGGTACTTGTCTCATCAAGTTTGAGGCATAAAAGTTGAGCATAGTTCTCCAAGGAGGAAACAACAACCCCTCATTTTTTTTCAGATTATGTATACAATTTGACAAAGCTAAATTCCCAATTCACGACTTTTACAATCTTAAGGACAAGTTCGGTATGCAATATTAGAGAGGATAGACACTACAGTGAACAATATTTTTCTTCCTTCATAAGAATTCATATAAAAAATGCTTTGATGAAACTCCATGGCCCATATTACCTTGTATCAACTAAAATAATGGCACCTCCAGACGTAAGAGATTTTCAGGGAAATAAAGAAGATAATACCCACATAACATCAAAACATAAGCAAATAAATAGATAAAGAAACTAGATTCATAAGATTTCAAGAAAAGCCCACGAACCCTGTCCGCTCTGCAATTCCTCAATCCACCTTGAGAAACCAAAATTCTCATCTCCACTCTCCAATCTACCAAGAAAACATTCAGATTAACAAAAAAGAAGGAAAACCATTAACCCACATAAACATATCCAAGAAAAATCTTTAAGTTCTACTTAAACATATGGGTACATAATTAAAACCTGAGACAAGTGGGTTAGCAGGAGATCCAGCAAGGCCATCCTTTAACAAAGCATAGAAAATGCAAATCCTGCCAGCCCACAAGACGGGGTCTCGAGCAAAGTGGCTTTAGTGGATGTAACATTGTTAAGTGAACTCTTACTTGATTTACTGAACCTCCAATCAAGAGATTCAAGACTGGGCAAAAAATGTGTTTTTGGCAAGTAAAGAGCAGGTTTTGTAGTTGGATTCTTGGAATAACAATATCAGTGATTGAGTGGCTCGCTGGTTGCAGTGTTTGAGTGGGTCGCCGGCATCCAGAAGAGAGAAGGAAGATATGGTTTGGAGCGTTTTCTGTGTTTTCCATTTTTGGGGGATTGGTAGAGGGGAGGAGGAAGAGACGGTTTTATTTTAAGCGTTTCCCGTGTTTTCTATTGTTTTGGGTGTTTTGCACAGAAAACGCCCAAAACGGTAGAAATGACATTTTGTGTTTTCTTCACAAACTTTTGTTATGTTTTCAAAAACACATTTTCGAAAATAAGGAAGAGAACGCGTTTTCAATGTTTTGAAAAATCGAAAACAGAAAATGACTTAAAAACGATAAAGAGAACAGCACCAGAGAAAATTTGTAGGTTGTTTTATGTTATATTTTAAGTCATTGTTTGGTCCTCTTTATTTCTAAGGGCTTGTTTGATCTGCATTCTGGAAGAATAGATTGAGAATGTGTTTGGTAGAGATTAAAATTGAAAAATAAACCGTTACTGTTAACTTTTATTAGACGAGTGAGATCCAATAACGACTATATTTTCAATTTTAATTAGATTTTGAACTATAACGAACACGCACTGATAGATAATGTGTGATTAAAAATGAAGGAATTTTTTTTGAGTAATGTGTAATATTATTTTATTGAAAAATGTATAATTAAAAATAAGAGAGAGAGTGTGTGTGTATTTTGAAAACATTCTTCAATAAAATAATATTACACGTAAATCCAAAACTTTTTTTTTATTTTTTAATCACATATTCACCATTAAAATACTATTTTAAAATAGGACTCAAATAGACTCTAAATATAAAACTCAGAAATTTGATTAGTTATTATAGTGTTCCTTCATTCCTTCACTTTCCACCTTCCACACTTGTTTTCCTGCATTCTATATTTACAAACCCAATTATATTACAAAATGTAAACTTCAACTTCAAATATAAGCTTCTTTTAATATTCGGAATTCGGGTTATCATCAATTGTATCGTCATGCACATCATAAAATAATGACGAAAAGAAAACAACATTTTGAATCAAGCTCTTCATTTTGAAGTTCGTGTAACAATCTTCAACTTTTTCATAAATATTTATTCAACGCAATTAAATTTTAATCTGCAAACCAAATATATATATATTTTTTAAAAAAATTGTGGTAATTTGAAATTAACGCGAGATGGGGATTGCAAAGATGAAAAGACATGTTGCCAAAATATCACGAGCATAAGTTTCAAAAATGATCCCTTTTTTTTTTTCTAGTGAAAAACCTAGTGGTGTGCACTACCCAATAATCTCGGAGTCTTTTTTGACATGTGACTGCATTTTCATGACCGTGGTTCGGCTCATGCTTAAGGATAATGCTGGGGGGAGCCACGTTGCCCCCCTGTTTGAACATGGCCTACGAGGCCTTGTTCATGTAGGGCGACTCGATGCTTAAATATGGTCCTACATTTTTTTTACGAGAATATGGCGAAGATGGTGGTATAAAAGCTTTCTTATCTTTTATCCTTTCTTATTTCCAATTTTTATACTTTGTCGTGTGGTTATTTTATCCGAGAAAATTTACTAAACACGCGTTGCTTATAAATTGTATTATGATTTGCATCCACTGTGCACCCATCCTCAAACTGTCCACCTAAACTTCAAACGAGTAATTTGCAGTTTAAAGAACAGTATCTTATGCAACCGGTAGAAAGAAAAATGTACAAGTGATCCAGAATAGAACTCTACGAGAGTCGAATTTCATCGACCCTTTGGATCGATAAATTCTGTAATAGCACAATTGCTTATCCAGGCATGCAATTTTCTCGAAATGACCATATTAGCCTTGTTACAGATTATATGGTCACCAAGAAGAACCTTAATCATGGGAATAAGCAGAGGTTAAACATTGGCAATAGAATGGAAATTTTGGATCGTACTCGACAATCATGGTCAATTTGAAGTTTCAACTAGAAATTTGTGCAGCATTCCAATGATATCATATGCTTTCTTGACAATCACGACATCTGTTATAAAATACAGAAGCTGAAGAGAGCAGAACAGCACAAGTAGAAGAAAAGAATCCAGAGTACAAAGGATGCACAAAACTACGTCCACAAATACGTTAAAACATGGAAATAACTTGCCACAAGACTTTCCACGAGCTTGATTTCTAAACTTTAACAACAACAATTCACACTGCGAATGAAAAGTTTCATACCCGAGTCTAAAATTAAAAATCTAATGTACAGATAGACATGACTCAAGGAATTGCACCCAGAGAGTGAAGGTCACTTGATTGGCCCTCTGCCTTCGAATGACCATTGTACATGTTCTTGATCAGGTCTTGAATTTTGCTGTACATCATCTGGGAAGGGTCACTTGTTCCCGCACTGCTCTGTGATGCCCTCGAACTCTCCTGAAGTTTAATCTTTTCAAACAAATATTGCTTCTCAGCTTCGGCCTCGTGCAATCTCTGTTTGAGATACCTGCTAGCGTAATCCTCTTCCGACTTCTCCGTCTTGGCAAGTGCAATTCTTTGCAACCTTTCAGCTTCTCTCCGAGCTTCATTAGCCTTCAGCTCAAACATATCAGCCTCAGCCTGTTTAAGCCTTACAATACTTTCAAGCTCATCGACTTGTATCTTCTTTCTCTGTCTTTCCATCTTTAATGCAGCAACTTCCCTAGCTTTATCCTTGAGCTCTTGCTCACAAGCGTCTACAGCCAAGCGGGCTTTTTTAACCATCCGCATCTTCTCCTCTGATACCATTTCCATTTTTCTAACAGCTTCCTGAACTACGTCAGCTATCTTGTTGAATGCTTCCTGGGGAGATATCATCCGCCCTCCTTCCTCACTCTCTTGATTCTTTAAGGGGTCCACCTCAAGCTCTGCAAAGGAAATAAACTCTTAAAAGAATGGCTCGAGAAAAGCAGAAATGTATATTCTATGTAAACAATTCTAAAAGCTATTCAGAGAAAAAAAATATATTATTCTCACAGATCTCATCTCCAGTGAAAATTCTGAGAGAGAGTTCTAGATTAAGCTGCTTACTTTCCTGAATTTAAATTTAAAAAATTGTATTTCAAACTGGAATTCACACATTCAAAAGATGGTCATACAGTTCTACAATATGAACAGAGGAATTGCCCTATCATAGACCAGCCCATGGTTGGGGTTCAAGCAACATGGTAAGATAAACATAAGCCTAAAATAACACTTCTCAAGTGGATGCAAGTACATGTCTCAAGTAATTTGATTTAATGTAATTCAAACTAGCATTCATTGTTTCACAAATAGTTCACACTTGACACAAACCCTAATCCCCTTAATGCAAAACCTTAGAACTGTATTCTGTTTCAGTAAATTTCATTTTACCAAAGATGGCCTAATTAAAGAAAAGCTACAAAAGGAATAAAAAAACTGCAAAATATGGATATGTTTCTCCAACACAAGTAAGAGTTTGGTTATTCATGTTATTCCATACAACATGACACAATATATGTCAATAATAGGTTATCAGTATGTTTTGTTCAAACTTCTCAAAATTATCTCAAGTGACCAGATTCTTAGTCCCAAGAAAAGAAAAAGAATTTACTAGTTCACAAGAAGGAAAATTTGAGAGGTGTGGTGCACCAAGTTAACATGTTTCTCTCAGTGAATCTTGTTCCTCCCTTCAAGTGATCAAAGTTAGAAGAGGATGCTACCTCGTACTTGCTAAAGAACTTTTAGCTAGCACCAAAACCATCACAATGCATCCACCACACTATGGCCTATTGGTGATCACCAATTTGACCTACACTTTGTATCCATAGTTACAGATTCTATAACTGAATATGAAATATGTTTGGTGGCAGAGCAACAAAAAAGCAGGTAAAGATACTTGTTTTTGCATTCATGTTGCCCACATAAAAATGTCAAAGCAATCAATATAGCTAAAAAGGGCGATGGTGAAACCACCTAGCAAATAAAGCTTACCTTGAAAGAACATTAAAATAGCTTTACAGGCCATGGGTTCTGTCTCCCCACTTTTCAGATTTTCAATGAGTTCATCACACTTCCAGTGCAATTTCCTGCCTCTTGGATCCTCACTCCCACGGAAAATTCTACTTACATAGTCAAGTTCTCTAATCAAAGCTTCCTTATCCCAGCTTGGTGCACAATGCTGGAAGATATCTTTCACCCAACCTAACAACTCAGATGTCCTGTTGCAAGCTCGGCATCTGAATAGCATTTCTGCTGAGCTAGCCCCATTCTTAACACAAGAGCCCATACCAATCTGAACATTTCGGATGGCACAATCTGTGTGAGTCCAATGAGAACACTGATCACAACCAATCCATCGACATGTGTTCACCTCAAAATCAAATTTGAGGCAGATCACACACATGCATAGGTTACAGAAACCATTTCTCTTAGAGCACATTTCACAAGTACAGTCCTCTGCTGGCAGTGCACTTCCACAGGCTATGTTTCTGCACCTCTTGTATAAGAAAATATCAATAAGAGAAGCTTGAGAGAGACTGACACTAGGGTGCAAAAATGCCTGGATTCCAGTCTTTATAGCAACTAAAATTTCTAACTGAACCCTGTGTGCCAGAATTAGTGTTTTATCAGTCAAATCACCCCTACTTTGAACTATCTTCTGCAGAAAAAGAAACTCTTCTCTTTGCTGAGAACCACCCAATCCTTCAAGAAATGATCGAAGCTCATTTTTAAACTTATCCAGGAACTCATCAGGAAGATTTTGCATTCTTTCTGCTATAATATCGACTCTTTCTCTGGCCACATCTCGCAGAGACATCTTATCTGAGCTTGAAATGCGCCGAACAACAGAATGTTCAGCAAAACCGCCCTCTCTTTCCTTCTCTTTCTCCAGTTTCTTTGCTACTAAAGCATCGGCAGTGGGCCAGGTTTCTCGCGAACTAGCACTTTCAGATGGGGATTCACGGACCTGATCAGAATTTGAGCCACGCTCCTGAAAATTTGGAGATCCACATGCATCTGGCGAGACTAGGGAGAGGGACGTCTGCAGTCCTCCAGGCCGTGGCTGTTGCCGTGGGGGCAGCATTGAGGACTGGTGATTGAAGTGAGATCCAGAAGATGTCCCCATCTGGAAATACCTTAAATGAATTTGAAGAGTAAAGATCAAAGTCCACTCAATTAACTATAAATTAAGGTCAATCTCAACTCAACTGTTTCTCCTTTTAATTAAACCAGTAATCTAAAAATTTATCATTAATTTAGCCACGGCCCAAGCAGGAAAAAGTAGCATTTTCTGTCATAATAATAGCTGTGGAAAAATTTATACACAACTTCTTTTGATCACCAAAATCAACTTCATTTGTAACACATATAGGTTATTCTGACTAAAAACAAAACGAAACGAAACCCTTCCTTACAATACAAAAGGATATTTCAATGAAAATCAAAGGATTGCTATTACTAAGGCACCAAAATTAAACAATTTAAACCTCTAAAACCAAAAGTCAAATATACTATCTTAGCTTTAAGAAAACGAAAGAGGCCAAGCAAGCAAAAATTAAGGGAGGAATTTAACAAGCAAATAAGTAAATTTCAGAACTTAAAGCTTGACGAAGAACAAGAATACAAAAACTGAAATTAGTTTACTCCACTCTTAATATATATGTCTCCTTCCTGTCAAATTGGGGAAAAAAAATTAAAAAACCAGCTAAGAACAACATAACACAACTCTAAAACAAACAACAAAATCCACAAAGTATAAAGCTGATAAATGAAGAAAATAAATGCCAAAATTCCATCAATCGCTTCAGAGAACAAGATCTAGCATCGATGAACATAATTCAACAACGAGCACATCTTCAAATAAAATAAAATGACCTAAAAGAATTTAAAAGAGAGAATCTTTTAACCTTGACGAGAGAATTTGAATAAATCTTGAAGTTGATAAGACTTTTTTTTTTTTTTTGTCCTTTTTTCTGCTTGAAACCCTAGCCTACCAAGGCATTTCGTGGAGGATCGAAGTCTTTGGTCTACCGTTGGGACCCGTTGAAGAGTTACGATGGAATAGAAAGGCAGTGATGAGATGATGACCGGATTGGCAAGTTGGTGGTATTGGCGGGTCCCGCATAAGCAACGTCTCCCTTCCCCGCGTGGTTGACTCTTTTTTTTTTTTTGGATAAATTTAAATTACTACATATGCTCTGGGTACTCTTTAAGGCAAAACAACAGTAGTGGGTGACATACAACCATTTCGGGCATACTCGAGCAAAAAAAATAAAAATAAAAATGTATCAACGAAATGAATTAATGACTCATAGCTAACGACTCCCAATGAATTAAAATATTTTGATACAAAGAAAACATAACTTTGTATACATATGTTTTAATTCGTATTACAATGCATTCAACTTGTGGTCTTAGATCCTCAAAAATCCTCATATTCCTTGTCATCCATATGTGATAAACGGTAGTACCAAGTACAATTCTCTTGACTTTACTCTGTCAAGTCGTGCCCTGGACTTCATTTTTAATCAATTTCAATGAGGTTGATAAAGTAGACCTATTACGTGTGATGGCCAATCAACCGCGAATCTGTCCTCAAACTGAGTTGCTGAATGGATAGGAAAAAAATAAGTTCTGTGCAGTTTCTTCCGTCTCTTCGCAAAATATGCAATTCTTGTCCAAAGTGTTTCTTATAGTGATTCTTGTATTGATCTAAGTTTCTTCCAAAATGTTTTCGAGCATTATCGCCTATTTTCTTTCAAAACACTTCGTCGCGAATTTATGGACGCAATTTAAAACGGCAATGTTGCAATGGCATAATAAGCCTATCTTTGGCTCTCGATTTTTCAAAAACTTATTTTTTTAAAACTCATCTCCAATTACACATTTTTTTCATAAAATAATTTTACATTTAAATCGATTTTTTTTAACTACACATTCTTCAAAATACATTTTCTTACAGAAATGAGGCTCAAACAAGACTAACATGGACAAACAAATTTATTTTATTTGATAAACTTTTAAGTCATCATTTGTTGATCTTACAAAGATATGATCATTACGATCGAGTGCTACAATCAACATCATTCACATCACTCTCGAAACTGGAAAATTAGTAATTTAACTTGAAAAAATATAAAAATTCACACAAGCTCGGCCTTGAGCGTTAATATTAAGTAAAATGAATTAAACAATTTATATTTGTTTGGAGCAAGTAATAATTATTTCGATCTCAAAACTTTGATCACTACACAGTGACAACCATTTCAATTTCAAAATTTAGGCCAATAACGTTCCTATTTGCAGTGTTCGATAGAACTTGGAGCCGGTTTGATTGGCCAATTTTTTTCATGGAAAATAGAATTCAAATTCTGTTTCCCACACTTTAGCTTGTTTAATGGGTTTTTTTATTTTTTTCAAGGAATTCATTTTCTTGCTTTTGTTTCTCACGTGTGCTTTTCCTTGATTTTTCAAGTTACTTTTTTTTTTTGGGAAATGAAAACAAATTCTATGGGCAAATTGTTTAAAAAAAAAAAAAATCTTTTTAATGAACAATTTTCATGAAAAATAAAATCAAACTGACTTCAAAATATCCAAAATTTCAACATTTTTTGGTGAAAAATTATACCAATCAAACACAATTAATTGACAATTTTCAGAAAAACAATTCCAGGCAATTCAATTCCATGAAATTTATTTTCTTTTCACCCGAATTACACCCTTGCAATCAAACGGACCCTTAGGGCTCATTTCAATCTCAAAACTTAGGGTCATTAGTTCACATTATTGAACACTAAAATATTAAGCCATGTTTGGTATCCATTAAAATTTTCATTCTCATTATTCTACTCATTTTCAACAACCACACATTTTTAATAAAAAAATATTTTTCATCATATCAATAATTTTTCTTTCTTTTTCAACCACACATTCTCCATCAATCAACTATTTCAAAATACATTCTTCCAAAATAATGTGGCTCAAACACACCATAAGACACAAAATCTATACTTGAGCTTATAAGTTCTAGCATAAAGAACCTACGCTAAATCTTGTCATTTAAATCGTGCATATGCATTCAAAACATTTCAAAAGTGTGCATTAGAAGGATAGCTTGAAGATTTTCGTCTAAAAATTCGTTAGTTGACCAAAATTCAATCTCCTAGCCTTATTTGACCAATTTGAAAAAAAACAAATGATAACTCCACATATTTCAACCTAAAATACAACATTAATCATCTTTTCCCAAAAAAAATTAAATTAAATTTTCAATCAAGAATCATATGTATTTGTTGTGTTCAACAATTAGAAGGTGGAGCACAACTAACATATCAAAGTAAGGTGGGTGGGGTTCAATGAGGTACCCTATTTTCCCTTCACAGGAAAATTTTCAAAAAAATCTTATGGCGCCCCTATGAAGTCTAATAACTAGAGAGTGATGATTAAGTCCCTGTTTGAACCAAATTATTATAGAATGAGAATGAAAAATATAGTCGTTATTGGGGCTCACACAAGAGATAAAAAATTTGAATTTAAATATTGATGTGATGTATAAAGGTCATATTTTTCATTTTAATGAAATAATAGTGTAGATCAAACGGGACCAAGGTTTAACCAGTTGGCCCCCAAATCAAAAGATTCAAACTTGGAAGCATATATGTGTAGCAAACATTGAAGTTAAATAAAGTGCATGCCATGAAAATGGCAAGGGCCAAGGATGCCTGATTTTGAAATTTATTTTATCCCGCTTCGTTGTTAACTCAAAAAGGCATTTTTTCGAGTAAACAATTCTTCGAGCCCAAACCCCGTTTGATAGGCTTTTTAGAAGTCAAAAACTTTTTTCTAAAACTAAAAAACTATTTTTAAACATGTTTGAATATCTGTTTAAAAATGTTTTGTCTAGACAAAAGAATTTTTACCGACCTTAAGTAGCTTTTTTCATGAAACTCTTCTATACACAATAATAGAAACCATGTCAAATTGGCTATTCACCAAGTTTATATATATATATATATATATATATATATATATATATATATATATATATATATATATATAACTCTCCTCAATTTTTCAAATAAGTAATATTTGATTCTCCATTGTGATGTTATTGATATTTGAGTAGGGTATTCAATTGACCGTGGACTGAAATACATGAAAGTAGTGGAATTAGACTCGAATTGAACAGAACGGACTAGCTATAAAAATCCAACTTTAGATACTTTTGAGCTAAGAAGCGAAGTATTTAATTTGGTTCTTAACTACTATTTACTTTTCCTTCTTCATTTTGTTTTCCTTTTTACTTAGACCCTGTTTGATAGTATTTCTTTTCTATGGAATTAGGAATTGGTTTTCCATTTTCCACACTATTACTTGTTTGACAGACAAAATTTTCTTGGTAAATGGTTTTCCACCCAACCTTCCTTTTGGTCATTTTTCTTGATTTTGTAAGAAAACCTTTTTACACCACTTAGGTGGGAAAAGCTTTTTCTAGACAACTTTTTTCATTTTTTTTTTTAATTTTTTTAAAATTTTTTGCAATAGAAACAAATTATATTCCTTTAATGGACAATTTTCATTTAAAACAAAGTCAAACGAACACCAAAAAAATTATACTAATCAACTACAATTAATTGACAATACTCAGAAAAACAATTCTAGACAATTCAATTTCTTGGAATTCATATATATATATATATATATATATATATATATATGTTACATTTACATTAGAATTAAATAAAGGGGAAAATTTTATGTAATGGATTCAATTTACTTCAATGTGACTCATGCACCATACTTAGAACATTAAGCCATGTTTGGTGTAGATTAAAATCTACTAAAAATTAAAAATCAAAGTGAATAATGAATTTAATCACAAATTTTATCGAACCCACAATTTTAATCTGCACCAAACATGGGCTAAATAAGGTCCAAGAATGATGATCATGAAACAAAAGTGATGCACTTTCATACAACTCGACTTACGCTAGAAGTAACAATATGTTAAAAAGTGCTCAAAATTTCCATAGAATCAAAAGCTGATGTTCTTTTACAGATGGAGAGAAGTATCGATATCAGAGTCGAAATTCTCATTTTTGATCAACGAAGAACAAGTTGAGGGAGTGTCGACGAGCCACGAAATGGCGCCACGTGGGACCTCGACCCCACGGAAACTCGATGACTTGATCTGTACCGTATCCGGGAAGAGGGAAAGAGAAAGTTGGCAATCCGGCTTGTGACCAAACATCAAAAGTTCTGAGCTAAAACACGATATATTTACTGGCTCGTAATTCAAGATGGGAGAACCATAACGACTTTCGGATTCAGACAGTATTCTTAAGAGCGCTTTCTCCTGTCGCATTTCCTTCATTTTTTCCAATCGTCTGAACCTCTCTTGCAACAAGGCAATGGAGGAAAGAGTGCTATGATCAGTTTCCTTAACCATTTGTTCGGAGAAATTAAGAAACTTATGTCTCTATATGGATTTTTACCAGCATGGCTATATATAGAGCGTCAGCAAGGTTAGAATAGTCTTTTCGCTATCGTTTATTACAAATAAAGGAGTGAGATAGAGAAGGGAGAATCGGCAAGAATAGCATAAAATCCAAGAGGAAAGGGTTAAGTAGCCAATCTAAGAAAGTACTTTGTTTTGGTGTATGGCCAAAGTGGAGCTAAAGAAGAAAAGGGTACGAGAAAAAGTCCAAAATGAGATTAAAACTAGCACATGGAAGGGTGCGTTTGGAGGAATAATAGGTCGGGTCGATGCTCTGTCAAAATGCCTCTTTGCACATCAACTTTAAACCCTTTTCCCCCAACTCATCAAGAATTTTTCCCGTTTTTTAAAATTCGTTTTTCTCAAACTCATTTCAACCACATATTTCATGAAACTAGAGCTTTTATCAATTAAATATTTCATTAACTTTCATAAAAATCTACTAAATCCTTGTTTGGTTATGCTGAAATATTAGATTAATAGAGAATGTGTAGTTGAAAAGGAAGAAAAAGTTATTGATACGATAGAAAATATTATTTTATTGAAAAATGTGTAGTTAAAAATGAGTAGAAAAATGAAAATTTTAATGTGACCAAACAAGGGCTAAATCAAAGATTTCATGGGACCCAAAATTTTCGACCATACATTCAATCTATATACTAAAAATTTCATTTTTATCCCAATTAAACCCGGGCTTATTTTATTTTTTTTTCTATCAACTTGTACTTTTTTTCTTTAGTTGTTTCGACCTTGGAAGCTTGTGTTTGGAGGGTAGAGAAAAGAAAAAGGACAAGCATTAGAAGTGGAAATAATCTAAGGAGGCTATGATTCTTTGATTGAAACTTCAATAAGACTATGATAGTAAAAATAAAAAAATAAAATCTAAAACATTCCCTCTTTATCACCTTGATAAATGCAAAAACAACAAACATTCTTTCTTTCTTTCTCTCTCTCTTTCAATTTCTCGTTTTGTCTTGGTCCCATTGGAAGAGAATGGCATGCATGAAAGAAAGCTGCATATGATAGGATGCTTTTGAATATTTTAATGGGGGCAGAAAGGAGTCACCCCACCCCACAACCACCCCCACTCCATTATTGACTAGTATTATTTTAGAATGTCCAACTTTGGAAAGTGTAAAGAGAGAATAAGAGTGGACAAGGCGTGCATCAATTGATAAACACACAAATACATACAAAAAGTGTGTATATACTTGCATTGGATGGAAGTAAATTAGGCGTATCCTAAGGGGGTTTTGTCACCATTCTGGTGTTAACATGTTTCTAGTTTGTTGCTTGCACCATAGACACCATTCATGTCTATAGTTATTTAGGTGTTTTAATTAAGAACCGCCCTACTTGTACCGGCGGTGGGTGACAAACACCCTGACCGGCCCCTCACAATAGGAGGCCCACATTTTTTTTGAAATTTTTTATTCGTATGGGATCAGCATCATGTGAGAGTTTGTCAATTTTTTTGTCAAATAATTTTGTACAACAAGCTTTATACTTTGATTAAATTAGCCTCAATTGCACAAACATTCTTGATAATTTCAGTTGTTTGAATATAGAATAAGTGACATGGTGAAAGCTTATGGAAAAGAACAAAAATTGAATATGAACATTCAAACTTATTGATTCGCTCACTAATTGGGAGAAACTTTCTCACCGAATTTTTATTCTAAAAAAGTTGACTATCGTTAAGATGTACAATCCTTTTTTAAAGATAATGAAGAAAATGATAAAAATCGAAAGCCCTAATCTTCAGGATCAATTTGCAACAAACGAAATTATTTAATAAAGAAATACTAAAAGAAAAAAACGCATTTCGGGATTCCTAAACTAGGAATTTGGCCGAAAAATTTGGTCGAATTGAATTAAGAACTTTGCTCGTCAGGCCGTTTCTACTCAATTGACCCAAACTTATCCAAAAACGCACACTCTGAATTTATTTATTTATTTTTTTTGTCTATGGCGATCTCACATTTTCATGAAATCTTCATCTTTATGTGATGCAAAAAGGGTCTTTCAAATTAATTAATATTAGGTTTAACTTTTATTTACGTTTGGTAACATACAAGTAACGCAACATGTGTTTATATCTGGAATTTTGCTTCTTGTTTTGGATCGTTTATATAGTGGCACGATCGATGGATTTGTCTTTGCATATGTATAATTGATTCTACACTACGTGCTCTCTCTCCCTCTCCCTTCAGATTTCATTTTGAAAAGTAAGAAATTCCGCATATTTTGACAAATTCAAGGTAAAAAATGGGTTGCTCCCTCAGCAAACTATCCAAGAGGATTTCTATTTGTTCACACTTGGGACTTTGGCTAAACATAAAATTCAGAAAGTCCATTCCAGGTGCTTCAACTTAGAATACATTTATAACTACAATTACACATTCGAGTAGCGATCCCTACTAATCAACACGCTGAGTTCACCAACTTGATATGGCATGACAAGTCATTGTTAATGTCAATAAATGAATACGAACAAGATAAAATCTCTGCTCAACTCGAGCACGGTAAATAGTAGTGAAGATTTTTAGATTTACGACCGCATCATGACAATAGTGTAGGAAATTAAAATGAAAAGTGACAAAAGGTAAAAGAGAGATGGCAAAACTCATATTTTTCATTACCAGTGAATCAGTTTATATATACAGGAAGGAGCTTTTAATAAGCCCTTAAATCAAGGATAAAATTTGATATTATTGATACTAAATAGAATACATATCAAAGATAAATATGGAATGTAAATATTTGTAATTGGTAATGGTTGATTTCGTCTAATACACCCCCTCGAGTTGGAGCATGGAGATTACGAATGCCCAACTTACTAACCAAGGAAGTGAAACTGGTTATTGCCTAGAGCTTTGGTGAAGATGTCAACCAGCTGTAGATCAGAAGGAACATGTGACATAGTGATGGTGCCAGATTTAATGCAATCGCGAATGAAGTAACAGTCGATCTCGATATGTTTCACACGTTCATGATGAACTGGGTTAGAAGGAATATGTATGGCAGCACGATTGTCACAATGAAGTTGAACAGAAAGGATAATTAATCGTCAAATCATGAAGCAAAGTACAAAGCCAAATGAGTTCACAAGCAGTAGTAGCCATGGAGCGATATTGAGCTTCAGTTGAAGAGCGAGATACAATAGTTTGCTTCTTGGTTTTCCAAGAAACGGGAGAATGGCCAAGAAAAATAAGATAACTAGTAATCGAACGACGAGTGAGAGGACAACCAGCCCAATCCGAATCACAATAGTTATGAAGATGAAAATTAGATTTGGAGTAAAGAAAAAGACCTTGACCAAGAGCAAATTTGAGGTAACACAAGACTCGAATGGTTGCCACCCAATGCCCATGTCTTGGTTGATTCATGAATTGAGAAAGAATGTGGACTGAATAGCAAAGCTGCTCTGGTCTGGTGATGGTTAAATAAATGAGTCTCCTAACTAGACGACGATAAGTAGATGGATTATCAAGAATAGCGTTATCATCTAATGATCTAATGCTAATTTGTTATTCTGCTCCATAGAAAATAACATAGTTTGGTACCAAGCAATCATGCCTCGTGTAGTATATCCATGTATATTTACGTTGAGATAAGACTATGCTATCAGGAGATCGAGCCACCTTTAATCCAAGGAAATATTTGAGAGGACCGAGATCTTTAATGTGAAATCGGGTGTCCAAATATTCTTTAAGAGGAGTCGTGTGTGTATTGTTGTTGCTAGCAATAATAACTCCATCCACATATACAAATTGTGACCTATAATTTTTTTGATAATGTGTGACCTAAAAAAAAATTGTAACCAATAATTTGATAATTTGTGACCAATTAATTTGATATTTTGTAATCATGAAATAAGTTGTGGATCATAGAATTTGTGATTTGTGAAAAAAAAAAAATATATATGTGACCAATTAATTTATTAATTTGTGATCAAGAAATAAATTAAGAATATAAAATTTGTTGTTTGTGATTGTGACGTCTATAATTGTGACAAATACATAAATGTGACTATAAATTATATAATATTATGACCATAATATATTTAATAAATAAAATTTAAATTAATATCTTATTTTTGAAAAAGTAAACCTTCTTTCTTAAATTTGAAATATGTCATACTTAATGTCTTACTAATTAAATTTTCCCAATAAAAAAAACCAACAAATATGTAAAAAAGGCCCCCTAAATTGAAAACCATGTTAAAAGCCCAATTAAATTATTATAATTTCTAAAAGATTGATTAATTAAAATTTTATTTGACAACAATTTTTTTGATCGATTCTAACTTAGTTCAATCTTTATCCAAAATAACTTTTTTCTTGAGTTTAATACACACGATTAATTACAAGCTATTAAATGAGTCCAATATTATTATGGTAATATGATTTAATTTGGAAAGTAATACATATTACTCTAATGAGTTATAACTTGAATTTGATTTATTCAAAATAAATTTTTCACAAGTCCACAATGTCCATAATTTGATTTATCGAAAATAATTTGAATTTGCTACTTTATCTTTTGAATTGTACCAAGTCTTTGTTTAGAATGTAAATATATTATTTATTTATATAGTAAAGTATTTTTACACTTGTAAATTTTTGTTTTTATATTTAAGGGTCTCACAATAATAAGTCACCTATAACTTCAAAATTTTCAAGGCCAGCCTTGCTAGCAAACACCCTTTGAAGAGGAAATATATATATATATATAGAGCTCATTAGTTATTTTTCTCTCTAAAAACCCTTCTCCATGACAAGCATTCCGAGGTGTGAGAGTACTCATTAGCAGGACGTTTAGCAGATATACTCGCATTACAAAACAACTCATTGAACATTGCATCGACCACAAACTTACAAGTACGTTCACGACATTTATGCATAGAGGTCACATGAACGGAATTCACACGCTAGAAGTTTATCGAACTAATCAAATTATAAAATAAATTCATTAAAAAACATTCACCGCCACATTGGCAACCACACTACATAGATCACAAGATACTATTACAGGTCATATATACTTGAAATCGAGTTATTAGTAGCCACCCAACAAAGTTCACAAGATACTGATATGGTCGCATGAAATTTTTCTAACAAGCATAATCATAAGTTACATAATAACGGGAAAGAAAAGTTTCATGCCACATAATACAATAAGTCCATGTTTGGTATTCAAGTCAAAATCAACAATTAATTTTAACATATGTTTGACACCCATTTAGGAAGAAAAATTGGTTTTTGAATAGCGATTTATGGAAGAATGTGTGGTTCAAAAATAAGGAGAATTTTTGAGTTTGTGTGTAATATTATTTTATTGATAGAATGTGTGGTTGAAATGAAGAAAGAGAAAAAAATAAAAATGGAAAAAAAATGGGTGTCAAACATAGGCTTAATCGCATATTTCATAAGATCTACAACTTTCAACCACATATTTTATCAACTTTAATCAAAATCTATTAAAAATATAATTTTAATCTCCACCAAACAGGGTCTAAAGGTCATAATATTACTGAAGAGGAGTCGCATTCATACTACAAAATTATAGTCATTGAGGTTTATGGTGGATGGGTTCATTGTCTTCAAAGAGTGTTTTTTATTTTTTGGATTGGATTATGTTTCAAGCCCAAGGATTTATCAATCTTGGACTTAACCATGTTGGTTCCTTGGTAGGCCTGACATTTTAAACACTAGTAATAATATTAGCCTTTTTCAATTATGTTGCAAAAATAGCTAAAAAAGGAAATATTTTGAACATATTAAAAAAACATTATTTTATATATACAAGTTTGGGTTTGAAATTCAATTTTATTGCAGAGTTATGCTACGGGTACATAACTCGTAATATAAAGGTGTACATAGTCCCCCCCCCCCCCCTCCCTATTGGAGGGGGCGCCTGGGCCCGCAGGTGCCCCTCTAATAGGGAGGCACATTTGTACATTATATGAATGGTTATGTTACGTGTTATGTACCCGTAGCATAATTCTTGCATCAAAATCCGTAGAGCATCTAGCCTTCAGTGTCGACCTAAATTTACCAAAAAGTTACTCAAAACAAGCTAGAGTAGGACCTCGTCTACAGTAAATAAAAATGATTCCTTTTGTATTCATTCACTTCTCAAGCCCATTAATTGGGTTTAATCATTATTTGCTTGGTGATCGAGACACTTAGTTATTCGGTATTTCTGATATTCAGTTCGGTCCATTTCAGGCATTTCGTAGAATCAATTTCAGGTATTTCGTTGTTTCCAACTTGTTCGAGGAAAAATTAGTAAATTTTTTAATTTGAGAATTTTAATTACGTGCGATTGTTCTTTAGCGAAGTATGTTGGATCAATACATATGAAGAAACATTTGAAGTTGACAGTCTTGAAGTGCAATTTATCGAGTAAAAAAAGGGGGTCCAATTGATGTACCGCATTATTTGAAGAAAATAGATAGTTGTTTTTCAAATGCTTATACTGTTAATAATTTTTTTTTTAACCATGTTGGTTATGGTTGCATTTGTAGAAGGAAGTTTATCCAAATTAAAGTTGATTAAAACTTATCTGTATTGATTATGTCATGGGAATATTGAAACGATTGACGACTATTTTATCAATTAAGAAAGAAATTGTTGAATAACCGCAGTGCAAATGGTATTTAGTAATCGTTTAGAACATTTTATTTTTTATTATTGATTAATATAAATATTTGAATATTTTATTTTATTTGACGTTTTATTATTTAGTTTTAGGTTTAACAAATTTATTTTCGTAAAACTCTTATTAATGAAAAAAACTAAATCAAAACTAGTTTAAAAGTCTAATTTCTAAAGAAATGATGCTATGCGTACATGGGACCCAAAATTTTTCCCAACTTGTACTGGGGGGACATATGTCCCCGACAGTGTACAGGGCCAAAACGTAAAGGGGGACCCACGCTAATTTTTTAAAAAAATACATGCGGGCCCCCTTTGTGAGGGGCATGTACAACCCATGTGAATAATGCTTCTTGAGTTTATGGCTTTGAAAATCCTAGGTCCTAGGTATATTAAAAGCTGATTGACAAAATTGAAGGCTCCCAGAGTGTATCAAACCAAATTGATATCTGATTTTTAGTAGTAAAATTTAGACCCGTTTGGGCTCCGTTATTGTAGATTATAATGGCGGAATAATAATTTTTTTTGGAGAATATGTGGTTAAAAAAAAAGAAGGAGATTTTTTAAAATTTACGTGTAATATTATTTTATTGGAGAATGTGTAATTGATAAGAAGAAATAAAAAAAAATGAATTTTAATTTAATATGAGCTAAAAAAGGGCTTAATAAAATTTGTTGAGTTTCATTAAGCCCCAGTTTGACATCCTTAAAATTTTTTAAAAAAATTTGTTTTGAATAACGCATTTAGGATAATGTGTAGTTAAAACATAGGAAAATGTTTTAGATTTTCGTATAAAATATTTTATTTACGTGAATTTATTGTTGAAAGTGAATATAAAAAAATAAATTAAAGTAAAGTAAAGGGGGTCAAAAAGGCGTGTTTAAAAATAAATTTGAATGAAAATTATTTTAAAAAATAATGATCAAACGTGGAATAAATTTTAAGCAGAAATTATTTTAATTTTATGATTTTTGGTCATGTGCCGAATTTCACGAATTGACTATTGTAAATTCATCTACAGTCGTACGGAGATTTAGAATTGGTCTGCTCACTTCACGTTTTGTTCGAAAAGTCGGTCAATTTTGATCTGCAGATGTGGGCGGCCGTCTAAAAAATTATTTTTAATTATTTTTTTTTTATGCGAAAAATGATTAATGAAAGATATTAATTTAATTGTTGACTTTGATTTAGATTAAAAAAAGATTCTGATCAACCCAAACAGACCCTTAGAAATAAAAACTACCCTTATCATATTAGCAAACTAAAATAAATTATCTCGACCGAAGAAGGTGGGGACGGTGGGGTCCTCGGCCCCACTTAAATTTTTCATAGTTAAATTAGAACCCCGACGAATTACTCTCATTATAAAAGATGAACTTAACTTGAGTAAAGGACCAGAATTTCTCCTACTTGATTAAAAGTAAAATAAAGTGGATCGTTAAAATATTTGCTTATTAGTTTAATAATGGATTAATATTGATGGATAAAAAAAAAGTTAAAACAAACAGGGTTAATGATTGAGGCATTTTCCAGGGATTGAAGTGGCAGTTCTTGATTGGCAATGTTTTCTTTAGTTTTTATTTATACGCCAATGAGAAAATGCCGAGTGTATGCGCGTATTTTTTTCCTGTCAATTACCCTATTGGTATAGGAAGATTTTGGCAAAGTTTGGACTAGTAACTTTCCATCACCACCTTTTGACCTTTATTCCGTTCATAGTGGAAAAAAAATATCCTTCCACATAATGATAATTAATGGTGATTTTTGCAAATGGAACCCACATACGAATTAGGATAGCTACTATCTACAACTTTGGTTAGGTGAGATTTGAATGTTGATGTGGAGTCTGATTTTTTTTTTTTTTTTTTTTGTCATTATCGAATCAAAAACTATCAAGTGCAGAGACTGATATAGCCACCCACACACGCAAAAGGCCCTTTTTTTTTTTTTTTTTACAAACAGTTTTTCATGTGTAAAATTTTTTTTTTTTTTTCGCGTACTAGCCCGATTTGAAATTTTGTTGCCCGATCTTGGATTCAATTCTGGATCTATCCTGCTCAAGTGTATTTTGACATCATTTTTCTGTACACGTAGTAGGGCTGGTGTAAAGCCCGAGTGAGATAAAATAATGTTATTTGTATATTGCAGTTCACATATTGTACATGATTTGATTATACCAACTAACCTTTTTTTTCCTTCCCTATCTTTTGCTCTTTCTTCCTTTTCCATGTCTTCATTCTCTGCATTAATCTGTAAATCATGATGTACAAATAAAGATTACGACATTGACTGTTGAATCCACTTTTACACTACTCCTCATCAAACCTTATCTCAACTAATACCTGTCAAATTAACATAATAAAGTTGGGTTCACTTTACAAATTCCAGGGTGGTGAGTTGCATAAAAGTAATTGAGGGTTCACTTATTTTACTTTACTCAAATTTCTGGGTTTACTTCCTAATGGAGTTGAGACTTTGCCCTGTTTGGTTTAAAAATTAAATATTTAGTAAATTTTGATAAAAATTATTAATTGACTTTGGAGAATTATCATTGGGCCAATAGCTGTTGGATTTGACATCAAAACCTGAAAATGACAAAGGAAAGGGAATTGTATTTATTCTGACCGTGAGATTCTGACATAAGCGGTTGTTGCTTCGTTATCCTTTATAAAAATAAGGGATAATTGTAGCAGAGGTCCAAACCTTTCAAATAGTTCCAAATTTTTCCCTGACCTTTCAAATATTTTTTTTTCTTTTCTCTAATTTCGTTTTAACTTATTTTAATGTAGTAAATTGAAAGTTACCATTATGCCCTTTACAAAAAATATAAAAAAAAAATGTGATCAAACTCAATTTCTTGATCAACTAACAAATATGTTGATGGAGTCCGTCCATTGGGATTTCAGTCGCAACGTTTCGAAAGGTTAGGGGTGACGATTGCAGTGAATGAAAAGTCAGGGGAAAGTCTATTTGAAAGGTTTAGGGCCTTTGGTACAATTATCCCTAAAAATAAATGTTGTACAAAATTTATTTTACATTTTTATTATATTTATAGTGCAAATTAAATAATGGAAAGTAACATATGTTGAAATTTATGTTGCTTCTTGGAACGTGGCGGATTTCAATAAAAACCCCATTCTTTCATTTTATTACACATACAGCCAACGGAGTCACCGTCACCCGTTGTTGAAAGGGGACTGACCAATTAAAAAGTCCATTCAACATTAGGTCTATAATAATTCACAAATGTTTCCCCTCACCAACTCGATTATAATCTCTTATTTTCTTGCACTCCTATTGGTTGATGGATTGTTGATGATATTGTTTTAGAATTCAGTGTGGACTATTATGTCAAACAAGGCCTCTTTTTGAGTTTTGATTGCTTCATCGTTATGTCATCTATGTCATTTGTGTAGTCTAATAAATTTATGACTTGTTACTGAATTATAAGTAGCAGTTTACTTTCTACTTAAGTAACAGAAGGTTCGTATTGGTTCCAGCAATGATCGTGTAGTATATTGGTTTAAACTTCACAAAATATCTTTGCATTGAATTTTCTAAATTGTGACGGCATCTCGCTTTAAGCTATGTACTTGATCTTGTTTGACTAGAGACCTTAAATAACTAATTTTCATGTCATGAGTTTTGCATGGAATTTATTTCATGTCCTCGTAGTTTGTTGGTTAGTAAACAAGTCGCGTGTTTAAAACTTCTTCTCGATGTTTTACACTAAGCGCCTGTCTGGGAGCGCTGTTTATGCCAAAAGAATTGATTTTTCAACTGTTGGAGAGGGAATATAGCAGCCATTGTTGACTTGGGCTCTCACATGTGGGACCCATCTGTTGAAAAAAAGGTCAATTTTTTGGTTAAAATCTGATTAATAGCTATCCCAGACAGCCCATAAGAAAGATTGGCTTCGTAAACTGCTAACCTAAGTACGACACAGAGCCACCTACAACGTGAAGATTTGTATGAATCGATCTTATTCCGTTCCAATTCATTCTTGACACCTTCCAAGAAAAATATCGAATTGGATCCCAAATTGATTGGTTGGTGTGAGCTTATCTATGCAGTCGTGCATACTTCATATATGAATTCCTTTTCAGAAAGATCCCGAATTTTGTACTTTTGTTGGGCCTCCGAGATCCCTTTCAATGATCTATATTGCGTTGAAGGGATATTTATTTAGTCCAGTTTGGTAAAAAATTAAAATCAAGATTTTAATCTAAATTAAAGTAAACAATTAATTGTAACCATATATTTTATGGGATCCACAACTTTTCAATCACACATTTCATCGATTTTTATCAAAATCTACTAAAATTCTGAATTTAATCTTCACGAAACAAGAAACTAATTTGATCAATTGCGCAAAGTCAGCGTAAACTTGGTTTTTTTTTTTTTTTGGTCTCAAATTATAGACTACTTTTCTTGTTGAAAAATCCAATAGTTATAATTCTTCAACCTTTATTTATAATATGCCTCCATTTATAATGTATTTGTAGTTGTCAACAAATATGAGAATATATTATTCTTCAATTTTTAATTATATGTTTTTAATTACTTGTTGAAATAGAAATAAATTTATCTTTATTGGACTACAGTAAAAACCCTATAAAATAATAATGTTGTGATCGAGAAAAAATGATTATTATTATAGAGGAGTTATTAATTTACCGATAAATGAATGCTTATTATAGAGTATTTTTATATTTTTATAACTCGTATTTTATTTAACCATAACAATGTAGAAAATTAAAAATAAATATTGAATGTGGTGGAATTGAAAATTTAATTGGAAGCACACTAAGAGACATATACATACATTTATTAAAGATGAAACATTAATGTACACGAAATCTCTTATCGACAGAGATATTATTCAAGAGGTACTCAATCCACCTATCAACGTTGATCACGATTTAGATGATAGTTGTGGTTTAATCAATTGTTTATTCAAAATAGGCATTTCAAGCCGTCGTAAAATTAAATAATTAGTTTGTACAATAAATTTTATATATTCATTGAGTTTTAAATGATCTCAAAAAAATTATTATCTTATGCATTTATCGCTGTTACTAGTTTAGTACATTGATTTAAGTCGGAAATAAAAAAAAAAAATTGATTATTTAAATGAAAATTTTAATTTATCGAACATTCGTTTATCGAAGTTTTATCGCGTGATGAAGTATGATTTTTCTAAAAATGACTGGGCACCCTTTCTTGGCATAAAACTTGCAACCAGTATTCGCCGAGTCCACTTCTTCATTCTTTGACGGTACTAACTACAACGGTATCCGTAAAAGTCTACACATTTATCCAGGGGCACTTGCGTAGTAACGCCATAAATGAAGGGCATTAGTTGTTCCTTTCTCAGCTACTCGCCTACAACTACATAAAAATCAGACATTATTGTACTCGGATTCTTCATTTTCAGCACAAGACAAAGTGTTCCTCTCTCTCTCAAAATTGGAAACAAAAGGATCAATCTTTCCCACGGTATGTAAAGCAAAACTTACCTCTAATTTTTCGCTTACTTAATTCTATTCTTGTTTTAATGAATTAATGGGGTGTCTTTAGTTGATCGTTCAAAATTTGTTATAGATCTGTATTGTTATGAGGTTATGATTTAATTTCATTTATGATGTGGGTTGATGGGTTTTTGACAAAATCTTGAAGGAGTGGGTTTTCTTTTTAATTAGCTTCATTTGTGATGTGGGTTGATGGGTGGATGCTGAAATCTTGAAAGAGTGGTGATTGTTTTATTCTTCTTGGGAGTTTTGCTTTCTTGATTTTTCATTAAGTTCTGTTATTTGTTCAAGAGTTTAACTACAAATCTTTACATGTAAGAAGGTGTTGGAACTTGGAAGGATTTTTTGTATTTGTTCAAGTTTTTGTTGATATATTCTAAGTGAATGTGTGAGAAGGTGTTGGAAGGAGCTCAGTATCTTTACATGAATTGTACTTCAATTCAGGAGTACTCACGATGAACGGGCGACAAGCATAGGCTAAAAGTTAGGATCCCCTCATGATGTCGAGGGAGTTACAAGTGCATTTTGTTTCTTTGTTGTCATCAAAATAAACTCCGACGAACTTTATGCTCTCATACTTGGCAGCTAACAGAACCTTGTGCTTTCCTCAGTTTATTTGCCATGTTTGGTCGCCTTGTTCCAGATATAGATCGAACAAGGAGTTATGTTATCTTTGAACTCCTGTAAAATTTTCCATTTTTCTCATTAAGAAGCTTCTCAGCCGACTACTATTTGTGCGATTATAGTCACAACGTGATTCTTTTAGCGAGGATTCATGATTACATTCATAATCAGATGTTGTCAAGCCTTCGAAACTATGTACTTAACCTGATGTGTGATCTCTGTTGTTCAAGTGCACTTATCGTGTGTTCTCTTTAATGGCAGATTTCTAACATAAAGGTCGAACTTTCAGAGGCTAAGTTGCTAATTTGGCCAAGGAAATATCTCCCTGCTAAAATAGATGTGGCTTCTGTACATGTATTGAGACAGGTTGAGCTTACCTTTACTAAGTCAGTGGCAATAGAAATCGACCGAATCAACTTTTTGAAGCTGGTACTACTATTCTGTTGTATGTGCTAAATCGAAATTATTGGCAACTATTTCTTGAAATGCAAGCATCCCAAGAACCTAAAACATCGTCCAGTGTCCACAGTTTGTACCATCAATCTATGCCGCAGATTGAGCCTTATTGCTTTTCTCCTTTGCAAGTTCTGAACAGCAATTCAAGTGGTAATAGAAGTCAAGGGGCTGAAGTTTCTTTTCAAACTTGCACTGAACACATCTTCACCTTGGAATCAACACCAGCACCAGATGACGTTGTCTATAATTCACCTTCTGCAGTAAGTGTCTCTTCTAACAGGAGCCCATTTTCTCCTCAATGTTCTCTATCGTATGTGTCTGATGTCCATCATTCATCTGATAATACTTATGGTTCACCATTAAGTGGGTATTCTGGGGTTGATGATGACGACAAATTGATGCATGCATTCATGGAACTGAGGAATGAATTGTTGGGGCCTCAATCTGATGTTGATGACAGTTGCTCCTTTTACGGTGTAGCCCCACAAACTTCTTCCTCGAGTAGGTTCGAACGAATCTTGGAAATGGCCCCGAACATGGACCTGAAGCAGGTGCTCATTGCATGCGGTGAAGCAGTATCAGAAGGCGACGTGTCAAGTGCAGAAGCTCTGATCGACATATTAGAAAGAAGGGTGTCAGTATCTGGTGAGCCTATAGAAAGGCTGAGTGCATATATGTTGGAAGGGCTCAGGGCAAGATTGTTGTCCTCAGGAAGTATAATCTACAAAAAGTTGAAGTGCAAAGAGATAACAAGTTCAGAATTGATATCTTACATGCAGGTGCTTTATCATGTCTGCCCATATTACAAGTTTGCTTATATGTCTGCCAACGTCATAATTGGGGAAGCCATGGAAAATGAGAATCGAATCCACATCATAGATTTCCAGATTGCGCAGGGTAGTCAGTGGGTATTCCTTATTCAGGCTCTTGCACGCCGGCCTAGTGGACCTCCATATATCCATATTACTGGTGTTGATGATTCCCAATCAGCTCATGCGCGAGGTGGAGGACTTGAGCTAGTGGGTCAGACTTTAGCAAAAGTGGCCAAGTCATGTGGAGTGCCATTTGAATTCCATGCCGCTGGAATGTCAGGATGTGAAGTCCAACTAGAGAATCTTCAGATACGACATGGAGAAGCCTTGGCCGTAAATTTTCCTTACGTGCTGCACCACATGCCAGACGAGAGCGTGAGCACTATGAATCATCGAGACCGCCTACTAAGACTAGTTAAGAGCTTGTCGCCCAAGATTGTAACCCTTGTTGAACAAGAATCCAACACTAATACTGCACCGTTCTTTCAGCGGTTTTGTGAAACTTTAGACTATTACGCAGCAATGTTCGAGTCAATTGATGCAGCTCGACCAAGGGAAGACAAGCAGCGGATTAATGCTGAAGAACATTGTGTCGCAAGGGATGTTGTGAACATAATAGCATGTGAGGATACTGACAGGGTGGAAAGGCACGAGCTTTTTGGAAAATGGAGGTTGAGATTCATGATGGCTGGATTTTCTCCAATCCCATTGAGTCGATCGGTAAGAACTGCCATTATGGACATGTTGAATGAGTATAGCCCCAATTACAGACTTGCGGAGAGCGATGGCGCTCTATATCTTGGATGGAAGAACAGAGCTATGGCTACATCTTCTGCTTGGAGATAAAAACTTGATAGGGATTTGCTTCGCTAAATCTATAGTTTTTTATTTTTTTTACAGTGTTTAATTATCTTGTAAAGTAACTGTTATTTATCGTGCTTTTTCTTGTCAATCGAGCTTCTCCAGTAAGGATTGACTCCGGCATTTAGACGATAGAAGCAGCATTGGGAATAGGATGGATAGTTTTGTTTGTTTTTTTTCAAGATATCATTGGATGCATTTGTAGCTCTGTATTGGCACATCTCAATAACCAAAGGTGGCAATTGGCATTAATGATTTGAAGGTTATAGTCTGGAATTTGCAACATAAATTAAGGTTTCCCAGTTGGTTAAATTTCAACTTATAATGTGATCAAGCCCAATTAGATAAATTAGAGATCCAGAATGTTCCAACGATAATTGTGTCAGCTTGTTCTCTGTTGAACCCGAAATCTTGGGTGCCTGTCGGACAATATTCGTCATATTTTGATAGATATCCTCGCTCGGTTGCAGTGCAGGTGTTGGAAGGGTGCATTGGTAGTGCTGCGGAATCTCCAATCAAATCCGAGAAAAATAAAAAGAAGCACCAAGTGATGGATTCCTGGTCGAGACGAGTTGTTATTCATGAATCCAAGATGGCGAAAATTATGCGACAAGATGAATTAAGACGACTGTGTCTGCAAGTGATGGTCTTGGAACAATTGATAGGGATGGGCAGCAAGTGAATAATTTTCTATCTTGTTATTTGATAGTCACGTAGATGCAAAAGATCGCGAGTTGTTGGAGGAAGCTAGTTTAAAGGTACAAGAAATAGAAATAAAAGTAAAAGTCTTGTCAAACGAGTCACAATTTACCGCTTTTGTAGTTATTGATTTGTTTCCCTTTTTCATCTCGTAATTTGTTCTCAACAAATAGGGCGTGTTTGATAGCATGGATTTTCCATTGTTTGATGTGCAAACCTTTTCTTTTCCACCCAATTGTGGAAAAAGTTCGCCCTCCACGCGCCATTTTCTAGGCGTGGAGGGAAAACAGAGAATGAAGGTTGAGTTATTTGATTTTTTCGTTAACAATATAAACATAATTGAAGTTTTTATTAAGATTCTCAAATGCTTGATTGTCTTAAGAGTCATTGTCAAGATTGAAGAGGCGTAGAACTTCAAATTCTGGGATGTTGTAAACCTTAAAAGAGTTTTCTCATTGTTGCTATTATGTTGTTCTTCAAGCAATACAGACTGACCCAAACTATATTGATGCTCTTCCAAATAATTTTTATGTGCAATCACACTTATAATGTTGGTGAGGTAAATGGGTTATTCCCAAAGTGGGTCGATAAGTAATTTCCTCGCCTAAAGGAAAGTAATTATAGAGAATTAAGGAGCTCGCACATCACTAGCCTTGAGGCATGAGCCTCCAAATACTGCTGCCTTTTTCATTCGCCTCGCGCGGAGTTGGGCCTCAATTGTTTTTTTTTTTATTTTTTTAAACAATGCCAATTATGGTTAATTGTCACATAATCTGAGCGATCACTAAATCTGCAAAATTGCTGGTGATTGAGCTAGAAGAGTTAGCATTGCACCAGATGTTAAGAATCTGCCCAAATGGCAACGAGTTATTTGCCAGGTTTAGGGTTGCGTGAGAAACGGAAAGAGCAAGACAGGGAGCGTAACAGAAGACGCGATAGAGAAAGAAGGCTATCTACGAGCCTTGGAGAGAGAGAGAGAGAGACGTCGTAGAAATTATCAACTGCGAAGACGTAGAGAAGAGCATGCTAAATTTTCTCAACATGGAAAATCTAGCACTACTACTAAATATGAAGATAGCGCTGGGAATGACAGTCTAGCACTGGTTCGTGTTTCAGGATCTAGCTTTCCATCTGATGCTGCAAGGCATGTTGGATATATTGCCAGTTGGAAAAACAGATTGTACCTAAGTCTAAGGGTGAGTTTTATATAGTCCACTATAAAATGTGAAACGAAGAGATTATATCGTTGGCTTCAAATTGTATCTGTTTGCACGAATGATGAATTCTTCCAAGTCCGAGCCTTGTGGTGACTGTCAACAAACCACAGTCGATGCTGTAAGTCCTAGAACATGCAGCGCGGTCATAATTGTTAAGAGAAGTGAATTTTAAAAAATATTCTGAACCTGAAGTTAAGAGAGAAGTATATATAGATCGATCTGTGTGTTTACTACTAGTATTTGACGCTTTATTAAGCAATTATAGGCTTTGTTTTAGGCGTGACAAGAAAAACTATGCGACTAGTTCATGTTTGCCCGAGGACTAAATTCCCCCAATGGAAAGGCATCTGACCAAGACAATTTGAGTACAATACAAGGTATGATCTATCGAAGGTCCCCTCTTTCAGAAACAGTGGTCTCTGAAATGTTTCCTATCTATCCTTCAGCTGAGTGTTTGAGGAAATGGATGGTGTTCAAGAAATGTGCCAGCAGATATATTACATTTTAATATCATTTATTTATTTCTATTCCAACGCATTCTACGACAAAACATGTAAGCTCATGTTTGTTACATATTAAAATTTTCATTTTCATTCTTCTACTAATTTTCAACCACACATTCTTAAATAAAATAATATTTTCTATCACATTCATAATTTTTCCTTCTTTTTCAACCACACATTCTCCATCAATCTACTATTACAGAATACATTCTTCCAAAATAATGTGGTTCAAACACACCCTAAGTCTGAAACAATTTATGCATTTTCAATTAATCTTAATTCTAACAGTGATCCTCAGTGGGTATCTGATGTAAGATCTTGTAAATCATCTATTAGTATATGAATTTGTTACAAAAAAATGGTACTCCATATTCATTTTGTTGGTCCTCTAAATAAAATCTGGTCAGCGGCATGTTCTTTCTCGAGTACATCTTGAAACAATCTGATATACAACTTCTTCTGTTATTGATGACTTGACTGAAGAATATAATTCTGATGCTTTTGCTTGCTTAAACTAGAATTATGGACGAGAACATTAATGTGTTGGCAAATTGAAGAAGATAATCCCAAATAGCATTTTGTAATTATGGACGAGAACAACAAATTGATTGAAGAAGATAATCATAAATAGCATTACTCCTAGCACTGTTCCAACAGAAAATAACACAAAATTCAAGGGATCGTTGGGTCAGAGACTCAGAAATGAGAAAAAAGAGAACAAAAAAAAATAAAAATAGAAATTTCTTATGGCTTTGCTGGGAACTAATGAACCATATCCATATCCAAAAAAGGACGCAAACCAGATTCTTTCAGCAAATCAAAGCTTTATTGGGAGAACTGGGAAAAGGAGGGGTCTCCAGCCGTAGCGTCTTCATAGATAAGCGTCGCCCCAAGATACGCTCCTAATTCTATGAAAGGTGAAAAATTAACCTTATTTGGTGGTGGTGGATATTGAGATCCACTCTAGTAGGGTCGCATCACTGGATTGCGTGGACCTGGTGGTTCTCACAATACATCTAAATCTCACAATGCTGACTCATTAGCTGACTCACCAGAAGAAGAAGCTGCACAATCAGCATTCCATAAGTAGCTCACGTTTCCAGCGTGACAAGGTGCTCACGTTCAGCATGCCTCAACTCCTCATTCCAGATTCTTCTAGTGTCTTCCTTTGTTTGTTAATTTGTTATTGATTTGTTAGTTGTTAGTTTATAAATAAGGGCAATGTATTCACATTTGATTTAATGAGAAATGGGGTAAATCTTCTTCTTCTTCATTCAATTTTATCATGCTTCTTCTCTCGGCTTCTTGCACGCATAATTGCCTGCTTCAATAATATTTGGTTGATGAATTTCACATGGTATCAGAGCCATTACATTTGGCTATAATTCCCTTTTTTTCCCTTCAAAATCAGATAATTCCCCTTTAACAGAAGTTCTGCTCTGGAATTTCTTGTCCTAATTTCTCGACCTCATCATTTTTTATTATTCATCAACACTTTACTTGAAACCAGCAGAATCTCATTCTAATCCGGCTGATGATCCAACCAGCCACTACTATCTACATCCTAGCGACAATCCTGATGCACTGATTGTATCTTAAATCTTCAATGGAGACAATTATACCTCTTGGAGTCGATCAATTTCCATGGCGTTAAGTGTGAAAAACAAAATAGGCTTCATTGACGATTCCTTGAAATCACCAGATCTGTCAGCTGGTACTACGTATAATTGTTGGGTTCGTGCAAATGATCTGGTTTTATCCTGGCTATTGAACTCAATCAGCAAAGATATTCGCCAAAGTTTGCTGTATATTTCCTCAGCATGTGAAGTATGGAGTGAACTCAAAACTAGATACGTTCGAAGTGATGGACCTAGAGTATACCATTTGGAGAAATGTCTCAGCTCTATCTCTCAAGGATCACAAAGTCTCACTATGTATTACAACTCGTTCAAAGGTATTTGGGAAGAATACATTAGCTACAGACCTCTGCCTAAGTGCAGCCGTGGTAAGCTTTCAAAATGTACCTGTGAGATATTGAAGAATATATCAGACACACAACAATCAGATGCTGTCATGAAATTTCTTATTAGACTGAATGAATCTTATTCTGCACAAGGAGCCAACTACTACTGACTTCTCCACTACCATCATTGGCTCGAGTTTATGCTCTTATGCTTCAAGAAGAAAGTCAAAGGGATCTACAGAACTATTCATTCCAAAAGTCATCTGCTATGACAACAAGGCAACCTAATGGGAAATTCAGTAGACCTCCCACCGGAAGGATAAGAAGAAGCCAAAATGCACTCATTGTGGATATCTCAATCATACAACTGATAAATGCTTTCAACTAATAGGATATCCTCCTGGCTGGAAAGGACCTAAAGGTCCAAGGATCTTGGCTGATACCTCCGTTGCTCATGCTGTAAGCCTGGGCCAATCTGCAGAAGATGAGGGACCTAGTACTTCATTTAATCGAGATCTCTTTCAACAATTCATGGCATTTGCCAAGTCCCAACAATCCAAACCACTTAACACGGCATCTCACAATGCAACAGCCACCATCACTGCATGTATCTCTTTCTATTCTAAAGCTGTTACCTAGATAATTGACACAAGTGCAACAGACCATATGGTTTGTTCGCCCACGTACCTTACCTCTATTGACTCAACCATAACTAGTAAAGTCCACTTGCCAAATGGCTCATCCGTCCTAGTCAGCCATATTGGGAAAGTTAGAATTTCTGACAACTTTCTCCTTGACAATGTTCTTTGCGTACCTTCTTTTTCATTCAACTTAATATCAGTCTCTAAGCTAACAAAATTTTCCAATATTCATGTAATCTTCTCTTCATCTCATTGTCTTATACAGAACTTGGTCAGCATGAAGACGATTGGTTTTGCTAAGGAAAGAGATGGCTTATATATTTGCATGACTACTCAGGACAAATCTGAATCTCTACCTAGTACCAAAAGCAACACAGCATATGTCTCAACTCATTCCAATTACCTCTGGCACAACAGACTTGGACACATATCCAACATCAGATTGTCCAAGATTCCTAGCATTTCTTTTCATACTCCTTGTAAAACTTTAGATGATTGTGAAATCTGCCCCTTAGCAAAATAAAAGAGATTACCCTTTCCAGTTAGTAATTCAGTATCAAATAAAATTTTTGATTTGATCACTGTGATATTTGGGGTCCTTTCCATGTACCTTCTTTCAATGGTTATAGATTTTTCCTCACCATAGTTGATGACTACTCTAGATATACATGGGCTTTCATGTGCAATCTAAGTCTGAAACTCGCATCCACATAAAGAACTTTTACAAAATGGTCAGTACACAATTTAATACCAAAATAAAGACATTCAGAACTAACAATGGTGCTGAGTTTCTTATGACAGAATTTTATAATTCTCGTAGCATTATTCACCAGAAGAGCTGTGTCGAATCTCCACAACAAAATGGTGTTGTGGAGAGAAAACATCAATACATCCTACAAGCTGCTAGGGCTCTCATTTTTCAATCAAATGTCCCTCCCACATTTTAGAGTGACTGCATACTCACAGCAGTTCATATTATTAACCAAATACCATCCTCAATTCTGGACAATAAAACTCCATATGAACTACTCTTCAACAGGCCACCTGATTATGACCATCTCAGAACATTTAGATGCCTATGTTTTGCGAGTACACTCAGCAGCCACAGAACTAAGTTTTCTCTTCATGCCACTAAGTGCTTATTCCTTGGTTATCCTCTTAGTTACAAAGGGTACAGAGTGTATGATCTGCAGAATCACAGAACCTTTGTTAGAAGAAATGTCATCTTCCATGAATCCACATTCCCCTATAAAAATTCCTCACACCACTCACCCACTGATCCTCACATATTCCCCATACCTGAGCCATTTTTCGATCATTCATATCCTCACATACCATCAATAAATCAATCAGCAGAAATCAGCAATAATTAAGCACATATCAACGTTGATCCAATAACAGATCAGGTTTCCCCTACTTCCTCTTCAGACAGTGACTCATCTACTCCTCAAGCTCATCCCAGAAAATCCACCAGAACTAAGCATTTGCCTTCCTATTTGGCTGAGTATCATTGTGATTTGCCTTTTTCTTCCAGTGCAAACCAGTCCTCCTTACTGCTAACCAATCCACCCACTTCAGGTAAGCCTTACTCTATTTGTCACCTTATCTTTACAAATAGACTTTCCCCCAAACATAAGGTGTTTACTGTCTCTGTTTCTAATGTTTTTGAACCTAAGTTCTATAACCAATCCATCAAATTCCCAAACTGGCATGATGCCATGAATTGTGAGATTAGAGCTCTTGAAAAGAATAACACTTGGACCCTCACTCAACTGCCACCTGATAAACACACAATCGGCTGCAAATGAGTTTATAAAGTGAAATTTAAAGCAGATGGTACCGTGGAAAGGTACAAGGCACGGCTGGTTGCCAAAGGCTATACCCAACAAGAAGGGCTGGATTTTTCTAACACTTTCTTACCTATAGCAAAGCTGACCTCTGTTCGTGTGCTGTTAGCTGTGCAGTAGTAAACAATTGGTTTTTGCATCAATTAGATGTTAACAACACGTTCCTTCATGGTGACCTACATGAAGAAGTGTACATGGAATTGCCCCAGGGATATCCCAAATCTAATTCATCTCTTGTTTGCAAGCTAAATAAAAGTCTGTATAGACTAAAACAGGTATCTCGTCAGTGGTTTGCTAAGCTTACTTCAAGCCTAACTTCCTATGGCTTTCTCCAATCCAGGTCTGACTCATCTTTATTCCTCAAGTCTACCGCTGATCCTTCATTGTTCTCCTAGTTTATGTAGATGACACCCTCCTTGCAAGCAACAATCTTCATGAAATTCAAGTCATCAAGCAATTCCTGGATGACCAATTCACAATCAAAGACCTTGGTGAATTAAAATACATCCTTGGTCTGGAAATTGCTAGATCAGAACGAGGAATCAGTCTTTGCCAACGTAAATATGCCTTGGACATTCTTGAAGATTCTGGCGTCATTGGTTGTAAACCAGTGGCTTTCCGGCTTTCCCTATGAAATCTAATCTCAAGCTGAAATTCGAAGATGAAGACCTCATTCCTGATCCATCTACCTATAGAAGGCTCATTGGTCGATTAATATACCACATCATCACAAGGCCTGATCTAGCTTATTCTGTGCAAGTCCTTAGTCAATTCATGTCCAAACCAGCTCAATCTCATCTGGTTGCTACTCACAGAGTCCTTTGTTACATTAAAGCTACCCCAGGTCAAGGTTTATTCTTTCCTTCCAACTCTGATTTACACCTTAAAGCCTACAGTGACAGCGATTGGGTCGGTTGCCTTGAGACCAGACGTAGTGTTAATGGAATAGCCATCTTTCTTGGAGAATCCTTAGTCTCATGGAAATCCAAGAAGCAAACCACTGTTAGCAGATCCTCTGCCGAAGCCAAATATCTGGCTTTGGTATCTACAACTTGTGAAATTCAACGGTTACTTTATCTCCTACATGATTTGGGTGTCACTCATCCACACCCTGCCCTCATATACACAGATAGTAAGTTAGCTCTATCAATTGCTTCAAACCCTGTCCATCATGAAAAGACCAAACACATCCAAATTGACTGCCATCTTGTTCATGAAAAACTACATTCTGGTTTGATAAAAATAATCCACGTGCCTTCCCATCATCAAAGAACGGATATTTTCACTAAACTACTTGGCTCAGTTTTGTTTCACACCCATATATCCAAGATGGACATTTTAAATATCTATGCCCCTCTTGAGGGGGGCTCTCACGATACAGCAGAATCTCACAATGCTGACTCACTAGAAGAAGAAGCTGCACAATCAACATTCCATAAGTAGCTCACGTTTCCAACATGACAAGGTGCTCACGTTCAGCATTCCTCAGCTCCTCATTCCAGATTTTTCTAGTGTCTTCCTCTGTTTGTTAATTTGTTATTGATTTGTTAGTTGTTAGTCTATAAATAAGGGCAAATGTATTCACATTTGATTTAATGAGAAATGAGGTAAATCACGCAGTGTTTTTATGTTTTTATAAGACCGCAACTTTTTAATCACGCGTTCCATCAATTTTTATTAAAATTTACTAAAAATCTATTTTCATCCAACCAAACAGGGCTTAATTGTATGGGTACTTGAATGGGCCGCTGAATCATATTGGGCTTGTTAATAATAGGGAACAATACATAAATAAGGTGTTTAAGTATCACCATTTCAAAATTAAGGATTAATGTTTTAAATTTCAAAAATCAGGTTTGCATTAAAATTTATTTATGAATTAATTAATTTATTATATATTTTATTAATAAATATATAATGGTCACAAGTCTATGCAGTTTGGTCACAAATCAAAAATCTTAAGGTCACAATTAATTTTTTTTATAAATTACATCGTTCATCGGTCACAAATTAAAAATTTTAAAGTCACAATTTGTTCATCGGTCACAAATAACGAAATTTATAAGTCACACAACTTATTTTATAGTCACAAAACATCAAATTATAGGTCACAGATTACTTTTATTGGTCACAAGTTAATAAATTTGTAGGTCACACTGTATTTATTGGTCACAATTTATTCTTCACTAGTCACATGCCAACCAATTTATTGGTCACAATCAACAAATCAATTGTGACCACCACCAACACCAACACAACACCGTTGTCTCTGCCGTTCACACCAACACCACAGAACGTACCACCACTGCCAACACAACACTACGGAAACCATCGCCGCCACTGTCACTTCCTAGCAATAAAATCACCGTTTCAAACATCGCAACCACCATTATTACCACCACCACTACACCAACATCGCCGCCACCACCACCGCCTCGTCACGCCCCTTCATGACCCTAATCAGCTACAATCACCACCGCAGCCGCCAGTACACACCTCAAATCACCCCCACACCATCACCCCTTTTGCCATCGTCACCGCATGTAGATTCACTAACTCACGGTCACAATTGAGTTCGGGCTAAAAAATGAACCAAAAAAGAAACCTTACTTGAGGGAGGGGAAGAGCAGCAACCAGATCAATAACGAAATCAGTTTTCAAAAAAAATAAAGGACAGAGACGGATGGATCTGCGATACCCTAGGGAAATACCTGACTGGATTTTCGAGTGCAACCGTCCCACTATCCACCGCTTCGAGCGGCGAGGGAAAAGGTAGAACACATCGACGAAGAGGAGATAAACACGTTGAGGCCAGAGAGAGAGGGAGAGAAAACGGTGAGGGACTGAGGGTAGAGAGAGAGAGAAACAGATCTGCGAAACCTTAGGGAAAAATCTGACTGGATCTTCGTGCGGCAGCGTCGCCGATGAGGGAAGAGGTCGAAGACAGCGACGGAGAGTAGAGAAACAGGCGGAGAAAGAGAGAGAGAGAGAGAGAGAGAAAATGGTGAAGGGGTGACGGTATAGAGAGAGAAAGAAACGGTGAGATATGAAAAATGATGAAATTTAATTTGTAAATAATTATTAATATTAAATTCTTTTAATTATAACCTGAATTTTGAAAAGTAAAACTTGTTATAGGATTTATGAAAATGGTAATTTAAAAGTAGGGGTGGCTGTAATTTCCTCTTAATAATATCATAGGAATGGCCCAAACGGAAGATGTTCATACTCGTATGCCCAAAACGCCAGCGTTTTACTCTGTTTGAGAAATACTGAAATTCTAGTCAACATAAAAATCTAGTTTATGGAAACACAACGGCTAGAAATCTATTCTTCTAAGAGAACTCTTTCCTTTTGAAACGATGATTCCATGTTGTTAATTCCTAATTTTTCAAGGATTTCCTATTGCAGTTCTACCCAACTTCGTACTTTTTTTCTTATACAGGAAGCACACTATATATAATGGACAATAGAGTAGACTCCAGTACTATCCCTGCAAGAATACTTTCTTGATTTTGCACTTCTTCTTGTTCTACTTTTTTGTTGTTGCTTCCACATGGCGGGTTCAACTTCTGAAACTTTCAAGAAAGAATTTGAAGCTTTTGTTGCACGTTTAGGAAGTTTGAGGATGGGCGAAGATGGGGTTTTGAAGGCTCAATCCGGAACTAATGACCACTCAGGTTCGTTTTCTTACAGCGCCCTTGCAACTCGAAACCCAGAAAGAGATGCTATTGATAATGAACAAACCGATAAAAGCCGCGATCAATTGCTTGCGCCTCAAGAAACCCCCGAAACAACACAAGGGTTCTCAAGAAAGTCGGTTCCTAATCAAGGCGACATCTGGGTTTATCACAATTCCAACAATCTAAGTAAGTAATTTAATATTTTATTTAACCTATTACGTGGAGGACCTTTTTGGTTTTTTTACTTGTGAATTCCCTAAAGAAAAGAAATAGGAAAGATTACATAGAGATAGGTGCGTATGTATCTTTGTGGGGATGTATGATTCGAGGGATTGAATTTTCTTCATTGCGTTATTTTCTGCAGGGAAGAATTCTGTTTATGGATTATTTTCACCCAATGAAAAATTTTGCTCGAACGATATTCAGACAAGTTCTAGTGGTTTGTGGAATCAGAATGGACAATGTAGTGGCACTAATTTTGAGTGCGCTTATCCACGAAGCAACTTCAACTCCAATGCTGGCATTCGAATTGGCTTGCAAGGGGAAAATATTCAAGGGATTTCGTTCGCAGATCTTCTAGACTCGATTTTTCGTCTGATGAAGCATGAAACTGGACATGTTCTCTTTGACGAGCTAATCGATTCATGTATAGGCGATGAGTTGCATTTGGTTGTTTTAAAGTTGTGGTCGAATATCGATTTGTTTATCGAAGCAGCCTTCTCTAGAATTGGGTAAGAAAAGAACCCTTTAATATTTTATCTACTTGTCTCCTTTTCCTTTAATTCTTCAGGACTTATTGCACAACCTGTTTTGACAGATCAAATTCAATCCAGAAACTCATCAAAAAGCTTAAGAAGACACCCTATACCTATACGATGACGAGAATTCTATCCTCTAGGTTTTATCATATAATGACTCACGATTTTGCGAGGCATGTTATCCTACAATGCCTCAATCTTTTGGATAGAAAGTCAAATGAGGTAATTATCTTTCTACATATTCTTGATTGCACAGGTACTTGTGTTGTTTGTTTTTCCTTTTAATGCTGTCTAAAGAGCAAAATAGTGGTATGTTTGGTACGGAGGATTTAAAACTACTAGACAGTATGAATATTATAATTTAATACAATGTTCCATGAATATGTCATGTTATTAGCAATTATTACGTATATTTATACACTATATGACATAGTCGTCTCTTATCATGACATGCTTGATCTCAGACACTCTATGAATGTGCAATACATTATTTCCTACCCCTGGCTAGACATGAAGTTGGATGCAGATCGTTGAATGAATGCATCAATAGCATTGCCGGTAACCAGAGAGATACGCTCCTGAATTGCATTGCTGCCGTGTCAGATTTCCTATCAAACGATCCTTATGGGTACTAATGATTGAAATTCTGTCTCATCGTGATTTTGAGCATGTTTGGTAGGATAGTGGATTCGATAGCACTAGCAATACTACTAAAAAAGAATAATAGTCAAGATCTTGTTCATTATACAGTCCAATTCTGTCCAATATTACCTACCAAAACATGCACTTTATGTTTTGATTTTACTTTCATGGGAATTGTTCTTTACTTTTGAACTTATCAGTTTAAGTTTTTCCTCTTAGGAACTATGTCGTGCAGCATGTCCTCGAGCTTAGAAATGATCTTATAACGAAGAAAATATTGGGCTGTCTTCAAGGTCAGTTTATACAGCTATCAAAGACAAAAGGAGGCAGTCATGTCGTGGAGAAATGCATTGAATCTTCTGCACTTGGATGCAGTTTTGTGGTGAAAAAACTTTTAGATTCTTCGAACAATATTGTTCGACTCAGTCAACATCAGTTTGGAAACTTTGTGATTCAGAAAGCCTTACTGAGGACAAAGGTAATTCTTGTTCTTTGCCTAGTCACAATTAGCAACACACATCAAATTAGAACCAATTATAATTCATTCTCGATCTTCTCCTCTTTCTTGCAGATAGAGGGCCAGATGCACCTTCATGAAACTCTAGTTATGATTCTTGAACAGCATTCACAGAAGCTTAAACTCACCAAAAGTGGCAATCATGTAATTAATCGGCTTGGTGAGCTTCAAGAAGCTGAGTTCAACCCATGAAAAATCCATTTCAGAGGCTTGAAGAAAGTTGAAATTACATCGTGTCATTGTTTAGTATGATAGATTACCATCTTTCTTGTTGCTGCATGTTGTTACTTCATTCTTGTAACGTTTACACTGACAGAACGTGTTGTTACTTGTTAATGTGATTGAGAATTTATTTGGTATAATGTCATTTCTTTATTTGTTCTCTCCATATATCATGTTACAGAAAAATCTTTAGCTTCTTTGTAAAATCTATATAAGATGTCGGAAAACACGATTCTGCTTCTCGCAAGATGAGTATTTCCCATTTTCTACTTTTTTAAAAAATCTAGAGAAGATCAAAATAAAACAAGCTTTCATAGCTCAGTTGGTTAGAGCACCCGTTTAGTAAGCGGGAGGTCTTGAGTTCGACTCTCAATGAAAGCAATTTTTTTTTTTTTTTTTAATTGTATATAGATCTGGCTTTTTCACTCTTAGTTTTCACACTAGTATACTGTTTGCAAATTTATCTGTATTTTCTTTGTTTATAAAGTTGTAGTCGGATGGTAACTCGATGTATAATCTTCTTTGGCATAACTAATTATATGTATGCAATTTTAATTGGTTGGATGAAGGGGAAAAAAATAGATTAAAAGATGTAGACTCGTAATATTAAATTATTCGAAAGATTTAAATTATTATTTTATAACATTGAATATTATTATTTAATAAAAAAAATTAATAATTATTTTTATGGACTCATATTTAAAGTTGACCTAAGACCCCAAAATTTCAAAATCGACCATGTGTAAATATAAATATCGATCTACCTCACTTTACACTACTATAATGTCAATTGCCCAAGAAAAGAGCCAAGTATATTAGTTCACCCCACATCATATGAAAAAACAGGCATTTGTTTTCATCTTTTCTAAGGTTGGTGCCCACAATTTTCTTGTTCTTGCATTTGTCTTTGGGTGCCTGCCCAAGTTCTAAATGCCACCATAATACATCTTTCCCCATTTGTTCAACTCTAAAAATAGGTCACCACCTAAATTAGTTGACTCTTTAACTTCAAGAAAACTTCCAAGAAAAGGTATAGACAGTTATAGCCCCTGTTTGAGCCACCTTTTTTGAAAATGAGAATGAAAAATATAGCCGTTATTGGGGCCCACACAAGAGATAGAGAATTTGAATTTAAATGTTGATGTGATGGATAACGGTCATATTTTTCATTTTAGTAAGGAAAAAAGGTGGCTCAAACAGGCCCATAATGAATTTAGACCATGTTTGAGACCCCCCCCCCCCCCCCCCCCTCCTTTTTTTTATGAAAATACATTTTGGAATATTATTTTGATGGAGAATGCATGATTAAAAAATTTAAAAAAATGGGTTTTGCGTATAATATTATTTTATTGAAGAACGTGGGATTGAAAATAAAAAAAATCTATTTTAAAAATAATTGGTACCAAACAAGGGCTGAGTGTAATCGCGTATACAAAAATTATAAATTAAAATTAAAATCATGTAAACCTTTGGGTGTCTGGCCACATGTTAATTAGTGTTTGGTGATTCTACCTATTATTTCTTTAATTAGATGAGTGGATGCATTACACAAGGAATCCCTTCTGTCCTTACACATCTCCCACTTTATCTACAATTTTATATTATAAAGTTGATATAAAGTTTGTTTTTATAATTAATTTTAAATTTTTTGATTTTTTGAGTTTAATGAAATCTCATTTTCCTAGCAATTCTAAATTAATTTGATTTATTAGTATTACTATTTTTGTCAAATTTTAAGCATATGAAGTGATTATTTCTTTGGTAGCAGCATGTGAAGGCAGATACCACTGGTCATCTTGTTTATGGGTCAGTGCCTTGCATCCACATGAAGCAAACATGTGGAAAACATGTTGACTTCCATTTTTGCTAAATATTTTAATTAATATAATTGTAGTTTTTAAGCCACAAAAGGGGAAAATGGATTATCGATTCACACAAATAACGAGTTTAACCTATCTCTTGATACAACTTCAATAGATTAGTTTATCAAGAGATGATGTGACGATATTTAATTGATTCAAAATCTCACCATCTAAATAAAATTCTCACTTTTTTAGTCACCTCGTAAATCCGTAAAAGAAATTGTAAATGGTAATGTACGATCAGCTTTTTTTGTTTTTTTTTTGTATTTATTGTTTAGTAAAGGTAATATTGCTTTTCTTATCTTCTAGGGGTTGTATTAATAATATTTGAGATGCATTCTTACCTTACTATGCGATGCTAACTTTTTCTCGTACCGTAATGTTTTGAAATTTGAAGGCATAAACGTATTGTTGATCAAGACAATTGTAATATGTAAGAAACGGCAGAGAGACAAAATTAAATACATGTTACTTTCGATCATGTCTTTACCCACATTGTAAAATGTCTATTGTTAGTATTAAGACATGACATGTTGAATATTAAGATAATACATAAAATTTTATCGTGTAATCCCATTGTCATATAAAGTCTTGTTCATTATTAGTATTTAGTAATAAGATTATTCTAATTAAACAAGCCAGAGACCTAAGCAATTAGATTTTCATTCATGAACACAGGTATTGATACATGAAATCTTTTGCTTAGGCAAATATTTGTCCTCGAAAAGAAAATATTACAAAAAATGAATGGGTAGGACAACAAATTTGTCCTTTTTTTTTTTTTTTGAAAAGAAGAAAATTCAAAAATCTCAATACAGCCTAGTCACCATCTTCAATCGTCTGCATTTCTAACACGAGAGGATAGCCAAAGAGCGCTGCCTCTTACGTTGTCCATTATATTTACCAGTTGGAGAAGTGAAAAATCAATAACATTACCTTTCTACTTTTACTCTCTTTCACGTAACATATACTACAATTATAAATATACAATCTTGGTAATTGAAGCAAAGCCTGATTTTGATAAGCAAGAAAACGAAAAAGGGAGGAAAAAAAAAACAAGAGGACCTCTAGCCCTCTGCTTGCTCAATCCATGCCTCCTCTTAGATCTTGAATTTTATCCATTTCTTATCTGGGTCTTTGTTTTATGGTAAAATAAAGCTCCTTTTTCGTTACATATTGACCTATTCTTGATTGTTCAAGTCAATTTTTGACTCTTTATTGTTTCTCAAGGATTCTGGATTCTGGGTCTAATGATCTGATAAAGATCATATGATCCCCTGCTGAATCAAAGATTGCCCATTTTTTATTCAAGTGCAAGAAATCTCCAAGTTTATATTGTAATTTATTTCTTCAGGTATGGTTTTTGTTAATCCATCTACATTATCATGTTTTATATTGATTGGATTTTCTTCTGATAACAGATTATTTGTTGAGTGAGCTGTATAAAAATTGGAAATCGAATTGTTCCATGAAGTAGTCTAATATTCCAGTTTTGGGTTACTTGTTGGTCGAGTTTTTGCGTGCTTAAATGTAGTGATATTGGATTGGTTTAGATTTGATTAATTGGGAATTATTGGATGATTGCCAACTTGGGGTGCAGAAATGGAAATGAATCCCGGCAAGGTTTTCATTGGTGGGATTTCTTGGGAGACCAACGAAGAGCGTCTGAGAGCGTATTTTCAAACTTTCGGTGAAGTAGTAGAAGCTCTGATAATGAAAGATCGCACCACAGGCCGTGCCCGTGGGTTTGGTTTCGTTGTTTTTGCTGATACTTCTGTTGCTGAAATAGTTGTCAGGGAAAGACACACAATAGATGGAAGAACTGTAAGTCAAGCATTTGCATGTTGCAAAGCATTTGATGATCGAATTTGATGGTGCATTTCGAACACTTAATGTTTTGCGGCAGAACTATAACCTGTGAAGGACGCCTAATTTATCATTATTAAGATGGCATGCATTTTGTGTATGATTAGTCTACTGTCCAATTATATCCTCCTCTACTTCTGCTGAAATTATTCTAACACAGTTCATTTGGGGGTACTGTTCTATTCTATATTTGCATGATGGAAGCTTATTTATTATCTTATCATAAGTATAAATCTAATGAGGACCCAGAATAGGTTGCTTTTAACTAAAACAAGGCAGTCTTGTGGTCATCATCTGAACTTGTACTCATAGAACATGGAATAATGTTGACAAACATGTAATGTTTCTACGGCATGCAGTAAATTAATTAACTCATTGAGACTTTAGCAATCAAATAAAAGGACACGGAACAGGTAGAATGTGGTGGTGTCGTCATGTTCTTCATAATTTTGGGAGAGGGGAATGGAATGTCAAAATAAAACCCGTTATACTTTCTGTATTTTTTTCAATTTTCTCCCTTTGTATTCCTTGGTTCTTTTTTGCATAGTGTGAACTTGTGTTTCTCACAGATTCAGATCTCATCTAATAGTTTACTAAAGAATAACTTTGAAAATCCTGTAGGTGTTAAGACAAGTGGCATGTCAAGTTACAAATTATGAGAAAACTCTTACTGAAATCATTCATTTGCTAGTGAACTCTTGGTTAATTTGCATCACATCCCAGAAATGGTAGTAATATTCATGTTTTCTTAGAGAAGGGCTTTGTTCAGCAACGAAGTAATGATGAGAATGTCTTCCGTTCTACAATTAGAAAATTTGATAGCAGTTAATTTACATCATTTCATTTTTTGTTTATTTAGGTGGAGGCAAAAAAGGCTGTTCCTAGGGACGATCATCAAAACTTCAACAGAAACAATGGAAGCATTCGAGGATCGCCTGGTACTTCCCGCACGAAAAAGATTTTTGTGGGAGGCTTGGCATCAACGGTCACAGAAAGCGACTTCAAGAGGTACTTCAATCAATTCGGGACAATAACAGATGTTGTGGTCATGTATGACCACAATACACAAAGGCCTAGAGGTTTTGGTTTTATTACTTACGATTCAGAGGAGGCAGTGGATAAAGTTTTATTCAAAACCTTTCATGAACTTAATGGAAAAATGGTTGAGGTTAAACGAGCTGTTCCAAAGGAGTTATCTCCAGGACCAACTCGAAGCGCATTAAGTGGATATGACTATGGTCTCAATAGGGCTAGCAGTTTTCTCGATGCTTTTACTCAAGGTTATAATTCAAGCTCACTAAGAGGCTATGGCATGAGAATGGACAGTCGATTTAGTCCTGTATCTGTAGCTCGGAGTGGATATCTTCCATATAGTCCCTCTAATTATAACACGGGGCTAAATTTGGACTCAGGGTTGAGCTCGAACTATAGGATGACTCGAGAATCAGGGTTGGGATATGGACGTAGCATGAACAGCTACTATAGAGGAAATTCAAGCAGATATGGAAGTCCCATTGGATATAATATGGGTGATGGAGGAAATAGTTCT